>CM051241.1:107797248-108214748 GCA_027917425.1 Gastrophryne carolinensis | reverse complement strand
GGTGGGGGGAAACATATAATATATGCTCTTATTCAGGGGGAAGGTCCAGTTTAAACTAGAGTATCAGCATGCTTTTGCAGAAAATGATCCATAAAAAATAGTATCTAATAAATGTAATAATTTGCAAATGTGTGCTAAGAAATGCCTCGAACAGTCAAAGAACATTTATGGAAAACAATATGGCAGGATTATCTAACAAGTCTGTCAAAACAAGTAATAGGAGTATGGCAGTTAAATCATTCTTCTGTCATTCAACAATTTCATCAATTATCCTAATTACTTGAATAATACCAAGGGGGATCTTGTTTAAAAAAGAAAAATCAGAGGTGGCATGTTTTATAGAAAAACATTCAATGTTATAAAAGTTAATTGCAAGCATCACCCCCCATAATTTTGTTCCAAGTATAAAGCGATATAACAATGTAGTTGGTGTATAAGGTTGATGACATGATAACATGTGTACCGTACCTTAAAAATAACTCTTGGAAGAAATATCATTCCAGTATGCCAATGCAGATCTGTAAGTACTCCTGAGGTGGTGTTTCTTAGCTTACAGGCAGGATTTTCTATTTCACAAGAGGTATTCAAATTCATGAAATCTTTTTCTAAATTACAGTTGTTAAAATAGAAAATATCTACAGTAATTAGGAAGCTATTTATGAAAGCATCACTTATGATTTAAAAAATATTTCATGAGAATATTCTAAGAGCCTTTAGGGAATAACACACTATGTAACTCGTTGGTAAATTTGCCTAGTACTGTCTTCTACTAGTAGCATCTCTCATGGGTAGAAGGAGCTCTGCTCCCAGTTTAAACACAGAATCTACAAGTCTGCCTGGTCTTCACCCTAAGCCCTTGAATGTGGGGGCAGAATTTGCAGCAGGCACTGCTCTGGTCATGCACCTGGGAGTCGAGGAAAGTCTTGGTGGGGAGTAAATAAAAGCACCAAGATACAGATTTATTGACTGATAATGAGCAACATGCCAAAGCCAGGGGCTGGTAGTTTTGGTTTACGATGAATCACAAGCCATGGTCAAAGGCAGGAAGTGAAGGCAGCCATTTAAAGAGACAATAGCCATAGCTTATGTCCCAGAAGATGCAGAAACATGAGATTTGTTTGAGCCCCATGTTGGGTGTCAAATCTAGTGTTGTTAGTGGCACACCATTTCCAGCCCTTAAAAAAACAGGTGTGAGATTTCAGAGCATGCGTAAGACACAGACACTTGGGCACGGGGCACTTTTTGGTATTTAAACAGTAGTACATGTATATATTATCAAATCAGTTTTGCGACTGGTTCAGTTCAATTTGCTTTGGTCGGAAGGTCGCAGGTGTGGTATTGTACTTCCGTGGCATCTGCCTTTTGAAGTAGATGTGATTCCTAGAGGAAGGAGTACTAATGTAGTATAAAGCATTAGATGTGTTTGGAAAACTGGCGTGGCGGTCTGTATAGCGGAAATTTAACAGAAGATAAAAACTTTAGGCTGGGTGGGTTCTGTAGACCAAAGACTCCAAACCATAATTAACACATGCCCTGGTCTGGAAATTAGCAATGTTAATGAAGCCTGTCCTAAAGACTATGCTGCTCAAGTATCAAGCTTTGTTTAACCAATTTAGAAGTAAACTAAGTACTTTGTAACCCGGAGTCAAGCAACATCCACTAAAAACAAGGCAGTGGGTAAAATCCCTCCCCCAAGGTCTGTTTCAGTGTGTGAGAACATGTCGAACACAATGTTTCTTATTTAAAAAAAAAACATCTTTCTGGTGTCAGGGTAGATAAGGTGTACAAGGTATATGATTTCTTAAACACAATTAGGACTAGGATTAGGGTGCCAGTGCTGGAGCTAAGATGAGCATAAACAAATGAGTTGGTTACTTGAGGGTGTCACCAAATTGAAACTTATAATGAGTCATGGCTTCTGATTTTTGTGTTTGAAGACATGGCAATGGATTATTTCTGCACTATTCCACTTCCCATTGTCTGATTCAGCCTACTGTTTCTAGGTCTCCATCAGGCAAGCACTGAATGGGGAGTCAAAAGCTCTGTCTGGACACAATAGCATTTCCAATTTCAATGATCTTGGAGCTTGAGGCTGTGGTACTTGAAGAAAACATTGATGTAATTGGTGTGGCCGAGACATTGTTGGACTCCACTCATGATTGGGCTATTAATCTTCAAGGGCTTACCCTCTTTAAGAAAGACAGAGCAAATAGGAAAGGGGTGGAGTGTGTCTTTAAGTAAACAAGATTTTAAAGTGCATATTAATGAGGAGATACTAGTTGAGGATTGTGAAGATGTAGAATCCTAGTGGATGGAAGTGTGGGGCGATGAAAACATTTTAAAATACATTTTGGTGTAATCTAAAAAAAATCCTACATAACTGAAGAAATAGAGGTTCAGCTGCAGAAACCAATAGAGTGGGCATCTTAGGCAGGTAAACTGGTGATAATAGAGGATTTCAACTACCAAGGTATTGGACTGGAGCCATGGATCTGCTTCAACTGCAAGGGGGGGTAGCATTCTGGTAGCATTTGTTAAGAAATGAGGATACAGATGCCAAATGGAAGTGCTTTAACCCTTTAAGTGCCAGCCTTCCTAGAATTTTTGTCACCCCTGTTGCTAGACCATGTTTCACTATTTTGCGCTACAGATGTTCAACCTTGATTTTTGAAGGAATTTCCAGGGATTTTCCAGAAAAATGATATAAATATTTTTACATTTGTTTGCACATATTTCATCCAAAAGTATTGAAAATACACTATAAAAAAGTCCAAACAAGACATTTCATGTTGAAGGCCAGACTCTTCTGAAAAAAACAATATTTTTGCAATTTGTAGTGTTTTTTTGTATTTATAAAGGTAAGTTTGTCAATAAAATCTTATTGCTTGTGAAATCCCAATTTCTCCCAGTTACATTGGTACCACATATGTATAGGTAGACACCCTTTCGTGCCCAGGAGACTCCCCCCAAACTGAAACAGAGCTTTAGGAGATTTTCAGATAAAATACAACTGTGATATGCGCTATGCGCACCTTGCACTTTTTCCAGAAATACAACCCTTTACATTTAAAATACCCCCAACAAACTATATTCTCTGGAAGTACGCGCCTCAAGTTTTCTATGCGTACCAGGCTTGTTGATGTGGGCGTAGTTTTCTGGAAGTTTTCCTTTAATCAATTCTTTGGTTGCCCAGAGTTTCCGTAAAAAAGAATAAAAAAGAAGAATCAAAGCCACATTTTCCTAAAAAAAACTATATGCAAACAAGAAAAAGCAACATCCCCCGAACAGAAAGGTACCCAACATGCATAGGTACTGTCAAAAAACACCTCAAAGTAAAGCATGCGCATAACGGTAATTTTACTTGAATATTTCAGCTCTGCAGACAAAGTGCGCACCTTGCAATCTTTCAACCAAAACAACCTTTTACATTTGGAATATCCCCCATAAACCATATATTCCCTGAAAGTACACATGTTAAGCTTTCTAAGCATACCCAGTGTGGGCTCATCTTTCTGGAAGTAATCCCTCAAAGAATTCCTAGGTTGCACAGGGTTTCCCTAAAGAAATGTATAAAAAAGCTGAATAAAAACATGTTTTTCTAAAATATCAATATGCAAACAAGATAAAACAAGCTAAATCTGAAAGCACAAGGTCCCCCAAGCAGAGCAATACCCAACATGCATAGGTACTATAAAGCCTTTTATTTGCCTGCCTACTTGAAATTTTGTCACCCTCTGTTGACAGGTCATTTTTCCCCATTTTGCGCCATTTTACCTGTGATTTTTGCTGGAATTTCCAGGAAAATTATATATATATTTGCAGCAGAGTTTAGGCTTTAACATGAAATGTCTTGTTTGTAATTTTTCTACTGTTTTTTAAAATATTTTTGTGTAAAAAAACCCCCAAAAAATAAACAAATATTTTTTAGACAATTGTCTCCTTTATTTTAAATAAAACATTTTTTTTATTAATGAAAACCATATTGCATGTGAATGCCCTATTTCTCCCTATTACAACGGTACCACATATGTATCAGTAGCCCCCCATTCTTGCCCAGGAGACCCCCAAACTGAAAAGAGCACTTTATAACATTTACAAATAAAATACAACTGCTGTCCACACTATAAACATAAGGGGTTCGTTAAAAAAATGACATAGGGTCCCCCCTACCAAGGTGGGTTAAAAACCCTTAAAAATCCCCCCAAAAAATGACATGGGGTCCCACTTACCCATCATTACCAGCCCAGGACTAGCTATGGGGGCTTGTAGGTACAGGGCACAGGGACCAGCTTTGGTGGCCCCCCACCCTGCCAGCTACAAGCTCTGTGTGCCGGGCTCTTCTGCCCCCCCGGGCTTTGGGGAGGCAGGTAATTGGGGTGCCGGGAAGCTAATACTATAGCTCAATGTGTCAAACTAGATAGGAACGTAAAATTTATGTTCACAAATGCCAGAGGTCTGGCAAGTAAAGTGGGGGAGCTTGAGGCTATGGTGCTGGAGGAGAATATTGATGTTGTTGGTGTGGCTGAGACATAGCTGGATGAAGAAAAGGACCTCCAAGGTTGTATTCTCTGGAATACTGCCTGTGCCATATGCTACATGGCCAGTGGGAGCTTAGAGAGTTAAACGCAAGTCATGGTGCAGGGCAGAAGGATTAGGGTTCCTAGAGCACTGGGCTGACTTTTCATTGAGGTACAAACTGTATTCTACAGATAATTTGTACCTAAATGGAAGGGGGCTGCTGTTCTGGGTAAGATGATACTAGGAGGAGTGGAGAGGTATTTAAACTAGAGATGGGGGGGCAAGAGAGAAAACAAAGGGGAAGACAAATTACTTAGAGGACAGCATATAATGGTGGGTGGAGAATTAGAAGGGGTGGGGGGACTGCTATGATGGATAAGGCTATCCATGTGTTGCCAACCAGCATTAAAAAATTAGGCGGATGCATTACTGCAGAAGGTCAGCATGTCAAACTAGATAGGAAGTATATGTTCACAAATGCCAGTAGTCTGGCAAGTAAAGTGGAGGAGCTTGAAGCTCTGGTGCTGGAGGAGAATATTGATGTTATTGGTGTGGCTGAGACATCGCTGGATTCCACACATGACTGTCAATCTACAAGGTTTTGCTCTTTTTCGGAAAGACAGAGTAAAAAGGAAAGGGGGCGGATTGTGTCTCTATGTAAAGGAAGAATTCAAAGCATATATTAATGAGGGGATACTAGCCGAAAATTGTAAGGATTTTTAATTCCTGTGGGTAGAAGTGGGGGGCGATGTAAACAATGTTAAAATACAGTTTGGTGTATTCTATAGGCCCCCAAATATAACTGAGGAAATAGAGGGTCAACTGCATAAATAAATAGAGCGAGCTTCACAGGCTGGTACAGTGGTGGTGATGGGGTACTTCAACTACCCAGGAATCGACTGGAGACATGGTTCTGCTTCTTCTACAAGGGGGAGAGCATTCCTCAGCTTGCTACAAGAAAATTATATGAATCAGTTCGTGGAGGCACCTACTAGGGGTAATGCTCTTTTAGATCTGGTAATATCAAATGATGACCTGATGGGGACAGTAACAGTCCGTGAAAATCTTGGTAACAGTGACCACAATATAGTTGTATTTAGCATAAACTTTTCGAAAGATTTTCTGTCGGGGAGGGCAAGACACTACATTTTAGGAAGGCCAACTTCCCCAGGCTCAGAGCTGCACTCCAGGGCATTGACTGGGAACATCTGTTTAGGAATAAAGATACAGATGCCAAATGGGAGTGCTTTAAATCAATTGTGAGTGCCAATGTTGCAAAATGTATTCCTAAGAGTAACAAATATAAGTGGCTAAAGTTAAATCCCTCATGGCTGACACCTGTGGTTAAAAGGGCAATAAAGAACAAAAAAGGACATTTAACCCTTTTGTTGCCAAGTACGTAACACCTACGTGCTGGCTTGGCTGGGCCTTAAGTGCCAAGCCCGTAGGTGTTACGTGCTTGCTAGTTTAAAAGCTAGTTGCTAGTTTAAAAAATAAAAATAAAAAATACTCACCTGACCCCTTGTTGGATCCGGCCGGGTCTCTTCTTTAATTTGGTGCCATCCGATCCCTCGTGGGGGCTCGGATGGCTCCAGGAGAGCCCCCGGAATAGGCCACCCCCCCCCCCCACTTTGGCAGCAGAAGCTGCTAACTGTAAAAAAAAAAAAATCACATTCACTTACCTGCATGTGCGCTGGCTCCCACTGTCCCTCCTCTTCACCTGGGGGGCCGCCATCTTGCCGCTTATGACGTCATCCCGGCCCCGATCAATCACCGGCTTCAGCCTTCTCAGCTTCTCAGATGTCGGTGATCGGTGCCCTGGAAGGAGGTGACAGGAGATCCTCTGATCTCCTGCCTCCCCCTTCTCTGGATGCCGATCACCGGCATCTGTCAGCACAGCGGCGAAGGGACAAGAGCTTACAATCGGAGGTAAGTACAGTAAAAAAAAATTTTTTTTTTTTTTAATAAAATACTTTTTATTAACGTGTGGTGTTTTTTTTTAACAGTTAACCCTTTGTGAGCTGGTAAGGGGTCCATGAGACCCCTGTACCAGCTCATAAAGGCTCTGGGTCTGGCAAGTCACCTGCGGGCTAGCGGGTGACTTGCCATTAACCCCCAGCCCCCCATTACCTGCCTCCCCAAAGGCCAGGGGGGGGGCAGAAGAGCCCGGGCCCACATAGGCTATGTGGGCTCGTAGGTTGCAGGGTGGGGGGGCCACAAAAGCTGGCCCCCACTCTGTGCCTACAAGCCCCCATAGCTGGTCCCGGGCTGGTTACTTTGGGTAAGGGGGACCCCACGTCATTTTTTTGGGGGATTTTTAAGGGTTTTTAACCCTTAAAAATCCCCCAAAAAATGGGGTCCCCCCCCCGGGAGGGGGAACCCTATGTCATTTTTTTTAAATGAACCCTTTGTGTTCTGTCATCCAGCAGCTATAAAAGGCTTCCAGCAGGTGAGCAGAAGGCTGTGATCGCCGAGGGACACAGTGCTCCAGGATGGATGGGAGGTAAGTATTAAAAAAAAAAAATAATAATAAAATAATTTTTTCTTTTTGCGTGTGTGTGTGTGTGTGTGTGTTTTTTTTTACCTTTAACCCATTGTGAACTGACCCCTATACCAGTTCACAAGGCTGGGGGAGGTGGCAAGTCACCTGTGACTAGCGGGTGACTTGCCATTAACCCCTGGCACCCCCATTACCTGCCTCCCCAAAGCTCAGGGGGGGGGGCAGAAGAGCCCGGGCCCACGGGCTATGCGGGCTTGTAGCCTGCAGGGCCAGGGGCCACAAAAGCTGGCCCCTGTGCCCTGTTTCCACAAGCCCTGCATAGCTGGTCCCGGGCTGGTTACCTTGGGTAAGGGGGACCCCATGTCAATTTTTGGGGGGGATTTTTAAAGGTTTTTAGGGAGGGGGGACCCTATGTCATTTTTTTTTCTCGATTTAACCCCTGTAGTGTGGATGGTAGTTGTATTTTATTTGTAAATGTTATAGATTGCTTGTTTCAGTTAGGGGGGTCTCCTGGGCAGGAACGGGGGGCTACCGATAAATATGTGGTACCGTTCTAATTGGTAGAAATGGGGCTTTCACATGCAATATGCTTTTCCTTAATAAAATACATTTTTTATTTAAAATAAAGGAGTCAATTTTCTAAAAATGTTTTTATTTATTTATTTTTTACTTAATAATATTGTAAAAAAACCAAATAAAATTTACAAACAAGACATTTCATGTTAAAGCCTAAACTCTGCTGCAAAAAAATAAAAATATAATTTTCCTGAAAATTACAGCAAAAATGGCGCAAAACATGGCGCAAAATGGGGAAAAATGACCTGTCAACAGAGGGTGACAAAATCTCAAGTAGGCTGGCAATTAAAAGGGTTAATAGTACCTATGCATGTTGGGTATTGTTCTGTTCGGGGGACCTTGCGCTTTCAGACTTAGCTTGTTTTTTCTGGTTTGCATATTTATATTTTAGGAAAAGGTGTTTTTTATTCAGCTTTTTTATACATTTTTTAGGGAAAACCTGCGCAACCGAGAGCCCCCGGAATAGTGCCCCCCCCCCGCTTCGGCAGCAGCAGCTGCTATCTGTGAAAAAAAAAAAATGACATTCACTTACCTTAGGTCGCGCTGCCTCCCGACAGGTCTCTTCTTCACTGGGGGGGCCTCCGATCGCCCCCCCCTGGCTCTTCAGCTTCAGGGGAGAGCCTGAAAGGGCTCTCCCCCCTCCTGCTTGAGGGGCTCCTGCCCCTCAAGCCCCACCCCTTTGGGGGCGGGGCTTATCGCGATCCCGACTCGAAGCCCCGCCCCTTTGTGACATCACTCACCGGGTGTCGTCCTGGCTCCCGGCTGTTGTTCATTCAGATGCGATCATGCTGGCCACAGGAGCAGAGGGGCAGGTGATCAGATCATCACCTGCCCCTCTGCTACTGCAGCCAGCATGATCGCATCTGTCATCACATCGAGGGACAAAGGAGCTGACGATCGGAGGTAAGTAAAGTAAAAAAAAAGTTTTTATTTTTTAATAAAATTTTTTATTACAGTGTCAGTGTGTTTATTTTTACTGTTAACCCCTTGTGAACTGGTAAGGGGTCCATGAGACCCCTTATACCAGTTCGCGAGGCATCCCCTATTACCTGCCTCCCCAAAGGCCAGGGGGGGGCAGAAGAGCCCGGGCCCACATAGGGTATGTGGGCTCGTAGGCTGCAGGGTGGGGGGGGGCCACAAAAGCTGGCCCCCCCACTCTGTGCCTACAAGCCCCCATAGCTGGTCCCGGGCTGGTTATGACGGGTAGGGGGGACCCTACGTCATTTTTTTTTTTAATTTTAAGGGTTAGGGTTAGCCTAGGGGGGATGCTACGTCTTTCTTTTTTTTTTTTTTTAAAGTGGACCAACACCCAGGCTGATCGGCACGGGAATCTATAAGATTCCAGGGCCGGTCAGATCCCTCACCGCGGGGCATCCGAAATCGGGATGCCCCGTTGTGTGAAACCCCCCAGGACGCCCCATTCGCCTTACCTTATCCCCGTTCCAACGATGCATGCGCTGGCCTCCGCCGCCTCTCACGCTTCTGTCTAGCAGGGCGCCGTTTGTGAATGGCTGGCGTGGGCACGCTCCCTGTTAGAGGGAAGCGCGAGATGCGGCTGCCAGCGTGCTCGGAGCTGCTGTGGTTGTCCGTCCCTTGTCCGTGCATACCACAGCGGCTCTGAGCGCTCTGATTGGACGAGCGCTCGCGCATGCGCCTTAGGAGCGGGGTGAGGTGAGTTTTTTTTATACCTTTCTCGGGGGTTTCACGCAGCGGGGCACCCCCCGCGGAAGTGGAACAAAACCCAGGATAGTGAAAATCCTGGGTGTTGGTCCACTTTAAGGGTTAGGGTTAGGTTAACGCTAACCCTTAAAATTCCCCCCAAAAAATGGGGTCCCCTGGGAGGGGGGATCCTATGTCATTTTTTCTTTAATTTTAAGGGTTAGGGTTAGGCTTAGCCTAACCCTAACCCTTAAAATTCCAAAAAAAAACGGGGTCCCCCCCCCCTGGGAGGGGGGTCCCTATGTCATTTTCTTTTTAAATTAACCCCTTGCGTTTATAGTGTGGATAGTAGTATTTTGTTTTTAAATGTTATAAAGTGCTATTTTCAGTTTGGGGGGTCTCCTGGGCAAGAATGGGGGGCTATCGATACATATGTGGTACCGTTGTAATCGGGAGAAATGGGGCTATCACATGCAATATGGTTTTCATTACTAAAACAAATGTTTTATTTAAAATAAAGGAGACAATTGTTTAAAAAATATTATTTTATTTATTTTTTTGTTTTTTTTACGCAAAAATATTTAAAAAACAGCAGAAAAATTACAAACAAGACATTTAATGTTAAAGCCTAAACTCTGCTGCAAAAAAATATATATATATATTTTCCAGGAAATTCCGGCAAAAATCACGGTTAAACATGGCGCAAAATGGGGAAAAATGACCAACAGAGGGTGACAAAAGTTCAAGTAGGCTGGCAATTAAAAGGGTTAATAGTACCTATGCATGTTGGGTATTGTTCTGCTCGGGGGACCTTGCGCTTTCAGATTTAGCTTGTTTTTTCTTATTTGCATATTGATATTTTAGGAAAAGGTGTTTTTTATTCGGCTTTTTTATACATTTTCTTGTGAAACCCTGTGCAACCTAAGAATTCTTCAAGGGATTACTTCCAGAAAGATGAGCCCACGACAACAAGCTGGGTACGCTTAGAAAGCTTAAAATGTGTACTTTCCGGGAATATATGGTTTATGGGGGATATTCCAAATGTAAAGGCTTGTTTTGGTAGAAAAAGCACAAGGTGCGCACATTGTCTGCAGAGCTGAAATTTTGAAGTAAAATTGCTGTTACGCACATGCTTTACTTTGGTGTGTTTGGCAACTCTTCCCTTGACAGGACCTATGCATGCTGGGTATTGTTCTGTTCGGGGCATGTTGCTTTTTCAGATTTTCAGTTTTTTTCTTGTTTCCATATAGTTTTTTTTAGGAAAATGTTTTGATTCTGCATTTTTATTCTTTTTTAGGGAAACCCTGTGCAACCAAAGAATATATTGAGGGGTTAACTCCAGAAAACTGCACCCATGTCAACAAACCTGGTACGTCTAGAAAGCTTGAGGTGTGTACTTCCAGAGAATATATAGTTTGTCGGGGGTATTTCAAATGTAAAGGGTTGTTTTTCTTGAAAAACTGCAAGGTGCGCGTAGCATAGTTGTATTTTATCTGAAAATCTCCTAAAGCGTTGTTTCAGTTTGGGGGAGTCGCCTGGGCAGGAAAGGGTGTCTACCAATACATATGTGGTACCGCTGTAACCGGGATAAATTGGTGTTTCACGCGCAATAAGATTTTAGTGAGAAACTTACATTTTTTATTACAAAAAAACACTACAAATTGTAAAAAATCGTTTTTTGGGGTTTTTTTTGCACATATTTCATCCAAAAATATTGAGAATACACCTAAAAAATGACAAACAAGACATTTCATGTTAAAGCCCAGACTCTGCGGAAAAAAACAATATATCACTTTCCTGGGAAATCCCTTCAAAAACCACAGTTGAACATGGGGAGCGCAAAATAGTGCAAAATGGTCTGGCAACAAAGGGTGACAAAATCTCAAGGTAGGCTGGCACTTAAAGGGTTAAAAGAGGCATGGAATCACCAGATATGTAATATTGCTTATTTACAAGGCACTGGTGCACCCTCACCTAGAATATGCCACCCAGTTCTGGGCACCAGTTCATAGACAGAAAGCCCTGATTTTGGAAAGGGTGCAGAGGAGAGCCACCAAACTGATAAGGAGAATGAAGAATCTTAGTGTTGGGGAACCGCGGGTCACACGATCCAACTATAAACCAGGGACCTCTGGACACACAGACCACTTTCCCCAAAACCCCTGTCCGAGTCCTACTGTCAGGAATACCAGTCCCAAAGCCTGCGGACACAGATTCTTGGCTAAGGCAAAAAGATTGCTCAAGTTAAAGATAGGTTTTAATGCTATAAGCACACTAGGCAGTGATACCAAACACTTGGCTATGATGGAATATGAATATATACAAATGCTGTTCTGAGTGGGTTACAGATTACAATGAGTTACACAGAGATATATAATAGTCAGTTACCTTGAGGAGCAGTTGTATAGTGGTGAAGAGCTCCCACAAGGGGTATGTCAAGAACTGGTGAACACCTCCAGCACGCTGCCGCGAGACCCCATCCAGAAAAGTGACGGCAGCCTGGCCCATGTTTACCCCCTTTATGCCTCGGGACCCTTTCACTCCCTCACTTCTGTGGGCCAGATTGTCACCTCCCACCGTTCTGGAGCTTGCTTTAGCCCCTAAACCCTTTAGGGGTTATAACTTTGAGCAGGGGGGTCGTATGGCTTTGGATACGGCACCAAAAGATTGGGCTAGATGATGGGCATCTGATGTTTAAAAATGGGGTCCCTAAATGGGTCAGAACCTTAGATCTCCATTTTTCTAGTTTTCCTGTCGCAGGGCTCAGAAAAACCTACCTCTACGTGCGGTTTTGTGAGCCGATTCTGTATCTGGCTTGTTGCTGGGACACATGGTGGCGCAGTTATGGTCTGATTTGTGTTGGTGCCGCTGGTCTGTGGCTCTCATCTTTCTTGTGACGGGCTCACAGCCAGGAGTCATACCATCTGCAGACCCACTGGAACCTTCTCAGGCTGGAGGTGTGAGAGAATCAGCAGGGAGTCTGTGATCTGCCCTGCTCAACCCATAAATTCTAAATCCCCTTCCTGGGAAGATTAGGACCTGTGCATATTTGACGAGGAAGCCTTAACAGGGGGAAATAAAGGTAAACTCCGGACTTGTATCTTTGGGTTTTTCACATTTAACTGGACCGTTTTCTTCACACTTAGTCATAAAGAAATCTGTTTAGTCTTGAGAGGAGACGTCTAAGGGGGTACATGTTTAACTTGTATAAATATATAAATGGCCAATACAAAAAATATGGGGAAAAACCATTTCAACTAAAATCAACTAAAATCCTCTCTAAAGACGAGGGGAAACTCCCTCCACCTGGAAAAAAAAAAATATCATTTTTTACCATAAGAACTATAAATCTGTTGAATAGCCTCCCACAGAAGCATTTTACAGCATCAACAGCTGACAGCTTCAAAAAAGGAGTAGATGCTTTTTGAGCAGAAAGTAACATTAACAGTCACTATTAGCTGTTATCAGTAAAGAAAATAAAGTAAAAACAACTCTTCCCAACCCCAAGTTGGTTGAACTTGATGGACATGTCTTTTTTTCGACCGCACTAACCATGTATGTACGCTAACCATGTATGTACGCTAGCTATTTATTGTATCTTCCTACATGCACATGGGTTTGAAGATATTTAAGTGACTTTATCAACTGCTCTATTGATTGGTGATTTATCATACAAATCTAAAAACTAAAAAAGTCGGTTAACTGTTTGGTTTTTGTACAAAATTCTTTCAGTTGGAATCATGTATTTATATTTGGCCTGAATATTTATTGAATAAGAGTAAGGATCTGTAAAGTTGGTGGCGGGCACTTGATATGTGAAGATTTTTGCACAAAAGGGGATATCTTGTGCTCTGTGCAAGGAATATGTGTTTTTGTTGCTTCTATGGAAGGTGATGGGGATGATTGGGGTTGTTCTCCAACACAGTCTGCTATATGAGAAGATGGGGGCTCTGTCAAACAGTCTGCTATGGGGTGATGGTGGGATTCTGTAACACAACCTCTTATAGAGTTATAGGTGGTTCTTATTTATTTAAGTAAACATAATATTAGTATTGTCTCTACCCCATTATGTGCAGGCCAATCTCCCTTGTGTTCCCCTTGATTTGTAGCCCTCAAGCCCTCGCTAGCCATGTTTGGTCCCCCAAGTTCGTGTCCCCATTTATTTCAATGGGGTTTGGGTCAAATCTGGGGACCCAAACTTTGGCGTCAAGTACAGCTGAACTTGGCAAACCCGAACTTCTACGTGTCCACTCATCCCTACTTGTGACCCATGGGCCACAGCCCTGGAGTTGTCTAGTGTGATTCATGACCTTAAAACATTGTAATAAAAGGCTGGGACTTAAAGTTCATGTAAAGTGCAGTAAAAGATAGCAGCATTATGCAGGAAGTAAGCACCCTACTGTGGGGAAATGGGGAGGAGTATATAGAACTGGTACTCAAGTGAAGGTAAATAGAGGCTCAGTAAGAATGAGAGGTTGCAAGAAGAGATGTAGGAAGGACACATTGGCAAATAGAAGTGGCAACATTTATTGGCAGTGGTATCCCACATCCACACTAAACCGCAAAAAAAGAGACATCCCTTGTTCATCACCACCTGGGTGAAATCTCTGGCTTAACAAAAAGGCAATTGTTTTTCTATATACTGTAAACTGTATGTTTAGCATAGTGAGAGTTTAGATGGTCTGGGGATGGCAGATACAGTAACACGGGATGGAAGAGAAAAGGGCTAAACAAATGGGACCCATATATTTGGAGAATTAAGGCCATCGGCATACATTTTGGTAGTAAGTGGGAAATATTACAGTACATATGCATCTTTGCATATGAATGGTGAGGTGGAAGAACATTAGAGTGTAAACATTTTTGATACTAGAAAAGAACAGGCTGTTCATGCTTTTTAAAAACAATCTGAACCATTTCTGTTCAATGGGGACCATGACCAATTACCAAACCACAATCCTAACACAAATGTTTTTTACATCCCAGAAGAGAAAAATAAGAAGGCAGAACACCAAAAACCTGAAAAATAGGGAGTTTTCCTAGGGGCTGTACTCTTAAAAAGGTTGGAACTTATGCACCCGATACACAAATGGAGATATCCACATGTCTCTTGACCCCTGTAGAATTCAGACACAGTCCTTAACAGACAAGGAAACCCATCTGATGCCGGATGAAGTAATAACTTTCTGAAAAGTTTATTAAAACATTAAAACATGACATGTTCAATATTAGTTATACCTAAAATTCCTGTTAATAAACTTATGGTTGTTTTTTTGCTGAATGTCAACAAGCATTTCAAGCTGAAACATTCTGTGTAGCTCATTAGAAATACATGACTTGTACAGTATTTGTCAAACTACCAGCTGATTTTCTGCAGAATGTCAGCAAGACTTTTAGTAGATTTTACAAATGAGACATACTTTATAATATGATGTCAGTTACATAGCTAGCTCCTGGCTTAACATACTTTGTCACAACAGCAGGAACTGCAGTTTATCTCTGATCACATTGGTTTTGGTCGAGCAAATTTCACCTCTGTCTCATGCAGAAATTACATTTTATCGCTGTGAATATATGCAATACAGGACCAAAATAACAGAGTAAATCATAGACAAATGTTCTTTAGCCTTGAGATTGATAGGAAATGCATTAATTGCTTTGCTTAAAGTTTAACTCCACCCAATGGCATAGCTAGAATCCTATGGGGCCCCATCCGCTTCAAGAGAAGCTTCTCCCTTGATATCAATCTGACGATACCCTAATTCCTACCATGAGTAGATATGATTGATAGGAAAAGCATTAATTGCTTTGCAAAAGTTTACATCCACCCAATGGCATAACTAGAATCCTATGGGGCCCCATCCGCTTCAAGAGAAGCTTCTCCCTTGATATCAATCTGACGATACCCTAATTCCTACCATGAGTAGATATGATTGATAGGAAAAGCATTAATTGCTTTGCAAAAGTTTACCTCCACCCAATGGCATAACTAGAATCCTATGGGGCCCCATCCGCTTCAAGAGAAGCTTCTACCTTGATATCTATCTGACGATAGCCTAATTTCAACCATGAGTAGATATGATTGATTGGAAAAGCATTAATTGCTTTGCTTAAAGTTTAACTCCACCCAATGGCATAACTAGAATCCTATGGGGCCCCATCCGCTTCAAGAGACGCTTCTCCCTTGATATCACTTCTCTCAATCAGTAAGGCTCCAGGGCTAGCCCTCCACACAGTCCTCACAGATCAGGCTGCACACCACTTCATGATGTCATTCATGTATTTATTAATCAAAAACGAATACATTAATTTTATATACAGCAAGACAACACAAAACACATTAAAAAACATATATTTAAAAACCCCAAGTGGGGAGGAACTCCAAGGCTAAAATACATAAAGACACTCAATGCTCTAGTGTCAAAAAATAATAAATAATCCACTAGATTTAATTATCCATAGTATATACTCATATCAACCAATATATATACATTGACGTTTTTCTGGACAAGTTGCTATGTGCTAGTGCAATTATCAATATCCTAAAATCTATAGAAAATAATAAATCAGTGCTGTTCCATATGGATTAACAGCATATATATAATGTGCAATTTAATAAAGTAAAGTGCCCTCAATAGTGCAAAAAGTGCTGAAGTGCCTAAGTGCAGCCATGCATTAACCTATAAAGTGCCACTACTCGTCTCCAAAAACGTCAGAGATACACATCAGGAATAGAATACATCATCATAAATCTAATACTCCACAGTACAGAAGACAGCCCAATTCCTCCCCACTTACCTTCTCACCTACGCGCTTCGTGGTCCTGAACCACTTCACAAGGGTGACGGTATCTACTCGGCCAGCCTGCTTTTAAATGGTGTGTGGCGTGCTCTGGCCGGATGCGGCGCGGCGCCCTCATTCTCCCTCACTTCCGCCCCTCTCAATACACTCTCAACCCACATCACAGTATGGGCAGAAGTGACGTCCCCGCGCCTACCCCGCCCCACCCCCGCCCCCCGCACACCCACCTACTCATCATCAGTGGGACCTGATCTAATTGCAGCTACTGCACCAAAGCCGCACATCGCGCAGCCGCCCAACAGAAGTCGCGGCGCCCGTCCATCCACCGCAACTCCCATCAAGCGCCTTGATATCAATCTGACGATAACCGAATTCCTACCATGAGTAGATATGATTGATAGGAAAAGAATTAATTGCTTTGCTTAAAGTTTTTAACTCCACCCAATGGCATAACTAGAATCTTATGGGGGCCCATCCGCTTCAAGAGAAACTACCATGAGTAGATATGCTAAGCTCATTTGCAGTTCTTATAATAAAAATATGTAGTAATGTAATTATTACATAATGCTTCATCTGACCAACAAATACTCATTTCAGCTGCCACACTCCAGATATTTGTGCCCCCATTATCTAGATAAATCAATCTACCCCCCTGCCACCATCAGCCTTCCACACCCCCTAGCAGCAGATTCCAACAGCTTCTCCTTCTCACAGTAATCAGCCTCCCCCCACGTACTATCCATGTACTCTCTAATTAGCCTCCCCTGCACATAGTAATTAGCCATACCCTCCATACATAATAGATGGCTTCCGAGTAACAACAGCTAACACAGAATGAAGAAGAGCTTCTTGCTGAAGGCAAACCAGACCCTCAACCAGGTTTTGTCTGTATCCTTGAGAAGTTGAAAACATTTCTCTACCTAGAAAATTATGTATGTCTGTGAATGTGACAACTATGGAAATGGAAAATTGAACACCCTTGAAACCAAAAAGCATTTGGACCCCGCCTGCCACTTCACATGCGGTCGAGACTTAAATTAACCTTGTACAACAGGATATCAGTAAACTCCACCACCCCCCCAACCACATGAGGTACCCCAACTTTACTGACTGTGAGAGAAGGGCCCTAAAGTCCTGAAATAACTGAGAACTCTGAAATAACCATCAAACCCGCTGACAAAGGGGGAGCAATAGTAGTCATGATTCCTGTTGATTACCACAATGAAATCATGAGTCAGCTCAGTGACCCGACCGTATATGTACTTACACACCAGGACCCCACACAAGACATTAAGAAAGAGATAGATCAAGTGGTTACATCAGCTGTGGAAACACTAGTTATAGATAAAAAAAACGGCCACATTTCTGATAACAGATCATCCTTTAACTCCACTCTTTTATTGTCTGCCAAAGGTTCATAAAAGACTTACCAATCCTCCAGGTCGCCCCATTGTTGCAGGAACTGAATCCATCTTTCAGAACCCAGCTATTTTCATAGATCAGCTACTGCAACCGCTGGTTATGGCCACCCCCTCCTACTTGCAAGATACCACCAATTTTTTAAATCGTATCACATCATTAGGAACACTTACCAACGACTGTACCTTGGTGACAATGGACGTATCAAGTCTCTACACCTCTATACCTCATTCCTCAGGCATTGAAGTAATTCTGAATGCTATATCCGGCACTATGTACTCAGAGGGTATACAAGACCTAGCCATTAAGCTCCTTACAATCATACTCACTAAAATTATTTCTCTTTTGACCATAAATTCTATTTCCAGGCACAAGGCATAGCTATGGGGTCTAATATGGCCCCTTGCTATGCCAACATGTTTATGGCTAATTTTGAAACTAGGTTTGTGTATCCCTCTGATTTCTATCAATCACATGTCCTTATTTGGCTACGCTTTATTGACGATGTGTTCTTAATATGGCAAGGAGACCCCAATCACCTCCATTTCTTCCATGCATATTTAAACCAGTGTTTGCCTACAATTTCTTTCACACTGGAACACAGCCAGGACACAATCCACTTCTTGGATGTACAACTCACCAATAACAATGGCAACTTGGTAACCGATGCATACAAGAAGCCGACAGACAGGAACACCTTCCTTCATGCCAAAAGCTATCACCCCCCTCCCTACTTAGATCTCATCCCTACTCCCAATTCGTGAGAATATGTAGAATCACGGCTACAGATGAACTCTACCGCACATGCTCAGATAAGCTGGTTCAAAGCATCACACAACTCGGTTACAATCCCAATGACTTAAGGGAGGCACAAAGTAAGGCTGGGGAGAAAGATAGGAACTCTTTGAGGAAATTCCGCCCCAAGAGGTAAAGAAAAGGCATACCATTGGTTCTCACTTATTCTGATCTCTCCATGCATGCACAAAAAATTGTCAAACGGCACTGGCCGGTCTTGAATACGGACGATAAATTGACTGAGATTAGCAAAGAACCCCCCATGATGGGTTTTAAAAGAGCTAGAAATTTACGCTCATCCCTGGTTAAAGCAGAGTTCCATTCCACCATATCACCAACACCCACTAACTGGTTAAGGGAGTTGCAAACCCCGAAAGGTATGTACCCGTGTTGGCACTGTACTCAATGTAGTTTTACGTATAATACCCAGTCCTTCACGCATCCAATGACAGGAAAGCGCTACCCAATCCACAGTTTTGCAAATTGTTCCACAAAAAATGTGATTTACCTGATAAAATGCCCATGCGTCAAAGGGTATATAGGTAAGACAAAGAGGGAAGTGAGGTGTAGAATTAATGAACACCGCTCTGACATAAGGTCAGGTAGAATGGAATCCCCCATAGCTAGGCGTTTCCTGCAGGAAGGGCATTCTATCAATCAATTAAAATTTACTGTCATAGAAGTAGTTACACCCCCTAAACAGGGTGGGGATCCAGAAAAAACGATTGCTTCAGCGAGAGCTTTGCTGGATCCACCAACTGCGCGCCAAAAGTCCATTGGGCCTCAATGAGGACATGGATTTCTCAGTGTTCTTCTAAAAAGACTTTATTTTACTCTTGTCTACTGCATGTTACATATGAGGGGTAATAGGTGCCCCCTTGCGCTTTGGCCAATTATCTATTCCTGATCTATATACTTATAGTATTAATTACCAGTCACAGTATTGAGCGATAATGACACTTTAGGTTTTACCTATGGTATTGTTTTTAATCTGCACGTGCAATGACATATTTTTTTTTTTTACTTTTTGGAGATTCTAGTCTCCAGTGATGTCCTCCAGTGATGCGTTTCCACTTTTATACATTACCTCTCCAGCGTTCCCCTTTTCATTCACACGCATCTTGGTGTTCGCTGCCACAAATATAAACAAAGGCAATGGCTCCGGAAGTTACCTACACTACTGACGTTGCGGATCTACTCAGCAGCGGTCGCCGCGATGGGCGCCGCCATCTTGTTGGTTTCCCGGAAGTGCCGCTTGTGGCAGTAACGACGAGGCGGAAACTACGGAACTGCCATTTTGCCGTCTCTCTCTCACCAGACGGGGCAACCATCATCTTTTGTCCGCCCTAAATCCCCGCACTGATATTCAAAGCAGCATTTTAGCTTACCCTGCCCGTCACCCCAGATAGTTGATGGCATACGCCGCCATCTCTGTTAGGGATGATCGGGACAAGCTGGAATAGTTGCGAGGGATGTCATAGACATGCGCCCGCATGGGCGCGCCCTCTGACGCCACTCACGCATTTGCTGGAGGCTAATTGATAGACACATTTAAACCCCCATACTGGTTATGCAATACCGCTCCTCGTGACGAAGGCCCCCAGCCGAAACGTTAGGATTTACTCTATCTACCCGGTGCCGCAGCCATCCAGCCTGACTACCTTTTAAGTGCCTCTTGCATCTGGTTATACTACTAATGGCATTTGGCAGGATGGATTGAGGGCTGTCCATTGTTTGTTCTCCCAGGGGACCATACTATTTTGACTTCAAGAATTTTTCCTTATTCAACCTACTCTCATAGACTCCCTGGAACTCTCTATGGACACTGTGCCCCTCAGTGCTGAATACAGCATCTATGAATGAACTATTACCAGCGGTCAAACTGTTGTATACTGTTCTGTTTATGGATATGTATTATGTCTTGTAAATACACTTGATTGATATCACTTATCTTTTGCTAACAGCATTAAAAATTCTTCCTTTTAAATGCATTTTTTGGTTTCAGGGGTCTTCAATTTTCCATTTCCATAGTTGTATGTTGTCCAGGTCCGGTTTGAGTAGACGAGCCTTGGAATTTTTGTACCCCTTACTATATTTGACTCTGATTGGAGAAGTTTTTTACTTCTTTTTCTGAGATACAGTGTGCTACAACCGTTTAATATTGTCTGTGAATGTGACCAATAAACTTTGCACCCCCCTGCACACAATAAATAGCATAACCCCCATGCACATTAAAATGGTGTTCACCCCTTCACCTTCATCTCCAGTAAATAGCATTTCAAGACAAACAGAGCGAAGACTGAAAAGGCATCAGGTTGGGTTCACTTATTGGCTAATTCTCCATCCTGCCCTCCAACACAGTAAATAACATTCCACAATCACACACAGTAAACATTATCCCCCCCCCCCCTTCGCACACACACACACACGCATTTTCACTAGTATTCTTCTCCTCACCCCCCAATAGTCATTAGTATTCTTTGGCCACATTGCCCCCCCCACCACCCCCCAAGCCATTACTTTACACAAAGAATTACCGGGTACCGCAGGTACACATACATCCATTCAAACGGGTGCCTCTAGAGGACTGTAATGCTGGTGCCAATGCTAAAAAGGGGAGGTGGGGCTACTGAACACCAATGAGGCCACAAAGGTCTGATTTCCACTTTGGCTGCCTGAGAAAACATTCACAGCTGTGCCGAATCTCATGGGGCTCCCACCAAAATGTCACAATGCACTCACCTACTCCCCAGTCTGAGCGGTGCCAGCTCCCGCATGCCGGGATCCCTGTTCTCAGCTGCAATGTCAGCAGCAGGCACCAGTTTGAGCAGCACTGCAAGCCTCCACCTCCTGTGGGTTTGGTCATTTCCCTTTTGCAAGGAGACCCACAGACTTGGTTGTTTAGTACCCACTGATGATGCCCTATAGACTGTTTCTGCATTTTTCACAGCCATGGAGGTCAAGTTTGTGGACCCTGTTTGGGCTTCGACTGCTGAGGCTAAGCTGTGAAGTCTTAAGCAGGAGGAAATGCACGGCACAGGAGTACAGCTCAAAATTCTGTCAATGGTTGATCAATTCCCATTGGAACAATCCAGCCCTCTGCAGCCAATTTATAATTGAGAGTATCAAGGATGCCCCTTTGATCTACCAAAAGACAATTACATGGAAATAGCTATTAAGGTAGTCAGGCATCTCAGAGAACGATGTGTGGAGAGGTCTAAAGTTCAGCACTCGGGTTCCCCCCACCAAGAGATTCCTCCTACGGGCTCCTTATCCTTGCCCCCATCAGCTCCAGAGGAGCCCATGCAGCTTGGCACATCTTGACTCTCTCAGGCTGAAAAGATGAAACGTCACAACCAGGGCCTGTGTTTGTATTGCGGTAACCCAGGTCACATTGCTGGGGTCTACCCAAATAAGTCGTTGGCGGGAAACTTCAGCACCTAGACGAGGTTGAAGGAACTTGTCTAGGAGGTCAGGTATCCTTCCCTCACATTAATAAATTGTTGTTATCCACTAGGGATGAGCGAATCGATCCGGACGAACCCGGATTCGATCCGAATTTCAGGAAAAATTCGATTCGGATCGAATCCGAATTTCCCCGCGATTCGATCACTCGAAGTTTTCCTTTAACATCCATTCATTTACATTTACAGGCATTCTAAGATGGCGGACGGGACATGTCTGGACATGTATCCCGCGCCAGTGCAAGCTGGGGCAGTCACATGCAGCCTATCAGCAGCCAGCAAGCCCGGTGACGTCACACAGCGGTATTTAACGGCGGCCATCTTGCTTTTCCTCATTTCTCTATTGCATTCGTGACAGACAGACAGAACGCTGTGTAGCTGAGGCAGTTAGACAGGCTGGAGACAGGGACAGACAGGGACAGGCAGGAGACAGGCAGGAGACAGACAGGAGACAGACAGAAAGCCAGGGAAAGGTAGGAAAAACGGAGCTGGCTGACAGGGAGATTTTTTTTTTTTCATCCAGCCTTTGTTAGCGTTTTCAGGCTGCTTATAGTAACTAACTGTGCATATATACTGAACTGATCTTAAGTCTGCTGTGAGGCATCCCATTCTGTGACTAAAGCAGCCTCTGTTTAAGACCATATAAGCATTTGCTCTTATCATATTTGAAATTAGGCCTGATAAAGACACTTTTGCTGGCCAAAGCACTACTGGACCCTGCCAGGTCCATTCCTGCCCAGGGCATCCCATTCTGTGACTACAGCAGCCTCTGTTTAAGACCATATAAGCATTTGCTCTTATCATATTTGAAATTAGCCTGATAAAGACACTTTTGCTGGCCAAAGCACTACTGGACCCTGCCAGGTCCATTCCTGCCCAGGGCATCCCATTCTGTGACTAAAGCAGCCTCTGTTTAAGACCATATAAGCATTTGCTCTTATCATATTTGAAATTAGGCCTGATAAAGACACTTTTGCTGGCCAAAGCACTACTGGACCCTGCCAGGTCGATTCCTGTTGGGGCATCCCATTCTGTGACTAAAGCAGCCTCTGTTTAAGACCATATAAGCATTTGCTCTTATCATATTTGAAATTAGGCCTGATAAAGACACTTTTGCTGGCCAAAGCACTACTGGACCCTGCCAGGTCGATTCCTGTTGGGGCATCCCATTCTGTGACTACAGCAGCCTCTGTTTAAGACCATATAAGCATTTGCTCTTATCATATTTGAAATTAGGCCTGATAAAGACACTTTTGCTGGCCAAAGCACTACTGGACCCTGCCAGGTCCATTCCTGCCCGGGGCATCCCATTCTGTGACTACAGCAGCCTCTGTTTAAGACCATATAAGCATTTGCTCTTATCATATTTGAAATTAGCCTGATAAAGACACTTTTGCTGGCCAAAGCACTACTGGACCCTGCCAGGTCCATTCCTGCCCAGGGCATCCCATTCTGTGACTAAAGCAGCCTCTGTTTAAGACCATATAAGCATTTGCTCTTATCATATTTGAAATTAGGCCTGATAAAGACACTTTTGCTGGCCAAAGCACTACTGGACCCTGCCAGGTCCATTCCTGCCCGGGGCATCCCATTCTGTGACTACAGCAGCCTCTGTTTAAGACCATATAAGCATTTGCTCTTATCATATTTGAAATTAGGCCTGATAAAGACACTTTTGCTGGCCAAAGCACTACTGGACCCTGCCAGGTCCATTCCTGCCCGGGGCATCCCATTCTGTGACTACAGCAGCCTCTGTTTAAGACCATATAAGCATTTGCTCTTATCATATTTGAAATTAGCCTGATAAAGACACTTTTGCTGGCCAAAGCACTACTGGACCCTGCCAGGTCCATTCCTGCCCAGGGCATCCCATTCTGTGACTAAAGCAGCCTCTGTTTAAGACCATATAAGCATTTGCTCTTATCATATTTGAAATTAGGCCTGATAAAGACACTTTTGCTGGCCAAAGCACTACTGGACCCTGCCAGGTCCATTCCTGCCCAGGGCATCCCATTCTGTGACTACAGCAGCCTCTGTTTAAGACCATATAAGCATTTGCTCTTATCATATTTGAAATTAGGCCTGATAAAGACACTTTTGCTGGCCAAAGCACTACTGGACCCTGCCAGGTCCATTCCTGCCCGGGGCATCCCATTCTGTGACTACAGCAGCCTCTGTTTAAGACCATATAAGCATTTGCTCTTATCATATTTGAAATTAGCCTGATAAAGACACTTTTGCTGGCCAAAGCACTACTGGACCCTGCCAGGTCCATTCCTGCCCAGGGCATCCCATTCTGTGACTACAGCAGCCTCTGTTTAAGACCATATAAGCATTTGCTCTTATCATATTTGAAATTAGGCCTGATAAAGACACTTTTGCTGGCCAAAGCACTACTGGACCCTGCCAGGTCGATTCCTGTTGGGGCATCCCATTCTGTGACTAAAGCAGCCTCTGTTTAAGACCATATAAGCATTTGCTCTTATCATATTTGAAATTAGGCCTGATAAAGACACTTTTGCTGGCCAAAGCACTACTGGACCCTGCCAGGTCGATTCCTGTTGGGGCATCCCATTCTGTGACTACAGCAGCCTCTGTTTAAGACCATATAAGCATTTGCTCTTATCATATTTGAAATTAGGCCTGATAAAGACACTTTTGCTGGCCAAAGCACTACTGGACCCTGCCAGGTCGATTCCTGTTGGGGCATCCCATTCTGTGACTAAAGCAGCCTCTGTTTAAGACCATATAAGCATTTGCTCTTATCATATTTGAAATTAGGCCTGATAAAGACACTTTTGCTGGCCAAAGCACTACTGGACCCTGCCAGGTCGATTCCTGTTGGGGCATCCCATTCTGTGACTAAAGCAGCCTCTGTTTAAGACCATATAAGCATTTGCTCTTATCATATTTGAAATTAGGCCTGATAAAGACACTTTTGCTGGCCAAAGCACTACTGGACCCTGCCAGGTCGATTCCTGTTGGGGCATCCCATTCTGTGACTACAGCAGCCTCTGTTTAAGACCATATAAGCATTTGCTCTTATCATATTTGAAATTAGGCCTGATAAAGACACTTTTGCTGGCCAAAGCACTACTGGACCCTGCCAGGTCCATTCCTGCCCAGGGCATCCCATTCTGTGACTACAGCAGCCTCTGTTTAAGACCATATAAGCATTTGCTCTTATCATATTTGAAATTAGGCCTGATAAAGACACTTTTGCTGGCCAAAGCACTACTGGACCCTGCCAGGTCCATTCCTGCCCGGGGCATCCCATTCTGTGACTACAGCAGCCTCTGTTTAAGACCATATAAGCATTTGCTCTTATCATATTTGAAATTAGGCCTGATAAAGACACTTTTGCTGGCCAAAGCACTACTGGACCCTGCCAGGTCCATTCCTGCCCAGGGCATCCCATTCTGTGACTACAGCAGCCTCTGTTTAAGACCATATAAGCATTTGCTCTTATCATATTTGAAATTAGGCCTGATAAAGACACTTTTGCTGGCCAAAGCACTACTGGACCCTGCCAGGTCCATTCCTGCCCAGGGCATCCCATTCTGTGACTACAGCAGCCTCTGTTTAAGACCATATAAGCATTTGCTCTTATCATATTTGAAATTAGGCCTGATAAAGACACTTTTGCTGGCCAAAGCACTACTGGACCCTGCCAGGTCGATTCCTGTTGGGGCATCCCATTCTGTGACTACAGCAGCCTCTGTTTAAGACCATATAAGCATTTGCTCTTATCATATTTGAAATTAGGCCTGATAAAGACACTTTTGCTGGCCAAAGCACTACTGGACCCTGCCAGGTCCATTCCTGCCCGGGGCATCCCATTCTGTGACTACAGCAGCCTCTGTTTAAGACCATATAAGCATTTGCTCTTATCATATTTGAAATTAGCCTGATAAAGACACTTTTACTGGCCAAAGCACTACTGGACCCTGCCAGGTCCATTCCTGCCCAGGGCATCCCATTCTGTGACTAAAGCAGCCTCTGTTTAAGACCATATAAGCATTTGCTCTTATTATATTTATATTATAAGACACTTTTGCTGGGCATAGGCTTACTGCTGCCTGCCAGGTGCACTTCTGTTGAGGCATCCCATTCTGTAACATAGCATACCCCTCTTTATTTACACTAAGCAGCTCTCTTATTTACACTAAGCAGGCCTGTTGGAGGCTGAGTGTTACTGCTCACTTTTGGTGTGCATTATATTCTGTTTCATATAGACCCACCGCTGCCCGGGGTTTTTTTAAATATCACCTACTACCACGCCAGTTAGACTATGTCGGGCAGACAAGTGCCTGGAAGTGAAAAGAGGAGTGGCAGAGGCCAAGATTCCGCAGGCAGAGCTCGCATCAGACTGGGGGCCAGTAGCAGCAGGAGTCACGCTGAGAGACCTAATCTGCCAGTATCTGCTAGCGGTCGGGTCTCCACCAGTAACGCATCTGCCGTGGTAGATTGGTTGACGCGCTCATCAACAACATCATCACAACTTACGTCTGAGACCCCCAGTCTAGGGTCGGTAGGTTCCTCTGACACAACCCTGAGTTGGCATGCCCCGAGAGCAGTCCCTGTCCTCCCATTGCCTCTGGCCTACGCCGTTCCCTCCCCCAGCGACGTATCCTATGCTTTGGGTTCAGCTCCACTCTTTAGTGAGGAGGACCATCAGATAGAGGACAGTCAGCAGCTACTGCCCAGCCAAGAAATGGAGGTGGCTTCTTTAGCTAGGCAGACAAATAGTGATGTGGACAGTGTCGTGGGTGCTGCGAGCGTTCCAGCTCCTGCGCCAGACACTGTTGACGAATCCACGAACATCAGTGACGTACAGCCACAACTCGGTGATGATGATGATGATGACGATGAAGCCGATCGCACTTGGGAGCCGGGTGATGAAGGGGCTTCATCGTCATCATCAGGAGAAGAGGGGTGCAGGTTGCCCCGGAGTCAGCAGCTGAGGCAGCAAGGTGGTAGCAGTCAGCATGGGGGCACAATTCCAAAGGCTGGAGCCGGCCGGGGCCGGGGCCGGGGTAGAGCACCTGCTGTGCGGCAGTCTACCTTATCGGGAGGTAGTGGAGCAGGGGTTCCTGGAGTTGGCAACAGCAGCAGTGAATCAGTGAGGCCAGGGGGTGGGAAAAGTAGCTACTCGGCAGTGTGGCAGTTTTTCCTGAGGCATCCGCAGGAGGGTAACATGGCCACATGCAAGATATGTAGGCAAAAGGTGAAGCGTGGCCAGGGTCCAAATGTTGGCACCACGGCCCTGCGTCAACATATGATGCGTCACCATAAAACGACCTGGGAGAACCGAGGCTCCCAAGGGGTGGTCCAGTCTGCTTCCTCACCAAGTGAGCTCCCAATTTCTGCCAGCCAAGGCTCCAGCACCTCAGCCGAAGGCAGCTGTGCGTCATACCCATCCTCTGTCGCTCCTGCTCCTCCTCCTCCAAGTCATGCATCCCGCCAGCAATCCATCAGCGAAGCCATGTCCAAGAGACAGCAGTATGCGCCCACTCATCCTACGGCGCAGAAGCTGAATGTGCTCCTGTCCAAGTTGCTGGTGCTGCAGTCGCTCCCTTTTCAGGTGGTGGAATCTGCACCTTTCAGAGAACTGATGGCTTGTGCCGAGCCGAGGTGGAGAGTCCCAAGCCGTCATTTCTTTGCCAAGAAGGCAGTACCAGCGCTGCACACTTTTGTTGAACAGAAGGTGGGCCAGTCCTTGAGCCTGTCGGTGTGTAGCAAAATACATGGCAGCGCCGACATCTGGAGCTGTAACTACGGTCAGGGGCAGTACATGTCGTTTACGGCCCACTGGGTGAATGTGGTCCCTTTGCAGCAGCAACTTGGACAGGTCACGCCGCTTCGGCCTCCGCGCTCTCTGCCCATTGGGCCTGTGACACCGTGCGACTCGGCCTCCTCATCCTCCGCCATCTCCTCACCCTCCACTGTAGGCTCAAGTCTCAGTGCCCCTCCAGTCTACCATGTGTGCAGGGCACGGAGGTGTCACGCAGTGCTTCACATGGTTTGTCTTGGAGTCACACAGGGGAGGAACTGCTTAAATGTATTCATCAGGAAATCCAAACATGGCTTACTCCGACAGAACTTAAAATGGGAATCATGGTTACCGACAATGGGAAGAACATTTTGTCTGCGCTGCGCCAAGGAAGCCTGACCCATGCCCCCTGCATGGCTCACGTCTTCAATCTGGTTGTCAAGCGGTTTCTGAAGTGTTCCCCCCATCTGCAGGACATCCTAACAACTTCACGGAAACTTTGCATGCACTTCAGCCACTCCTACACCGCCAAACACACCCTTCTTGAGCTACAGCGTCAGAATGGTATCCCCCAACATAGTCTGATTTGCGATGTTTCCACCCGTTGGAATTCCACCCTTCACATGTTGGACCGATTATATGAACAGAGAAAAGCCATCACGGATTTCCTGATGATCCAAGCAGATAGGGGGACTCCCCTGTGTAACTTCAATGTCAACCAGTGGCAGCTCATACGTGACACCTGCCGTTTGCTCAGGCCCTTTGAGGAAGCCACTTTATTTGTCAGTCGGCAGGATTACGGGATGAACGACGTGATTCCACTGCTTCATGTACTACAGCACATGTTGGAAACCATGGCTGGTCAGGGCACTGGAGACATGGCGTTTACATCTTACGGCCACATGAACCCCGTTGGAGCTGAACTGGAGGAGGAGGAGGAGGAAGAGGAGGAGGAGGAGTTGCCCAGCGAAACACAGTTTAGGCTTGGCGAAATGGCTGGTTTATCTAGTCAGCGGACAGGAGAGGAGGAGCAGGAGCAGCCAGAGGAGCTAGAGGTTTTTGAGGAAGGAGAGACAGAGGACCCGGGCACACCGTGGCAGTATGCAGTGGAGATGGAGACAGGTAGTCCATCCGAGTCACTTGCGCAAATGGCACGAAGCATGCTCACATGCTTGCGTAGTGACCTCAGAATTGTTTCCATCTGTCGGCGGGATGACTTCTGGCTGTCCACCTTATTGGACCCTCGCTTCCGGCACAAAATGGGGGCATTTTTTAAACCCACCGAGAGGGAGGACAAACTCAACTACTACAAAGACATTCTACGTAGGCAGTTGGCCGATGCCTATCTGCGCCATGGTCCATACTCTCGCAGGTCTGACTCGAGGGGACCTCTGCGCTCACCTTCCACTGCCATGGCCGCTGGGGGGGTTGGCAGCAGCAGCAGCAGAAGCTCCATCAGCAGCAGCAGCCTCAGTCTTCAGTCGCTAATGAGTAGCTTTCTACACCCGCATAGTGAGGCTACTCATGAGCAGCAGGAAGACCTGGAGCAGGACCTGAACCAGCAGGTCATGTCATACTTTGACATGACCATGCCAACACACCTTGAGGATCCGCTGGACTTCTGGGCAGCCAAACTTGATTTGTGGCCGCAACTAGCAGAGTTTGCCCTGGAAAAGCTGTCCTGCCCGGCAAGTAGCGTGCCATCTGAGCGGGTGTTTAGTGCGGCGGGGGCCATAGTTACGGCGAGGAGAACTCGTCTGTCAACTAAAAATGTGGAGAGACTCACCTTTGTCAAAATGAATCAGGGATGGATCAGCCAGGATTTCCACCCACCAATGCCTGATGCATGCGACTAGATTCAGCATGGTGCCACGTTTTACACTTTCCAAATGGTGCAAAACATATTTATGTCTTTAGGCCATTTTTTGGGCTCCTGCTGCTGCTGCTGCCAACTCCTGCCAACTCCAGGGTGTGATTCATCCAATTTTTGGGCTCCTGAGGCCAACTCCAGTGTATATTTGGGCTCCTGCTGCTGCTGCTGCCAACTTCTGCCAACTCCAGGGTGTGATTCATCCAATTTTTGGGCTCCTGAGGCCAACTCCAGTGTATATTTGGGCTCCTGCTGCTGCTGCTGCCAACTTCTGCCAACTCCAGGGTGTGATTCATCCAATTTTTGGGCTCCTGAGGCCAACTCCAGTGTATATTTGGGCTCCTGCTGCTGCTACTGTCAACTCCTGCCAACTCCAGGGTGTGATTCATCCAATTTTTGGGCTCCTGAGGCCAACTCCAGTGTATATTTGGGCTCCTGCTGCTGCTGCTGCCAACTTCTGCCAACTCCAGGGTGTGATTCATCCAATTTTTGGGCTCCTGAGGCCAACTCCAGTGTATATTTGGGCTCCTGCTGCTGCTACTGTCAACTCCTGCCAACTCCAGGGTGTGATTCATCCAATTTTTGGGCTCCTGAGGCCAACTCCAGTGTATATTTGGGCTCCTGCTGCTGCTGCTGCCAACTTCTGCCAACTCCAGGGTGTGATTCATCCAATTTTTGGGCTCCTGAGGCCAACTCCAGTGTATATTTGGGCTCCTGCTGCTGCTACTGTCAACTCCTGCCAACTCCAGGGTGTGATTCATCCAATTTTTGGGCTCCTGAGGCCAACTCCAGTGTATATTTGGGCTCCTGCTGCTGCTGCTGCCAACTTCTGCCAACTCCAGGGTGTGATTCATCCAATTTTTGGGCTCCTGAGGCCAACTCCAGTGTATATTTGGGCTCCTGCTGCTGCTACTGTCAACTCCTGCCAACTCCAGGGTGTGATTCATCCAATTTTTGGGCTCCTGAGGCCAACTCCAGTGTATATTTGGGCTCCTGCTGCTGCTGCTGCCAACTTCTGCCAACTCCAGGGTGTGATTCATCCAATTTTTGGGCTCCTGAAGCCAACTCCAGTGTATATTTGGGCTCCTGCTGCTGCTGGTGTCAACTCCTGCCAACTCCAGGGTGTGATTCATCCAATTTTTGGGCTCCTGAAGCCAACTCCAGTGTATATTTGGGCTCCTGCTGCTGCTGCTGCCAACTTCTGCCAACTCCAGGGTGTGATTCATCCAATTTTTGGGCTCCTGAGGCCAACTCCAGTGTATATTTGGGCTCCTGCTGCTGCTGCTGCCAACTTCTGCCAACTCCAGGGTGTGATTCATCCAATTTTTGGGCTCCTGAAGCCAACTCCAGTGTATATTTGGGCTCCTGCTGCTGCTGGTGTCAACTCCTGCCAACTCCAGGGTGTGATTCATCCAATTTTTGGGCTCCTGAGGCCAACTCCAGTGTATATTTGGGCTCCTGCTGCTGCTACTGTCAACTCCTGCCAACTCCAGGGTGTGATTCATCCAATTTTTGGGCTCCTGAGGCCAACTCCAGTGTATATTTGGGCTCCTGCTGCTGCTGCTGCCAACTTCTGCCAACTCCAGGGTGTGATTCATCCAATTTTTGGGCTCCTGAGGCCAACTCCAGTGTATATTTGGGCTCCTGCTGCTGCTACTGTCAACTCCTGCCAACTCCAGGGTGTGATTCATCCAATTTTTGGGCTCCTGAAGCCAACTCCAGTGTATATTTGGGCTCCTGCTGCTGCTACTGTCAACTCCTGCCAACTCCAGGGTGTGATTCATCCAATTTTTGGGCTCCTGAGGCCAACTCCAGTGTATATTTGGGCTCCTGCTGCTGCTGCTGCCAACTTCTGCCAACTCCAGGGTGTGATTCATCCAATTTTTGGGCTCCTGAGGCCAACTCCAGTGTATATTTGGGCTCCTGCTGCTGCTACTGTCAACTCCTGCCAACTCCAGGGTGTGATTCATCCAATTTTTGGGCTCCTGAGGCCAACTCCAGTGTATATTTGGGCTCCTGCTGCTGCTGCTGCCAACTTCTGCCAACTCCAGGGTGTGATTCATCCAATTTTTGGGCTCCTGAGGCCAACTCCAGTGTATATTTGGGCTCCTGCTGCTGCTACTGTCAACTCCTGCCAACTCCAGGGTGTGATTCATCCAATTTTTGGGCTCCTGAGGCCAACTCCAGTGTATATTTGGGCTCCTGCTGCTGCTGCTGCCAACTTCTGCCAACTCCAGGGTGTGATTCATCCAATTTTTGGGCTCCTGAAGCCAACTCCAGTGTATATTTGGGCTCCTGCTGCTGCTGGTGTCAACTCCTGCCAACTCCAGGGTGTGATTCATCCAATTTTTGGGCTCCTGAAGCCAACTCCAGTGTATATTTGGGCTCCTGCTGCTGCTGCTGCCAACTTCTGCCAACTCCAGGGTGTGATTCATCCAATTTTTGGGCTCCTGAGGCCAACTCCAGTGTATATTTGGGCTCCTGCTGCTGCTGCTGCCAACTTCTGCCAACTCCAGGGTGTGATTCATCCAATTTTTGGGCTCCTGAAGCCAACTCCAGTGTATATTTGGGCTCCTGCTGCTGCTGGTGTCAACTCCTGCCAACTCCAGGGTGTGATTCATCCAATTTTTGGGCTCCTGAGGCCAACTCCAGTGTATATTTGGGCTCCTGCTGCTGCTACTGTCAACTCCTGCCAACTCCAGGGTGTGATTCATCCAATTTTTGGGCTCCTGAGGCCAACTCCAGTGTATATTTGGGCTCCTGCTGCTGCTGCTGCCAACTTCTGCCAACTCCAGGGTGTGATTCATCCAATTTTTGGGCTCCTGAGGCCAACTCCAGTGTATATTTGGGCTCCTGCTGCTGCTACTGTCAACTCCTGCCAACTCCAGGGTGTGATTCATCCAATTTTTGGGCTCCTGAAGCCAACTCCAGTGTATATTTGGGCTCCTGCTGCTGCTACTGTCAACTCCTGCCAACTCCAGGGTGTGATTCATCCAATTTTTGGGCTCCTGAGGCCAACTCCAGTGTATATTTGGGCTCCTGCTGCTGCTGCTGCCAACTTCTGCCAACTCCAGGGTGTGATTCATCCAATTTTTGGGCTCCTGAGGCCAACTCCAGTGTATATTTGGGCTCCTGCTGCTGCTACTGTCAACTCCTGCCAACTCCAGGGTGTGATTCATCCAATTTTTGGGCTCCTGAGGCCAACTCCAGTGTATATTTGGGCTCCTGCTGCTGCTGCTGCCAACTTCTGCCAACTCCAGGGTGTGATTCATCCAATTTTTGGGCTCCTGAGGCCAACTCCAGTGTATATTTGGGCTCCTGCTGCTGCTACTGTCAACTCCTGCCAACTCCAGGGTGTGATTCATCCAATTTTTGGGCTCCTGAGGCCAACTCCAGTGTATATTTGGGCTCCTGCTGCTGCTGCTGCCAACTTCTGCCAACTCCAGGGTGTGATTCATCCAATTTTTGGGCTCCTGAGGCCAACTCCAGTGTATATTTGGGCTCCTGCTGCTGCTGCTGCCAACTTCTGCCAACTCCAGGGTGTGATTCATCCAATTTTTGGGCTCCTGAGGCCAACTCCAGTGTATATTTGGGCTCCTGCTGCTGCTACTGTCAACTCCTGCCAACTCCAGGGTGTGATTCATCCAATTTTTGGGCTCCTGAGGCCAACTCCAGTGTATATTTGGGCTCCTGCTGCTGCTGCTGCCAACTTCTGCCAACTCCAGGGTGTGATTCATCCAATTTTTGGGCTCCTGAGGCCAACTCCAGTGTATATTTGGGCTCCTGCTGCTGCTGCTGCCAACTTCTGCCAACTCCAGGGTGTGATTCATCCAATTTTTGGGCTCCTGAAGCCAACTCCAGTGTATATTTGGGCTCCTGCTGCTGCTGGTGTCAACTCCTGCCAACTCCAGGGTGTGATTCATCCAATTTTTGGGCTCCTGAAGCCAACTCCAGTGTATATTTGGGCTCCTGCTGCTGCTGCTGCCAACTTCTGCCAACTCCAGGGTGTGATTCATCCAATTTTTGGGCTCCTGAGGCCAACTCCAGTGTATATTTGGGCTCCTGCTGCTGCTGCTGCCAACTTCTGCCAACTCCAGGGTGTGATTCATCCAATTTTTGGGCTCCTGAAGCCAACTCCAGTGTATATTTGGGCTCCTGCTGCTGCTGGTGTCAACTCCTGCCAACTCCAGGGTGTGATTCATCCAATTTTTGGGCTCCTGAGGCCAACTCCAGTGTATATTTGGGCTCCTGCTGCTGCTGCTGCCAACTTCTGCCAACTCCAGGGTGTGATTCATCCAATTTTTGGGCTCCTGAGGCCAACTCCAGTGTATATTTGGGCTCCTGCTGCTGCTACTGTCAACTCCTGCCAACTCCAGGGTGTGATTCATCCAATTTTTGGGCTCCTGAGGCCAACTCCAGTGTATATTTGGGCTCCTGCTGCTGCTGCTGCCAAGTTCTGCCAACTCCAGGGTGTGATTCATCCAATTTTTGGGCTCCTAAAGCCAACTCCAGTGTATATTTGGGCTCCTGCTGCTGCTGGTGTCAACTCCTGCCAACTCCAGGGTGTGATTCATCCAATTTTTGGGCTCCTGAAGCCAACTCCAGTGTATATTTGGGCTCCTGCTGCTGCTGCTGCCAACTTCTGCCAACTCCAGGGTGTGATTCATCCAATTTTTGGGCTCCTGAGGCCAACTCCAGTGTATATTTGGGCTCCTGCTGCTGCTGCTGCCAACTTCTGCCAACTCCAGGGTGTGATTCATCCAATTTTTGGGCTCCTGAAGCCAACTCCAGTGTATATTTGGGCTCCTGCTGCTGCTGGTGTCAACTCCTGCCAACTCCAGGGTGTGATTCATCCAATTTTTGGGCTCCTGAGGCCAACTCCAGTGTATATTTGGGCTCCTGCTGCTGCTGCTGCCAACTTCTGCCAACTCCAGGGTGTGATTCATCCAATTTTTGGGCTCCTGAGGCCAACTCCAGTGTATATTTGGGCTCCTGCTGCTGCTACTGTCAACTCCTGCCAACTCCAGGGTGTGATTCATCCAATTTTTGGGCTCCTGAGGCCAACTCCAGTGTATATTTGGGCTCCTGCTGCTGCTGCTGCCAACTTCTGCCAACTCCAGGGTGTGATTCATCCAATTTTTGGGCTCCTGAAGCCAACTCCAGTGTATATTTGGGCTCCTGCTGCTGCTGGTGTCAACTCCTGCCAACTCCAGGGTGTGATTCATCCAATTTTTGGGCTCCTGAAGCCAACTCCAGTGTATATTTGGGCTCCTGCTGCTGCTGCTGCCAACTTCTGCCAACTCCAGGGTGTGATTCATCCAATTTTTGGGCTCCTGAGGCCAACTCCAGTGTATATTTGGGCTCCTGCTGCTGCTGCTGCCAACTTCTGCCAACTCCAGGGTGTGATTCATCCAATTTTTGGGCTCCTGAAGCCAACTCCAGTGTATATTTGGGCTCCTGCTGCTGCTGGTGTCAACTCCTGCCAACTCCAGGGTGTGATTCATCCAATTTTTGGGCTCCTGAGGCCAACTCCAGTGTATATTTGGGCTCCTGCTGCTGCTGCTGCCAACTTCTGCCAACTCCAGGGTGTGATTCATCCAATTTTTGGGCTCCTGAGGCCAACTCCAGTGTATATTTGGGCTCCTGCTGCTGCTACTGTCAACTCCTGCCAACTCCAGGGTGTGATTCATCCAATTTTTGGGCTCCTGAGGCCAACTCCAGTGTATATTTGGGCTCCTGCTGCTGCTGCTGCCAACTTCTGCCAACTCCAGGGTGTGATTCATCCAATTTTTGGGCTCCTGAAGCCAACTCCAGTGTATATTTGGGCTCCTGCTGCTGCTGCTGCTGCCAACTTCTGCCAACTCCAGGGTGTGATTCATCCAATTTTTGGGCTCCTGAGGCCAACTCCAGTGTATATTTGGGCTCCTTCTGCCCCTCATAGTGATGCCACTTCAACTCTCTGCAATTGTGCCGCTCTGCGATTCTATTAGCGATGCCTCTGATCTGCATGTGATATTTCTTCAAAGTATTATTTAACTAACCCAGCACGCATCCTGTGCGTGTTACAGCAAGGCTGAATGGTTTACAACCCTATTGAGGCTGTAGGAGGCTCAGAAATAGCCGTTTTTAATAGCGATTCGTCGCGAATTTATTCGGGTCGAAACGATTTTTGTCGGAAAATTCGGCGAATCAGTCGAATCGAATTTTTCAAAAGTTCGCTCATCTCTATTATCCACTATGATCATATGTCTGTCACCTCCTTTATCTATAGAGGCGCGGCTGGTAACTTTTTGGATAGGTGTCTTGTCTTGGATAATCTCCTTCACGTCCTGGCAGTTAATAACGAACCCATTTTGGGGGGGATGGGCTTCTTCAAGACCCATTTGTAAAATTGATTGTGGGTTCTTTTAGATTGTCCTGATACCCCAGTAGACCTGGGGTACCCTTTGGATGAAGACCCACAATCCCGATATTACCTGGGAGGCTGGGGATTTGACATTTTTGTCTTGATCATTGTTTTTGTACTGCCCTCAGATCAACCAATGCCTCACTTGAAAGGTTTCCTCCGCCACATGGTGATTGGGCGGGCATCGGCTGATTCGCTTCCTCCTCACAGAACCTATGATTGTCCCATTGAGCTATCATGGGATACCATGCCCCCCAGGGGTGAGATCTACAATTTGACTTGGTCCGAGGAGTTAGCGATGAAAGAATATATTTTGTAGGACTTAAAAACTGACTTTATCTGTCCCTTCACCTCGCCAGCCAGAGTGGACGACTTCTTTGTCGAAAAGAAGGATGGGAGGTTACCGTCTTGTATACATTACTGAGGTCTAAACAAAATCACAGTAAAATATAGATGCCCCTTACCCCTTATTGAAGAGCTCTTCAACTAGGTTATTGGTGCCCAAATTAGACATGAGGGGGGCTTAAAATCTCATTTGTATACGCCCCAGGCACTATGAATATTTAGTTATAACCTTTGGCTTATGTAATGCCCCAGCTGTCTTTCAAGATTTTGTAAATGATGTTTTTCATGAATTTCTGGATCAATTCGTGGTAATCTATTTAGATGACCTTTTTATTTTCTTCTCGTCTGTAGTTGAACACAAAAACGGAGAGCGTACAATCTATACGCCAAACTGTCCAAATGCGTGCTTGAGGTCCCCAAAGTCCCTTTACTGGGGTACTTGGTCTTCAATCAGAGTCTTGTTATGGATCCCTCCAAAGTGTCTGCAGACAAACAAAATTAGTCATTTAGAGAAGCCTGCAGAGCACCCAGGTCTAAGTTACATTGTTTTACACTGGTACAGCCAAAGAGCAGCTGATTTATCTTAATTATTGTAATTGTAATCAGCTGCTATACATTGTAAAGCAGTCATGAGCCTGTCTATTCTGATTGGAATATTATTAGCTTGCAAATATTGCAATGTGATGTGTGCATGGCACTTTGTGATGGATTTGACTTCTCTGTGATTGGAAGTTTGCCTCCTCTGTATATAGTTAAATGATCCCCATAGATTTTTTTTAAACATATTTTTTTCTTTTTACTGATAACCGCTAATAGTAACTGTTAATGTCACTTTTTTTAAGCTGTCAGCAGTTGATGCTCTAGCAAGCTTCTGTGGGAGGCTATTCCACAAATAGCCTTAATAGCCCTTCAAGCAATTTTCCCACAATGAATGTTAAACTTACCTGTAAGGCCTGTAATTGCCCGGACAATACCTAGAGTCCTTTTTAAAAATGGGCACCACATTTGCCTTACGCAAATCTCTTGGCACTATACCAGTTGTTAGTGAGTCTTTTAACACCCCTGTTAAATCAATAGCAGGGGTGATAATGTAAGTGAGCTGAGTTCTGTAACAACTCTTGGGTGAGAGCCATCTGGTCCTGCAGTCTTATTCACGTTTAAATTATTTAGTTTTTCTTGGCTGATATCCACGTTTAGCTTGTTAATTATTATACTTGGGCTATTGTTAATTATTTTAGGTTAGAATCGCACACCATACAGTAAACAATGTAAAAAACCAAGCCGGGGTTCAATTTGCAGCCAGCTGTGTCCACTCCATACACAGCAGAGAAATGAAAAAATGAAAAAATATGGCTATATAAATGAACACCCAATACTATGCAATGCCATTAGTGACTGATATTTTAATCAGTAGAGTGTCATAACATAATTATAGCGCTAGAACATTCTATATACAGTAAATACATGCATCAGGGTAGGTAAAGATATGTAATAATAGACTGTGTCTTTAAGTAACAAGGGATATCCCCAAATCGGTAAAGATCAAATGCATACAGATTGCAGTTAATCATAAACAGATAATAACACAGTATATCAACAAAATTCTTCAGACACTAGTGCATGCACATAAACAGCGAAAAAAATAATCGCCGAACATGTGCACCGATGCTGGCAGCCATCTTGCTGGAGTGTTCTACTATTTAAGCTATCTCCCTTGGGAAGAGGTTACAGATTTCCCTCCTGATGAAGGTTCTCTAACCGAAACATTGAGGGTCTTATCTGTCATCCATCTTAGGTACTCTGCTCCTTACTTGTTCCTTTGCTTATTAACTTGTTTCGCTGTTTGTGCATGCACTAGTGTCTGAAGAATTTTGTTGATATACTGTGTTATCTGTTTATGATTAACTGCAATCTGTATGCATTTGATCTTTACTGGTTTTGGGATATCCCTTGTTACTTAAAGACACAGTCTATTATTCCATATCTTTACCTACCCTGATGCATGTATTTACTGTATATAGAATGTTCTAGCACTATATATATGTTGTGACACTCTACTGATTAAAATATCAGTCACTAATGGCATTGCATAGTATTGGGTGTTCATTTATATAGCCATCTTTTTTCATTGTATACTTGGGCTATTTCCATCAGTGGCATCTTATGTGTTGGCTCCTTGCTCCTTTCCTGTGTACACAGAGCTAAAGAAGCCATTTAACAGCCCAACCCTCATATTTCCTTTTATTTTATGCACATAATATTTAATGTGCCTTTTATTATAAAATTCAATTTTTAAATCATTTGTTATGTGTTATACAAATGCTCTTTCCTGGTTTGTTCTTTTTAAAGTTACTGTAATCACAGATTGAAATGCCTGTGGAAAAAATGCCTTAAATGAAAGCTAGCGGATGTTATTTGGAATTGTTCCATTCCAAAGTCAGTTTTAAATGAGCAACCTTTACCTTGCTATATATAAGTTAGCTGATGTAAATGATTTGATGAAATGTTCACTGTGCAGCAAGCTAGCTGTCAACACCAGGAGAAATAAACACATCAAGCGCTACTTTAACTAATGGTCTGTAATGAGTTCCTGTACTGTATTCATAGACACAAAAGCCAGCGTGAGACCTTGTTTGGCTCCTGGACAGGCTACGAGTCATTGACGGATTCTTATTAAGCTCTATTGTAAGAAAAAAATGTAATCTATAAAAATGAAAATCTGGCTACATTGAGTTCATTATTGAAAGACAAAAGGACGATAAATATGGCTGTTCTATTATGGATAATGAATAGAATTGAGGAAGTACATCAGGACGCTTCTACACAATCATTATCCAAATGAAGATTAATGAAGCAAATGGTGAGTTATTAGCTTGCTTATTTGCATTAGAGTTCACACATTGTAGATCGATCTGGAATGTACTAAGATATGGGTTTTAGGCAACAGTCTAAGGAAATAAATGGCATATTCTAGCTATTCATACATTACAATTTTGTTACAGAGCTCATGGTGGTGAAATCTTAGACTTAGAAAACAATGCTGCTATAGGGTCCAAAGGTAGGCAGGTAGTGATACAATTGTAGACAAGCAAATAAGCCTTTGGACTCCTTAGCAGTCAACCTGGGTTGCCTATTCTTTATTCTGTAGAGCAAGTTTCTAATATTGGCTTGATGAAGATGTTCTTGGGTTGCCTTTGCTCTATTTTGTAGAATAGGTCTCTAATATAAGCCTGAAGAAGATGTTCTTGGGTGACCTTTGCTCTGTGTTGGAGAACAATAAGCCTGAAGAGGATGAGCTAATGTATAGAACATGGCTCTAAAATTACCCTAAAGATGTGTTTTTTTTGGAGTGATCTACACTTCATTCTGTAGAACATGTCTCTAAAATAAAGCCTGAAGCATATATTCTTGGTATATTTTCTATTATGTAGAACAAGTCTTTTATATACTGTAAGCCTGGAGACAATGCTATTAATTGGCCTTTGCTCTATTCCATAGAACACGTTTTCAATATACGCCTGTATGTTCTTGCGTGGCCTTTGCTCTATTATTTAGAACAAGACTCTAATATAGCCAGAAGAAATTGTTCTTGGGTAGTCTACTCCCTATTCTGTTTGAAAAAAAGTTGTTGAAAATGCTCTTCATGGCATATGCCAGTGTCCGATAGTAGCCTGGGGAACATGTTCTGCCTCAAGCTTTTAAAACAACTTGAAAGGCCTCAACAATGTTGTACAGTATAACTGGGTGGGGCACTTCAATGATTCCCCATTTTGTAATCACAATACCATTGTATTGGGGTTCCTGCAGAGAACTAGCAACAGTTTTAAAGCAGACCTCCAGTCAAAAAGTATTGGAGGTATCTTGATTTTGGTTGGCCCTAAGGATGCTTGAAGACCAGGCATTGCTACTTACATGATTCTGTGTTTTCTTGCCATAAACTGCTACCTTGACAGGCCGTGGCCACAGGGGTTTGCCTGCCCTGTACATGTGGGTAGAGATGTCTGGTCATGGACATATTGTTAGTCTCATTGTGGTTGGGCACCCTTACTCGATTTTGGTTGAACCTTTAAGGGGCCTCCTTTACCAGTTCACTGTTAGTGAAATTGGAAACAGAACTCATAACATAACAGAAAAAGTCAACCACTAAGGTACATATTGCTAACCTATAGGTAGCGTGTATTCCTGCAACTATTGATTGGGACTGGTTTGATTAATGGGGTATATAAGTGAGACTAAAAGGAAAGAGAAGGCTTAGACTCATCCTCAAAAATAACTCTGATTGTTAAACCAACACAAAAAGTTTTATTTTATTTAAATTCCCCAATAAAATGATTTACACATATGTGCGACCATGTCTTTTATAAAATCATTAACAAATCAGACTAGAGCTTCTTAACCATATCTTAGATCAACAATAGTCTGACATCTTATAGCTTTCTTATGAATAATGTTTTTTTTCCACTTTAGTGCTGGGCGCATATGTTTCGCCCTACACGGCTTTATCGGCGCCCTATATACACATACAATAGTGCTATGATTATATGGATATTTTATTGCATCAATTTTTATTTAATCGTAAAATTTTATAAATATGTAGAGAGTACAATATGTATAGAGTACAGTAATGTATAAAATACATTTACACACCTTTCATTTGTGATGTTTTGATACAGATTAATCCACTCCCAAACGGAAAACTGTGAGATCTCTCTGATTTTTCACTTTAGTATTAGTGATTGACTGTAGTCCAAAAAATTAAATCGAAGCTATATAGTGATGTCCTAAAGAAAAAGGACAGTTATTGTTTGCTATATTTTCCAGTTGATTTATGTACTACCCTGCAAATAGGGAATGCGCATGTACTTATCACCAATAGGTGGTTATGGTGGGGTGTGCCGTGATTTTTGGGAGGATCTTACTGCCGTTCAGGAGGGGTTCCATGTTTGTGTTTTGGCGGCCAATGTCATAGGTGGCCAGAGTACTTTTAAAAGCACTGGACCTGGACAGAGCCAGAGGTGGTATCTTTTTAAACACCAACCAACTAAGTTCATTTTTCAAAGTTAAGACTTATTACGAATGTTTTCCATAATATTTTCCTAGCACCTTGCATGTTACACTTGAATTTTCAGGCCTTTTATTTTTACTAACTTAATGAAGATTTTCTAGCATGACATGTAATTTCTCAGCTAACAGTCACAAAACTGCACAGGAGACGTGAAATTAAAATAAGACTGCCAACTAAATCGGTGAGCTTGAATAGGTTTCCACTGCTCATTTCCATTCCCTGCAAATAAAATGCACAAGAAAAAAATAGACTTTTTAGAGCAACAAATAGTTCACACCTTTTTCAGCCAGCTAACAAACCTTTTTAATTATGTATTCAGCTGAAAATAGATAAGCATACAATATCTTTTAAAATCTTTTAGTTAATAGCTCTGTGGTGGGGACTGAATTCTGTTATTAACAAGAAACAGGTCCCACAAAAAACTTGGTCTTTCCATGTTGGATTTATTTATTATATGATTAAGCTGCATTTTCTGGCAGATGCAGGTGCTGTAAGCAAATGTCTAAAATATTATGAAATGACAAAAAAATGGCTTGTGTCTACCTGATATGATTGACTTATTATGACACTTCTATCATTTTTTTGTACAAGTAACATGTGATTTGCCTTGCAGAGTACTTGTTGTGTTGCTTAATTACATGCAAATGATCAGAGCGTGCCGAATACACATAGCAGGTGTGTAGAGTGCCGGCTGTTCTTAGCGTTTAATTTACCCATAAAAGACAAAAGGTTTCCCAATGTTATAAACCATGTTGGCACCACTAAGAAATAATAGGACACAGTAGGGGGCTACAAAGCTCATCATGGAGAACATTGATGGGAGGGAATTTTCATCTTAGTTTTAATTGCTTTTCAATAGACTAAACCACAAACACAGAGCTTAAAGCCCAACTCCAGAAAAAAAGAAATAGTATATACCTGCTCAATTCTAATCTTCTTAATGAGTAATTGTTCATCTTGCTTATTTAGTATATGTTATGTTAGGGGCAGTTGTGGCCTAGAAGGAAGTGGCTTTATGACCCAAACGGCTTCCTGGGTGCCATAATTAGGGCAGCCCACTTCTCCGGGCATATGTAGACTCACTGCAAAGATGGGTTAACCATTTAAATGCCAAGCCAGTAAATTACACGTGTGTGCCTCTTCAACCGTTAAGTGCCAGCCATGTAAAATTCACAGGCCTGGCTTTGGTGCGCCAGCTGTTGTATTTTATCTGAAAATCTCCTAACGCGCTTTTTCAGTTTGGGGGAGTCTCCTGTGCAGGAAAGGGTGTCTACCAATGCATATGTGGTACTTTTCTAATCAGGAAAAATGGGGATATTACACGCAATAAGATTTTGTTGAAAAACGTTATTACAAAAAAAACTACAATTTGTAAAAAATACCACATTTTCGCCTTATAAGACAATAGGTATTCCCAAGTGTGAGAGTGTGTGAGTGTGTGTGTGTGTGGGGGGGGGGGGGGGGAATATTGTTGGGTCTTATCGTGCAAATGTAAAAAAAAACTTACATTCCATGGATCCCCCAACTCCTCAGTCTCCACTGCCTGCCTTCTCTGCCGCAAGTTCAGAGCCATCCGGTTTTGGCCCCTGGGTAGGGCGGGGCCTGTGACTCCTGCCCATGTCCAATGACGCTAGCAGGAGTCACAGGCCCGCCCAGAAGCTGAAACTGGATCTCTCTGAACTTGCGGCTGACTACCGCTTCCGTAGCCGCTGCTCCCTGCCGCCTCCTACATAGGCGGCAGGGAGTGGCGGCGGGGAGCTGCAGTCAGTGAGTTCAGAGTTTAACCGATTCCGGCCCGGGGGGACGTGGCCTGTGACTCCTGCTAGCATCACTGGACGGTAATCGGCCCGCTTTGAACTTGCGGCTGGGAGCTTCAGGATCGCCGGGGAATGTACGGTAAGTTTTTTTTTTTTTGCTTGGTTTTCAGGGTATGCTGCACACTGCCTGTATTGGGGATGCCCGCACACTGCCTGTATTGGGGATGCCTGTACACTGCCTGTATTGGGGATACCAGCACACTGCCTGTATTGGGGATGCCCGCACACTGCCTGTATTGGGGATTCCCGCACACTGCCTGTATTGGGGATGCCTGCACACTGCCTGTATTGGGGATGCCTGCACACTGCCTGTATTGGGGATGCCTGCACACTGCCTGTATTGGGGATGCCTGCACACTGCCTGTATTGGGAATGCCTGCACACTGCCTGTATGTGGGATGCCTGCACACTGCCTGTATGTGGGATGCCTGCACACTGCCTGTATGTGGGATGCCTGCACACTGCCTGTATGTGGGATGCCTGCACACTGCCTGTATGTGGGATGCCTGCACACTGTGTGTATTGGGGATGCCTGCACACTGCCTGTTTTGGAGATGCCAGCATACTGCCTGTATTGAGATGCCAGCACACTGCCTGTAATTGGGGATGCCCGCACACTGCCTGTAATGTGGAATACTGCTTACTGCCTGTAATGTGGGGTCAGTAATGGTGTGATCGGGGGGGATTTTGCACACTGTCTATAATGGGGTGATTGGGAGGGGGTATTTTAGCACACCATTTGGTTCAGAATATTTTTTTCCTAACTTTTCTCCTCCCAATCCAGGGTGCGTCTTATAGGCAGGTGTGTCTTATAGGGTGAAAATCCGGTAGCTTTTTTTGCACACATTTCACCCAAAACAATTTAGAATGCACTAAATAATAACAAGACATTTTATGTTAAAGCCCAGACTTAAACAATAGGACATTTTCCTGGGAAATCCCTGGAAATCTCTTCAAAAATCACAGTTGATGTGTTGCGCAAAATAGTGAAAATGGTCTGGCAACTGAACAAAAACTCTAGATAGACTGTCACTTAAAGGGTTAAATGTTCAAGCATACAAAGGCCATCTAACCCCCCCCCCAAAAAAAAAAATAACCAAAATGTCTCAAGATGTATTTAAGTGTATAGAAGAAATCATTAGCTTATAAGAGTTGCAATCACTGAAGCTCTGTGTCATTCAGATATGGGCACCCTATCTGCAGAATGAAATATTCGCTCTTGCAGCACAATATGATGTCTGCTAGCTGCTCTTATGAATGAGCACAGGACATGCACACCATCACACAAGCCCCCATAACTAGTCCAAAAATGCCAACCCAGATTCAGTCTCTGCTCTACCCACAATCTCCTTCTGTCCTCAACCCTGATCACCTCATCACACTTCGGGTCCAGGACTTCAATTGCACTGCTCCCCTCCTCTGAAATGTTTTCCCTCGTACAATTTACCACTCCCCATCCCTTAAAACATTCAAAAGCATCATTAAAAACCACCTATTTAGACAATACTATCATCTGACTTAACCCACCCATCCTACAGTCCTTAACCCCCCCCCCCCCAGAACCATGCTTAATACCCAACCTCTTCTCTCCACCCCCTTTCCTTTAGATTGTGATCAGACATCTATGTGTTTAGTTATACATCTTTTGCATCTGACTCCTAAAACTGTGTATATTATATGCATTGTTGTCACGGTTGTATTGTAAGTATTTTACTTGTCTCACGCTCCTGCATTTCAAATTTTTAGGTGCTTTATAAATAGTAATAATAATAATCCACTAGATGGTACCAAAAGCATCCAGGAGTGGTGTGGATAAGGGTATAAGCTTCTGGACCTGTGTATTATGCCGAAACCTGCCTTATTGTGCAGAATCACTCTCAGCAAGCATTCCTTTCTTGCAGTGCAGTAGTTTTATTCGGACATGTATACACTATTTGTGTGCAAGCATACAATGGCCATCTTCTGTATGACCCTCTTTCCCAGGTATCTGTGATGGGCTGAACTGGAGCAAATAGACAAGATCTAGGTCAACTCTAGCTTCAACAGAATAATCTCTGCTAAGGTTTACTGCTCATGTTCTCTTTAGAACAATAGTAGTTAAGTAAAGGCAAATGTAAAGCAAGGAAAGACCAGCACTGGTCTGTCCCATTAACAGATAATTAAAACATAGCTTTTACTTCAAAATATTAAAAAGTTAGTTATCTCACATGGGGACAAGGCATCCCATCCACCAACCCGCTTTAACTAAAGGTAAAAGTTTCTATTGCACAGGTCTGCAACTAAAAAACTACTTTAAGTTTTTTTTATTGTTCCTGAGAGATTTTTCCATGCTGAATATGTGATAAATAGTAACAAAATTTCATCACGTCAGGTTTTCTTGCAAAAGTTGCGTTTTTGTAATGGAACAAAAAAAATATTGTGAGCTATTCCCCATTTCAGAGCTTCATAATGAAAAATTATTTCTAAAATGAAGAGAAGTACAAAAAAAAGAAAGCAAGTGAGAGAAGAATTAAATAAGGTAGGAAGTAGGGAAAGTGGTAATGTGGACCAAAACCCATTTAACTTGGATTCTAGAGCCATTGTTGGGTTGCAGCTTACTCATCAGCTCCAACTCATTCTTGCTGCAGCACCTAGTGCAGCATGTCTGCTACCTTCGGCTGTGGATACTCCAGAAAAAGTGACCTAAATCTGTGATGCTTAAAATTCTGGGTTTATGATATTTTTAATGTGGACCAAAGCCCATGTAACTTGGATTCTAGAGCCATCATTGGGTTGGGTTGCAGCTTACTCACCAGCTTCAACTCATTCTTGCTGCAGCACTTGCTGGCATGTCTGCTACCTTCTGCTGCCGATATCTGCGGGCAGCCATTCAAGTCTGTCTGGCTTAGTGCGCATGCAGATCAATTATTTCACCATGAAATCTCCAGATTGAGGTATCACGTGAAGGGGGGAGTTTACACAGTGGGCCTTGACAAATCAGGATACCCCTAAAAAAGCAGACAAAAGTTCTTGGTTTTGCCCACTTTAAAGAGGAAGTTAATCTGGGCTCACAAATTTGAGATGCCCTGCTTTAAATCCTGACACTAGGTAGCAGCATTCTCTACTCACTGCTTCCTCTTCTCTCGATTAGCAGCCAAACACATGACTGCTGCTAAATATTCAAGTTTTCCGGGCAGTCTTGCACATTACTGTGTTTCACCTAGCAAACCTTAATGGTTGCCAGCAGTCACGATTGGGCTTGTTGAGCTAGGGGTCACATAGTGGGGCATCCCAAATCAAGATGCCCTCATAAGCTTACAAACTACAAATTACTTTTGGTTTACATTACCTAATTTTTAGGTGCATCCCAAATCAGTAGTGAGCAGTGTGGTTTAAGCTTCCAAACTAGCATATACCCCCCCCCCCCCCCAAGCACTGAAATGGTGTGATACTTTTTTGCTTATTTAAGCAGCAACAGTCAGGTGTCTGTTCTGGCCTAACCTTAAATTCCGTAATGAGTTTTATTGATGAGTGAACCCATAGAAGTCAATAGGAACCCAAACTTGGGGGCCCAAAAATGGCTGTAAAATGGGGGTAGCAAGGGCTGCAAATTGGGGGTAATGCCAGGGTGATTGCCCTGCATAAAATGGTATGGTACTCAAAATAGCATAAATCCCAAAAATTAGATAAAATATATATTTTTATTAAATCAGATATAAATCTTGTTTATCCTATGTACATCTTATCTTGTTTTAATATGTACATTCTGGTGCCTTGATCAGGAAAAGGGGGGAGGTCCATTTCCAAAGCAAAATTGCCCATTCCATTACACTGCCACAGATCAGATTGACCACAGTTTAGGCACAGGTCAGATTGTAGGCAGTTGGATTAAATCTGATAAAATAAGACGCAAGTCAGATCAGATTGGCCACAGATCAGATGTTGAATTAAATGTGCCCCAGCAGTGCAATGAGATCAACAGGTAGATGCTTCCCTACGTAGCTGTCCTGAAAAGGACCGTTTTCTCACCTTACTCTCGCTCACTCCAGCAGCCTTCTATCCTTATCTATCCTGAAGAGGACATTTCTTTTTTTGTAACCCTACCCTATCTGTCACTGACTCCAGCAGCACCCAGACTACACACAGTGGGCAAGAGAAGCGGGGTCACGTGTCATACCTGGCCAATCACAGCCATACCCAGTATGGCTGCAATTGCGAGCTGCAAAAATCTGGTTGTTTGGCTGCTGAGCATTCAGTCAACCAATTTTCTATTTCCGGGTTCGCCTGAATTTTAACACAGACTTTTCGTTAAAGTTTAGGTTTGTGAGTACAAGCTTGCAAAGTTCGTCACTTGTCTGAACTTTGCGACTCGGGCTCGCTCATCACTAATGAGTTTCTTTATTACCTCCTAGCTGGGGCTGGGTCTTCACTCTGAGGATTCTCACCGGAGGCTAGAGACCACATGCACATACCTCCCAACTTTTCAGGATGGACAATGGGATAGGAGCACTATGCACCCAAAGCCATTTTTTGCAACATGCTTGGGTGTTCTCTGCCTCACTGAAGACCCCGGGGAGAGGTATCGGAGGCCCCCCTGGGGGATGAGGTGACCTGTGGTGCTGAATCCTGGACAGAGGTGAGCTTTTTTTTTTTTTTAATTTTTACTCTATGGGCAGAAAATGTCCGCAACATATAGAATCTACAGCGCTGGCACTTGACCGCCGGAAAGGAACCCCCGTTGATTCTATGTGGCTAGCATTTAAAGGGTTAAAGTAGCATTTAAAGGGTTAAAGTAATGGTCCAGCCAATTAATTTAAAAAAGGGCTGATCACCTGCTTGTCTCTGGCGTTGGATTGTCATGGAGGCTGCTGGTGACAGGTGATTTCACTTGATGGAGCAGGACTAGTTCTCATGAGCAGGTGAGTGTATTAGCGTATGAGATCCACTGGATGCGCTGCAGGGGCAAAAGGTATTTTAACTTTAAAGGGACTGTAAACCTAATGGCAATAATAAGGCATCAAGCAGCTCGCCTGATGCCTGCCCCATGTGCCTCTCCTTTATTTTCTACAGTGTGGGGTAGAAGCCAAAGTAGGACTCCAAATTTTGCCCTTTTTCAATTCCATTTCTCCAGGACCTTGCAAAATAGTGGAGTTACAGCTGTCCATGGCGCTCTCAGTGCAAGTGAGCACACCGTATCCCAGTGGTTCAGCAGCTGTCTGTAAACACAGCAGAGTATGCTCATGAAGAAATTACTTTTTGCTTAGAGTACATAAGGTATCAACATATACTACAAGATTTTGAGATGCTTTCAAATGGTTCATTTTATACTCTACCCATGGGGCATAAGGTGGGGGGAAGCACGTTTGTTGTTGGACAGAGACTTTATCCCGAATCTGAACATAAACACTAATTTACATCTTCTCTCATTTAATATAATTATAAAGGTCAATAGTGTTCATTAATTACCCTAAGCAGTCATTTAGCATTCATCTGTGTGGAGCCTTTGTAGACAGCGCACTATTCATTAAGAAGATGAACTAGTTTTATAAATTAACAGCTAAAGAGAACAGGGTGTTTTATGTGACCATCCTGATTTTATGCACACTTTAATGGTATTTATCCTGACATCACTTGCAAAGTGATGTTCAGCATGAATATGCATTAACTAAAGAAATGTCTTCTAACGAGCAATTCTGGAATGCCTCCATTGGCTATTATAATACCAGGGAAGATGAGACAGGTATGATCATTATGAGAACATGCTTTATTATACGTGTCTCCAGCCGTAATTGACTGCAGTGCTTTACAGGCTGATTGATGGAGATCGCTCATCCTTACAGTGAAATGGCAACATACTTGTAAACTATTTGAGCCTCTTTCATGAAATGCTTTTTATAAGCCTCATTAAGAGTTTACACCTTAAATCCTGCAGAAATGTATTAGCACCATCTGTTCCTCTCAAAATGATTATTTGAGACTTTGTGAAGTTATGAAATAACATCACAGTAAAAGTTTGAGTGACAATGAGTGTTGTATTTATTCATTGCATTGCTAGACTGAAGGACAATATGGTAACATGTACTTTATATTCAATAGAACACAAGGGGTGTTTATTAAATGGTCTACAGTACCTCAATATGAAAAGAAACATTTTTGAGAATTCAACTTTCTGCTTTTCAATGCACTTTAAGTCATGTATTCCACTTTGCCTTCAGTGAAGCTATGCCTTCACAATAGAAAGAGACTTGCTTCAGGAACCCAGTTAATGTTTTATCATTAGTAAATGCCCACCCAGACCTTTCTTCAGTTTACGAAAGAGAAATCACTGGGAGCCAGGTCTGGACTGCAGGATGGATGGTTAAAGGGTTAAATGGACAGTATTTCAACTGCAGCAATTAGACAGCAAGCAGCTGACCTGATGCCTGATCCATGTGCCTTTCCGAAGTATCCAGGATTTCAGGGTAGAAGAAGTAGCAGGGCTCCAAAGTTTCCATTTTTTTTTTTCAACGTAATCCTCCAGGTCTACACAAAAATAGTGGTCCTATGGCTACTCTGTCTCTTAGAGCTCTCAACTTTAGCAAACACAGCAAGACACAAAGGTCCTGCAGCTGTCTCTGTATGACAGGTAGGTACAGTGTGAAACAGTACAGTTTGTGGTAAAGTGTATGGAAAAGTGGTGGATGGGGTCTATTTTTCCCATAAGTTTTTCAGGCAGGCACGATCCATGCCAGGATATCAGAGATCCAATCCACATCCCGGGTCCTCTACGGGTTTTTCCCCTACTCACAGGTCTTCCCAGGTGATGAGACTAATTGAAGGAAGCCCTATAAAAAGAGTTACTGAGGCTTTCAGAGGGGAGATGAAGGGGATGGGATGAGGAGCCTGTGCCTTGCTGCTCCCTATACTTACAGTGCTGCATTGTAGCCGAAGGACTTTGTGTTATCTGTACTTGGAACCTGTGGATTTACACCCTGGACTTGTAATCCCTGAAAGAGGACCTGTTATAACAAGGACTTGCAATATGCTGTAATTATCCTACACTGGACATTGCTGAAGTTGGTGAGGTAACTGCTTTCTGTACTGCATTGTTGCTGCATCATACTCTGAAGTTAAGAGATTTTGCCTGTTGGACTTTATTCTTCAATAAATTGCTTATTATTTGACTAAGAACTGTCTTCAGAGTCATTGCCGTTGACCCCAGATCCTGACAATTGGTGGAGGATGCAGGCATTTGACTGTTGCTAGGGGCAACGGAATGACGAAAAAACTCTGCGGTGACATTTAACATTGGATGGCTTGGGTGAAAGCGGCAACAAAGATGTCTCACCAGTCACAAATGGAGGAGGTGATAAAGCAGCTAGTACAGGCTAATCTCCAGCATGAGTGGACCCTGGCACAACAGCAGGCCATGGCACAACAGCACCAAGCACAGCAGCAGGACATGGCAAACCAGCAAGAAACAAACCACTTGTTAATGGAGCAGACTGCTGCGCTCAGAGAGACTGTTATGGCTATAATCTCACAACCGGAGAGAAGCCCAGTCAAGACTGATGGTGTGAGGAGGGCCGTTCAGTCTTGCAAAAGATGACACCTGGTGATGATGTCAAGGCCTACCTCACTGTATTTGAGAGAGTGGCAGAGAGAGAGAGAAGCTGCCTGTTGTAGAGTGGGCAGATGTGATTGCACCCTTCGTGACTGGAGAGCCGCAAAAATCCTATTATGACCTCAGGGAGCAAGATGTACAGGACTATGCAAAAATAAAAGTGGAGATCCTTGCTCGCCTGGGTGTTACGCCAACTGTTCGTGCCAGGAGAGTTCACAATTGGAGCTTTGCCAAGCTTTGATAAACCTGCCTGGCCACAGATGTATGACCTGATTCATCTGGTACAAAAGTGGCTGGAACCAGAGAACTCTACCCCAGCTCAGATTGTGGAAAAGATTGTGGTGGATTGTTACTTCAGGACCCTTCCGGCAGAGCTACAGCGATGGGTTGGACAAGGAGACCCTCGGACTGCTGAGCAGGAATGGTACACAGTGACTGAGGACTACCTCCGGGATGCCCCTACAGCACCAGCACCCTCCAAAATCATCAAACACGCGACATCTGTGGGTAAGAGAGATCCAGCTGGAGGTGTGTAAAAGGATGTGAGAGGGAACAGGGCTCTAGACTTTGAGCGAGGGCAAAAGACTAACCCTGACCCCCAGAGGCCCCCTAATCTTAGGGAGGATGCCCAGGTAAGGAGGTCCAGTGTTCCCCCGTGCTGGAAGTGCCATGAGTGGGGACACATAGCCACTTATTGCCCTCTTTCTCCTGAGCCCATGGAGTGTGACGTTAGCCGGCAAATGTACCTGTTTGCAGAACCTGCTGTTATGCTGTAATTATCCTACACTGGACATTGCTGAAGTTGGTGAGGTAACCGCTTGCTATACTGCATTGTTGCTGCATCATACTCTGAAGTTAAGAGATTTTGCCTGTTGGACTTTATTCTTCAATGCAGTTGTGGCCTAGAGGTAAGGGGAGCGGGCTTGTGACTGGAGGGTTGCAGGTTCGAATCCCGGTCCTGGGACATAACTGAAGTGCTCTTGAGCAAGGCACCTAACCCCCCAACTGCTCCCCGGGCGCCGTAAATAGGGCAGCCTACCTCTCCAGGCATGTGTATACTCACTGCATGGATGGGTTAAATGCGGAGGACAAATTCCTATGTGTGCGCAAGCATACAATGGCCATCTATGCATTAAAAATTAAAAAAAAAAAAAAAAATTAATTGCTTATTATTTGACTAAACTGTCTTCAGGGTCATTGCCGTTGGCCCCAGATCCTGAACCTTTATTTGAGCTTGGTGAACCTTTGTGCTTCCATCACATAGACTCAGGATCAAGGTGGTGGACCCATTTTTTATGACTATCAATTTGAGAACAGAAGTCTCCTGGATTTTCTCTAAGCATGTCTAAATTCTCTTGGCTGGCCATGTGTCTTTTGCTCAGGTGTCAACATTCCTGGCATCCACCAGAAACTGGCTTTGGCATAATCAAATCATCATGAATGACACTGAATACATTCTGCCCTGTTTCTAAGTTTGGTTAGGGTTGGTAAAGACTCTCCAATTATTTCTCCACTTTATTGATAGTTCTTTGGAGTCTACACTTGCTAGCTTTCTTGCTTGCTCCCTCCAAACAGAAAATTGAATCATAGCACAGATCATTTAGTAGTAGCAATAGCAGAGGCACAGTTATTAAAGACTAGGTTGGGGGACAGGATACCTGTGGTGGTTGTATAAGACTAGCAGTGGCAGGCAAGCCCTCCAAAAATTACTCAATTTTTATCGGGGTAGCAACAGGATTGGCTTCCTGGGAAGTAAAACAGGGCATCTTGATTGTCCCATGCAGCCTTGTGATGCCTCTAGGTGCCTATGTAGAGTCGTAGTTCCTAGTCCTAGATTTGTTCCCTGGCCACGGCAAACTTTCCTCCTGCAGATCCGGCACTGTGCCAGGTATTGTTCCTCTGGAAAGGTGCAGAATAATTGCCACACAGTAGAGTAGCGTAAATAACAAGATCTGGCATTTCCATCACCACACCCTACTTTGCTGCTCTTCTGGCAGGCTTTTTTTCTGGCATCTGCAAAAGGAGCAGCAGTGTTGCCGTCACCTGCTCCTGAGTGGACCATACCAGCAGGCCTAGTTCTGTGATGTTTTGCGGATGATCTGGCCCTACCTTGTGAAAGAATGAGTCTTTACTTAGGGCGATCACTCTGGATCCCCTTTTGAAGGCACGCTGTCTGATAATTGAAATAATTCTAATATGTGACTTAAGATATCTTAGAGGATTTGTACCCGGGTTCGATAATAAACGACATACAACAGACCCAGTACAAATTCTAATTTACTTCCGCTTTAGGGAGGACTTATATAGCAAAAAACCACAGACACAGTATGCACTTTGACATATATGATGAAACCACACAAATAACAGCAAACTGACGGTTTCCACAAAGGTAAAGGTCAGCACGTAGCAGTTACAGAAGTTGCCTCATTAGCTGTTATTGCAGTTTGACAGTTAAGTTTCGCTAGCATACATTTCTGCAATTACATTTCCAAATGAAGCTTGCAAGCAAATAATATATATTACATATATATTACATATATATTCCTGTTATGTGAATCTGGCAGCCATTTTGTTAGCTTCAGCCATTTTGTTAGAAGAATCTGAGACCTAGCCTCTGCCAACAAACCCTTCTTTGAGTCTCAGAACTTATTACAAGTTCTCAGACTCACCAACCATGGCATCATCATATGTCTCAGATTCTACCCTGCGAACTATATAATCATAGTGAGCTTCATTCTCTGCCAAGTAAGCAGCGTAAGCTCCCCGTTGCTTATTAGTTTTCATAGCAAAGACACACATAATGATCTTAAATGTAACAATAGCAATGATCACCAGTATAACAATAATACAGAACTGTGTGAGAAAACCTTTCCAGCTGGAAAATAAATCTTTAAACCAACTGGACCAATTAGCATCATTTAGGAGGAACAAGGATATACATCGCACAGATCAAAAGTATAAATCATGCTGGGCTCTGAGGTATTGAACCAGAATGTTACTTCACCTTTGGCGTTTTTACTCACAAATTTGGAGATGAGTTTATCTCCCGTAGCCCTTTTCTTTACAACAGGGGGCATGTGAGTTTCAGCCTGCGGATGCGGGGAGGGGGGTATAAGGGCACTTGGTCTCAAACCCAAAGGTTCACCTACCTGCTGAAGTGGACCTATGGCGGGGCGATCATAAACACAGCTACACACAACCCATATTACTGACACTGTCAGAAAAGACAGAATCATTGCAGTGCAAAAATGATTGGAGCCATAGAACCAGCAGGCAAGCCAGTGCTGGCCTTTCTTCGGACCCATTATTCCTAGCTGGGGGTCTGCAACCAGCTTCTTCTTGTCCCCTTGGGGGGATGTCTGGCTGTGGCCCCCTTGGTGGGGCGACCGATCCTTTAACTTGCAGTACTTCATCCTCGTCCAGTATCTGAAGTGTAGGGACTCTTTTCACCCGCGTGGCGTGAATCCAATTCTGATTTCCTTCCACAAGCACGGCCGTCCGAGCGACTGCTATCACCTTCGTCGGCTTCTCGAATGGGAACTCGATCTTCGGTTGATTACCGTGCTTTTTCACTAACACCGTGTCTCCAATCTTTATGTCATGAAACGAGTCCTGTAAAAGAGAAGGAAACTTCTGACAGACAAGTGTTTCACTAGCAGTGAGCTTCTCCACCAGAGCCCTGGTGTATTCCTCCTGCCTGCACTTCCCTTCTTCGCTAGTCTCTCTAATGGTCCTGTTCCATAGCAAAGGAAATGGTCTACCCATTAATATTTCATAAGGAGAAAGCTTAGTTACTTTATTAGGTGTCATCCTTATTTCAGCTAAAACTGCGGGTAGCTTGTGTTTCCAGTTTTTAAAAGTTCCTTCAGTAGCTTTTCTAAGTTTATCTTTTATTGTTCTATTCATGCGCTCCACTATCCCTGAACTTTGAGGATGGTATGGGATGTGAAACTGCCATTCAATGTTTAAATGTTCTACTAAATCTTGACATATTTTGGCTTTATCGCTGCGTATGCGCGAAAAGCATCCAAAGCGCGGTATTATTTCTTGTGTCAAAATTTTCACTACGGTCTTAGCATTTTCTTTCTTGACTGGAAAGCATTCTGGCCATTTTGAAAACATGTCTACCATTACTAGTAAAACTTCAGGCTAACCTCCTGGTGTAACTGTAATGTGTGTATGGTCAATGTTCCAATCAGTACAGGGTTCTGTGGGGTAAACTAGATGATCATGCTGTGGCTTATGTGAAATGTTGGGGTTATTCATCTGGCATGTTATGCATTTCTCTACATAAGCTTTCACTTGTTTCTCACATTGTAAAATGAAAAAACTTTGTTTCACCGCCATGTAAGTGTGTTGTGCACTTTTGTGTCCTATGCCGTGTGCTTGAGAAATAAATAGGGGGGCACTATGTATGGGTATGCATGGTTTACCCTCGATGCACCAAATCCCAGCCATTGATTTCTGCGCCCCTGCCTGTGCCCAGTCCCCCACTTCAGAAACAGATGTCTGCTCCTGCAGACATCCTATTGTAAAATTAATGGCTAGTGTTAGCATAGGGTTAATGCAGTGTGAGCATTAAGACCCAGATGGCTTCCTGTCAGAGTTTACTGTCTAGCTGTTTCTCCAAAAGCATTTCCTCTGGCAATATCCCTTTTGGGCAGTCGCGGAGGAATTTTGTCAGCCTCACTTTTTTTAACCTAATAATGCATTTAATATCGGGCAGGTCCTTCGGTATTTGGGGCATATTTGATCTCTAGATGGGGATTTGACAAAAGGATTACTTCATATCCGCTAAATCGCTGCGCTGTCATATGTTGGGTATGTAAATTGTTCATTAAATGTTTTACATTATGTCCTGCATGCAGTATCGTGTGGTGCTCCAGCGTGACCGAAATGGCCTGTGCAACTGCCATTGCACAAGATGCCAATGCTCGTAAACAACCTGGCATTCCTTGAACTTGAACCGGGAGAAGCTTAGAGAAGTATGCCACGGGTCCTAATTTAACCCCACGGCTTTGAGCTAAAACCGAGCTGTATCCCTTACAAAAGTCACGGACATACAGGTGTAACACCTTCACATAGCTTGGTAAACCGAGCCCTGGAGAATTTGTCAGTGCCTCCTTCAACTTTTTAAAAGCATGTAACATTTCATCAGACCATTCTATGGTGTCAGGTTGATCAGCACGTGTTTGGTAACTCTCAGTATCTTGTCATAATAACGGCAACAGCTAATCATTCCAAGAAAGCTTAGCATGTTTTTTTTATTCTGTGGAGGCCCCAATTCCACGATTGCCGCTACACGTTTGGGATTTAACTCTTTTTCCCTTTGACAACACGAATCCCAGATACTCAACACGCTGCTGACACCATTGTAATTTCTTAACAGAAATCTTTATAACATTTCATCAGAGACATTTCAATAGGAGGATTCCATCCTCTCGGGCTGCGGTTATTGATTGACTGGCCAATCACAGTAGGTCAGAACAATCGAGTTACAGTTCGGTTTATATGCTTTTAGCACTTCTCTTAAAACAATGAAAAAAAAAAAACAGGCGAACTCAAAATCCGCTCGCTAACTGGGTAAAAATTAGGGATTCTCCGCGGTATTGGAATGCATAGAGCGGGCGTGTCTCGGGATGCACTGGGATCCCAAAAAAGGCGTTCTTTATATCGCAGACGCTGAATATTTTTGCGTCTTCGGGAATGGCGGTTAGAAGTGACACCAGAATTTACCCTGAGGGAAATAGCCATTTTCGCCATTAAGTCTCTGCCTAACAGGTTAACAGGACAACTGGTCATGATTTTAAAGACATGATTGATCGGGGGGCTCTGATGGAGGTCCGTCACCGTGAGCGGTGGTGTTTCAAATGTTTGTGTTAATATCCCATTAATACCCATGGAGGGGCCGGCATCTTCCCTTGGTCCCATGTATGCATTTCTCCCCAATACGCTACATGTAGCTCCAGAATCCACTAAAAATGTTAACTTCTTTTTACTAATCATCAAATCAATGCAGGGTTGTTGGGAGAAATGCTGTGAGGCTACTGGGAAGGTGGGATTTGCCCCTGCGCACCTTCATTGGGGTCCTACATTTTGCCAGTCAACATTGAGGCGAGGGGTATTGTGTTGTACATTGGCGGGAGCAGCCTGCGGAGGTCTGTTTGAAACCTGCTTGTGTGTATCAGGGTATGGGCAATCGGCTCTCCAATGATCCATTGCACCACAATTTAAACAGCCAGCATTCCTGGCCTGCTGTTGGGGGGTCCCTGTCTGTCTCCCCATTGCTGTTTGAGATTTCCTCTGTTTCCCCTGCCTCGCCCTCTACCACTAGGGGCTGCACGGGTTGACCTGCGTTTCTCTTCCCAGTATGGCTGCTGTCCCCACGGGTCCCCAAAGGGATATGGAACTGGCTCTGGTATGCTGAGCTGTGCTGCGTGTGTCACTGACGGTCATATTACTTCAAAGCATCCTGCCGCATCTTTACTTATTAACCTCCTACCAAACTCTTCTACTGGCTTCTCAGTCCATCCATTTGCTTCTTAATTTGTAAACCTAAACTTGGTAGGCAGTTGGAGATAAATGTACTGATGCACAGGGCGGGTATCCCTGGGCCATCTCCCATCTGACTTTCTAAACGCCAAACCTGTAGAAATCTCTTCCAAAACTCAGTCAATGTTTCACCTTTTTTCTGCTTACATGCAAGAGAGGGTGCCATGTCAGCTCTGGGCTTAAACACTTGGTTTGAGTATTCTTCTAATGCCTCCCACATGTCAGCTTCATTCCCTTCTTGGTACAGGTGTATTTCACCTGGCCTTGTATGTGCGGGTGTGTCCTTTTCCATGTGTGGTATCCCAACCCAGCTAAGTGGACTATTCTCCCCCACTACCATCTCTAAAACCATCTTAATGTCTTCGGGCATATAATTTTTTCCTTTAATTGCCCTCCGAAGGTAAGCAATTGTACCTTTGGAAGATTTGGAGGGGTGTGGACAGTGTTTGGCCATGTGATCTAATTCTTTCATATCAGGAGGGATGATAACCAGAATGTCTCCTGCTGTTATGAAAGGATTGTATGTACTGACCATGGTCATGGAGCTTGTTGATGCAGTGGGCGCTGCTGCTGCTGTTACTCCGGGGGTCTCTATGGAATCTATGTCTCCTGTTGGTTTTTTAATTGTATTATCCAGTGTTCGTTTAGACTGGTTCCTGGTCTGTTTCGGGGACTCCCCTATGTTAACGCTAAGTATGATTTGTTTGTCCTAACACAGGCGTGTTTGCTTAGCTGGCTTAGTTTTCTTATCAGTAACTGTGAAAGATTCTGTGTCTAATTCCCCTTCATGTTACTTATCCTCTTCCTCTCCTAGCGTCTTTTCTGGTTGCTGTTCATCAGCATGTGACCATTGGTTCTCATTCGGAGGAAGGATATTTTGTGACATTTTCTTTTTTTTTTCTTTCTCTTTTTTTCCTTTTTCTCTTTATTTCTTCCACATCTAGACTCTCCTCTTTTTGTTTCCTACTGTATTTAGTTTGTTCCACTGCCGCCATTGTTATCACGGCTGCCGTGGTACTCAAATAATTTCCTTGGAATGGCATTAGGGAGGGATATTGAGTGGTAGTTACAGTTTTTACTTTTACCTGTTTAGGTCTGAGCTCCTTCGTATCATATGGCGGGGGTGGAGCGTTAGGTTTAATGTCGGGGTTGGAATGATTTCTAATTTCATAATTCAATTTCTCACTTTTCTGTCTGTTCTCTAATTCCTTTTTACTAACTTTTTTCCTGAGACTCATTAATCCATTTCTCCTATACCACCCTGGCGCTATTTCTAACCATTTTATCCCACACTCTCTCATATGGGACTTATCCCAATTGGGATCCCCTGAATAATAGGGCCACGCCTTTTTATCTCCAAGGCACATTCCCATTATCATTTCCATATAATAGGGGTCACTACCTCCTGTTCTAGGGAAGGGATGGGGCTACCCATAGCCTCCTTTAACCTGCCATATTCTCCACAACCGGTAAGGTATAATAAGCCCCTCCCGTTAATCTCTCTACATAGTGAATACAATCTTCACCAACATGGGGGATCTTGCTTTCAGCCTGACAGATGATGACAACAAAAAAATATATCTTATACTTCTAAAGTCAATTGCCTAAGTCCTGCTCACCTTCAGGACTGTCCGACAATACAAACAGATAAACTTATAACTCTATGAACAACAACACCAAGACAGACTAATCACACTAGAAGTATCCAAGTGCAGACACGTCCTATGAATTTCTATAGCGCGCTTTTCTATATCTCAGGCGACAACCCGTGTCCCTGTACAACTCGCCTAATTGCGAGAGGCAACTAAAGGGCCAACACTTTTAACCTTCCCTCGGGGTTTAGTAAATAAAATTACTTACCCCCTTCAAGGTGTGTTGCCCGCATTAAACTCCACCACTGAAAGAATGAGTCTTTACTTAGGGCGATCACTCTGGATCCCCTTTTGAAGGCACGCTGTCTGATAATTGAAATAATTCTAATATGTGACTTAAGATATCTTAGAGGATTTGTACCCGGGTTCGATAATAAACGACATACAACAGACCCAGTACAAATTCTAATTTACTTCCGCTTTAGGGAGGACTTATATAGCAAAAAACCACAGACACAGTATGCACTTTGACATATATGATGAAACCACACAAATAACAGCAAACTGACGGTTTCCACAAAGGTAAAGGTCAGCACGTAGCAGTTACAGAAGTTGCCTCATTAGCTGTTATTGCGGTTTGACAGTTAAGTTTCGCTAGCATACATTTCTGCAATTACATTTCCAAATGAAACTTGCAAGCAAATAATATATATTACATATATATTACATATATATTCCTGTTATGTGAATCTGGCAGCCATTTTGTTAGCTTCAGCCATTTTGTTAGAAGAATCTGAGACCTAGCCTCTGCCAACACCTTGGCTCTGCTCTTTATCGCTACCAGTGCCACAAATACCCTCCTGCTGATGAAGCAGCCTCTGTGTTGCCTGTTTCCAAGTCCTGTCCAAGCTAAATCATCAACATAATCCTTCTCCTCATGACCCATGACACTTGATGTCTCATGCCCCTCGATTCAAAGAGCAAAAGTTAATTGATTTCGTATCGAGAATCGTAAGTTTGGGTGGGTGTTTGTCATTTTTTCTTGTTTTTTTGGCCATTTCGTATTCGCACGATCGTTCGCGCATAGACGTATATGAACATACGCATTTCGTACGAGAATCGTATAATTTGCGTTAGTTCGTGTGTTTTTCCCGTCCAAATCGTATAATTTGCGTCCGATCCTATTTTTTACGTCCTTCACATGGGCTTGCGCCCAATTCAGAGAGGTGATTGCTAATTGTTTTGAAGCCCATTAAAGAGCTGCTTTACGAAATGTTTGCCGGCAGCTATTTGGCCTCGGGAGTAGGATGGAGCGGAGCGAGTTTGTGGCACATCAAGGGCTTATGCTTTTTGGCATTGAGTTGATCGAGATGTCTGAGAGCAGATTGCCCCTGCGTCGTCGCATGAACATCGATAGCATGAATGATGTTGAGCTGTTCGAGCTGACCAGGCTTAATCGCGCTTCCCTCCATAAATTATATAGTGAGCTGCGGCCATGGTTAGCCCGCACCACAAGGAAGGGGCAAGCAATTTCAGGTATGACCAAGATGCTTGGCTGCCTGCAATTTTTGGCGAACGGCTCGTTCCAGAGGCTGGGTGCCCTCTCTGTGGGGATGTCACAGCCTACGCTGAGCCGCGCACTGTCTAAATTTTTGGAAGGCATGGCTGCCATAACTCCAAAATATATTTATTTTCCTGATGATATGGCAGCCAGAAACGCCATTAAGCTTGGGTTTTATAATGTGGCCGACATGCCCAACGTTATTGGTGCAATTGACTGCACACATGTGGCACTCGTACCTAGGGCAGCCGACGAGTATATATATAGGTATTGAGATTGGTTATTATGTTGCCCAACGTGTCATGTAACCTGTTTTCCTTTGCGGCAGCATATTTGTTTATCCCTCATTTGTGTAGCTGCTTTATCTCGGCTTTTCATTAGTCTTTCCCAATAGAGTGCAGACATGTTTTGTGGTTAATTTATTAGTTTGGGTCAAATATCAATTACCCTTTTTGTATGTTTTTGCCTTAAGGAATCGTAAAATGGGACACTCACTTAATGTCCAGGCCGTGGTTGGTCCGGATATGCGGTTTATGAGTGTCCTTGCCGGCTACCCCGGATCGTCCCACGACTCCTATATCCTCCGGCGATCTGGGTTGTTTCGGAGATTTGAGGCAGGTGAATTTTCGGGGGCATGGCTGCTTGGTAAGTGTGTCCTATTTGTGTGTTATTAAATGTGGCATTAATCTTGTATTTGTTGATATGTTTGTTTTTGAAAACTTTACATAAGCGTCCAACTGCCTTTTTCTTGGCTCATATATTAGGAACTTACCAAAAAAATCCTTGTCTCGCTTTGGCCTTCAGAATGTTTTCCCTTTAGTTAGGATGTCTGTAAGTTCCTTGTGCCTAAATATATTGGTTTGGAGTTTATACCCAAGGATCTTTGACCTTTGGCTCCTTTTGTACTATTGGTCTTTAAATGTCAAAGTGGACTTAAACTGCATACATTGTAGTTTCCAGTGAAATGTGGATAGGGATCTTTGACCTTTGGCTCCTTTTGTACTATTGGTCGTTAAATGTCAAAGTGGACTTAAACTGCATACATTGTAGTTTCCAGAGAAATGTGGATAGGCCCTCAGCAGCATCCTAATTGTAACATGTCTGAAAACTACAAATATATGTAAAATCCAAATAGCCTTGGCCGTGCAGATGTTTGTTAATTAATTGGTATATAGAAGTGCCATTTTTATTTAGGTTATACCTTAGTGGAATTTTTGGGGGCCCTAATGTGCCCTTTTTTTTTTTGGAAACACTTTACCTTACATCATTATGATATCTGTGAAATTTTTGGTGTTGGTTGTGTTGCCTTTTTAATTTTGATTACATTTTATTCTGTGTTTAAGGTGATTCCGGGTACCCACTTCTACCCTGGCTCATGACGCCTGTGCTGCGGCCCCAGGATGCCTCTCAGGAAGCGTATAACCGTGCGCATCGCAAGACCCGGGCTGTTGTGGAGAGGGCCTTTGGTCTGCTGAAGACACGTTTTCGTTGCCTTGACCATACTGGGGGGGCCCTGCAATATGATCCCAAGAAAGTGATCGACATTATAATGGCATGTGCTGTTTTGCACAATTTTGCCATCATGGAACGTGTCCCACGTTATGTGGACAGCCTGCCCTCTTCAGCCGTCGAGGATGAAGTCGAGAATTTTGTGGGGCCCCCCAGTGAGTCTGGCCAATCTGTTCGAGCCAACCTGATCAGCCAGCATTTTACTTAACTTTTTTCCCTGTCTCACCATTCTGTGTGTCTGTGTTATCCTTTTTGTTACATATGTTGTTTTGCCGTAATGTGGCATTACCTCTAAGTAAAACATTTAGACCTTAATTGTTGCCTAATGTATTTCATGTAGTTTCCTTAGCTTTAGCTTGGCATTGTTACACCTCTTCCAACCCAAATTATCTGGTTTAGCCCAAGCTGTTTAAAATGTCTTCCCACTAAAAACGCCACAAGTATTGTAAGTGAAGTTGTTTTTTTACTTTGAAAAGGAAAAATTATAGTGCTTAACAGAAATCAGTCCACATACATCTGTGGTTACAAATGGATAACATTACAAAAAAACATCGAGCACATCTACACCTGGAAGTGAGTGGCACAACCAAACAAGGACACCCAGTCCAAAGGCCAGCCTAGTCCAGTCATTAATCTTGCCTGTGCCCAGGGATATTTGGGCATGGCCATAATGTCACACAAACATGTCTGCAAACAGGAGGAGCACCAACCAAATACATAGGTAAAGCCATAAGTGGCCATATACACTCCACATAGACCTATGGCATTGGCTAGTGGCCTTAAGCATTACTCTAAGGAGCTATATGGGAGCAAATACAAAACACAACCTTCCAGAGCAACACAAAATGGATTGTTTGAAACCTCAAAGGACAAGTAAATACAGTGGGGGTTAAGAGAAAAGATGTCCCACACACCCATGGCTTAATAGGGTGGCTGCCCATAATACCCAGGTGGAGGTCCAGGTGGAGGTCCATGTGAATGGGACCTAGCCTGGGCCATGGCAGCATTGTGAATTTGAAACTGCTCCACAATGTTTCTCTGCATATTGGTCATCTCAGCCATGGCTGACTGGATGCCATTACTTGCATTGGCCACGTTGCTGTTGAGGGTACGCAACTCCGCGAGGATGCCCTGTAGACTGGTATGGATGTTCACCATGTCGGCATGCCTTTGCTCACGCTCTGTAACGAGCTGGGCGTCATAAGAGTCCCTTTGTTGGGTCCATAATTGAAGCAGGGCACTCTGCCTCCCCTGGGAAATTGTGGGGCGGCGTAATGGCGTCCGCCGCACAATTACCCTGGCTCTTGGGCGTGCCCTGCCGCGTGGTGTCGTACCCTCAACAGCAACCGGCCTGCTTTGCAAATCCTCAGCAGCAGAGTGAACACTGGGGACTGTAGTGTCAGTCTCCCCATGTGCAAGCACAATGGATGGAGATTCACTCTGCTGCTGAGGATTGGCCAGAGAAACATTATGGAGCAGTTCCAAATTGGGACCCAGGGGGAGTTCATCCGACGTGCCCTGTACGGAGACATCATCATCTTCCTCCATGTCCTGGATCTCTTCCATGAGTGTGCGGGTCTGTAGGGACATATCAAAAAAAAAAGGCTAAGTTTGCGTCCAAATTTTGGATTTCAACAGTTTAACACATTCTTAAGCACTTGTTAGTATTTATGCTACTAAATTAACTTACCGAAAATCTCTGATCTGGGCTCCTATGCTGTACGGACCTGGTAGGCATAACCAAACTGGGGGGTGAGTTTACCCTTGCTGAGGGATCATGCTGGGCTGAAGAAGAGAAAAACAAACCACGTAAACACACACACATAACCTTTTTTTGGATAGGTAATCAAATATAGCTCTATTTGTAATATTATTCAACTCTAGAGCAATGGTGACCTTTGTTCAAACACACGCAAGTTTACATAGGTGCAATGGCTCAGAAAAACTGCTAACTGACCTCAGTTCTAAGTCAGGAAGTGTACCCAGTCAGCATACAACTTTCAAGGCACATTTTTGGATTTAGCCTACCATTCGCTCGGTCCGTGGTACTCAAACAATTGTTGTAAAGGCCCATTTCAAGGTATGTGGTGAGAGGTGAATGTCTGGCCATGGTGCTGACGCAGGGGGTGTCTAGTTAAAAATAAATACACTGGTGGAGGGGCTGGAGATTTCAAAGTGCCAACTAATAAAGGCTGCTTGCCCTTGCTGGGCTGGATGGGCCAGAGCTGAGGGGACAGGGATTGGATGGCTAAAGGGGGGAGTTAACGTATTGATGGTGATGGGATGGATGGAGCCAATCTGTTACAAATGTATGGGGCTTATGTGGGGGGGGGCATGGGGGGACTGTGGCAGATGGGCCAGAGCAGGGGCAGCGGGACACGATTGTGGCCAGATAAATTTTTACAAAGTTACTGTGTACCTTGCAATGCCACTTCCTGTGCAGTACTTCATATTGCAATGCTATGTTTCAGGGAGCCATGACATTGGGCAGGAGACCAACCACTACATCGCCGATCAAGGGGGCAGCTCTGAGCACGTCAACACAGAAGTAACTGAGTGCAGGGCTGTCTGGGCAGGGGTCCTTGAATGTGGTGCCAAGGTCCGCATTGGGACCCCGGGCCAACAGTTGAGTCTCGCTGCTCTAGGTCAGATATGTTTGTGGGTGGCTAATTAAATTGTTAACTCAAACACAAGTCACACAACCAAAAGGCAACCCATACATAATGATGTGTGTTTTGTGATTGATTCCAAATATATCACTTATCTTGCGAAACTTCATGACTTTAACAATCCAATTGGACATTTGAACTTTGCCATAATGGCTGTGGGCCTAAATGTGTGATTCCCAGGGACAAAAAGAGGACACAAACAGCCACAGTAGTGCGAGGCCAAGCAAGGCAAACCATAGGGGCATCCCGTTATCTTGTTACTAGTGAACTGTAGATTATTTAGCAAACAGGCAAACATGCAGATTTAAGAGTACTCACCGTGGGTACGGGTCGGTGAGTCTGTGTCCCTTAGACCAGCATGTCCACCGACCGCGACCGGATGGAGAAGTCCAAGCACAATCTCCTCAGCAGGGGTAAACTCCAATTTAGATGGAAAGCCACCTCCAGTTTTCATGCTGAAAAGAGAAAATCGTTTGGTACTCAGAAAAGGTGCATACAGTACATCCAAAACATTATATTTAGCGAAAACATTTATTTACCTGTAATTATGCCTTTTAATTTCTTTTTGCCGTACAGCATACTTCAGATCAGAGATTTTCTTCTGAATTTGGGACACATCTTTCCTCTCTTCCCCCGCTGCATTTACTTGTCGGAGGATGGTTTCAAACAATTCCATCTTGCGCTGCTTGGTGGTGTGTTTGGATTTGCTCCCATATAGCTCGTCATAGTATAATGTAAGGCCACTAGCCAATGCCATATTTTGGTCATGGGAGAATCTCCCACTCAACTGGCCGCGGCGCAATGTGCGGCCAGATGGTTGGCTTGGCTGCTCCTCCATGTGTGCAGACACATGTGGTGACAATATGGCCTGGGGCTGGGTAGGGGAATGGCCGGATTGGTGGCTTCCCAATGACTGGACTGGACTGGCCAAGGGACTGGGTGTTCTTGCGTGGCTGGCCACCGAACTTCCAGGTGTAGATGTGGTCATGGTTGCAATTCGGGGCCCTCTTGGGGGGCTAGGTTCCCGGCTGGTGCCAGGTCGGGGGCTCTGTTCCCGGCTGGTGCCAGGTCGGGGGCTTCTGGCCCTGGATTGGGTTCTGCGGGCCCTGTAGGGGCTTCTGGCCCTGGATGGGGTTCTTCTGGCCCTGTAGGGGCTTCTGGCCCTGGATTGGGATCTGCAGCCTCTGGCTGGGCTTCGTGCCCTGGATTGGGTTCGGCGGGCCCTGTAGGGGCTTCTGGCCCTGGATGGTGTTCTTCTGGCCCTGTAGGGGCTTCTGGCCCTGGATTGGGTTCGGCGGGCCCTGTAGGGGCTTCTGGCCCTGGATGGTGTTCTTCTGGCCCTGTAGGGGCTTCTGGCCCTGGATTGGGTTCGGCGGGCCCTGTAGGGGCTTCTGGCCCTGGATTGGGATCTGCGGCCTCTGGCTGGGCTTCGTGCCCTGGATGGGGTTCGGGCCCTGGATGGGCTTCGTGCCCTGGATTGGGTTCTTCGGCCTCTGGCTGGGCTTCGGGCCCTGGATTGGGTTCGGCGGGCCCTGTAGGGGCTTCTGGCCCTGGATGGTGTTCTTCTGGCCCTGTAGGGGCTTCTGGCCCTGGATTGGGTTCGGCGGGCCCTGTAGGGGCTTCTGGCCCTGGATTGGGATCTGCGGCCTCTGGCTGGGCTTCGGGCCCTGGATGGGCTTCGGGCCCTGGATGGGGTTCGGGCCCTGGATGGGGTTCGGGCCCTGGATGGGCTTCGTGCCCTGGATTGGGTTCTTCGGCCTCTGGCTGGGCTTCGGGCCCTGGATGGGGTTCGGGCCCTGCTGCGGGGCATGGGTTTCCGAACTGCCCTACTTGAAGGCATGGCCGGTGTGGGCTCACTTGTGCTGCCTGTTCTGGGGGCAGAGGTGGTGGGTGCTGCAGTTGCCAGCTTTTTGGCTGCAGGGGCACGGGGCTTGGGGCCCCTTTTTTTGGTACCTGAGGGTCCAGGGTCCCTTGGTGGGGCCGAGGTGGGAGTCTTGGCTCTCAGTTTTCGCCGACCTTGCTGGGACCTTGTTGTGGGGCCCTCCGCGGTCTTGCTTGGCTGGGGTCGCTTGCTCATCGCCTGGAAGAAGCATAAAGATGGCGCCCACTATCTTCACCCGTCAACAGGAAGAGATCCTCATGCTGGTAAGTGGCTGCCTGTGCATTTTAATCGAATAGTCAATGATGGCCTAAATGTAAATGATGCGTTTGGAACTAGTTTGGGGTCTCTTAATGTTTAATCACTGGCTCCTCACACTTCATCCTCAAGGGCCGAGCCTGGCCACGTTTTCAACTGTCTATGCTGATGTCCTAATTCGGCCAATTGCTCCGGCTTAGCAACAGTTAATTAACCTGTGGAGTAGCGGGGCGAGCTGGCAAACCTGGCCTGTCTCGGACCTTGATGCGGATGTTTGAGGAACACTGTTTTCCTAAGCCATAAAAACACAACGGGAAGCCACACACGTGGTCCAAAAGCCTAAGCATTAGGCTACATCTTGGATGTTTAAACCATCCTAACATGCCATAGATGCAGGTGGCCTGATTCTTGATGTTGGCTATTATCTGTATGTACATGGTGTGTGATACATATAACATAAGACCAGACTGTCAATCACAGTCAACGTCCTCTTTAAGGCACTCCCCAAAAATGGCTGCCACTCTAAATGTGTGTGTTAATGACATTAAATTCTCAACTTGTGATGCAACACATATGGGTCTGTGTGTAAAAGTAAAAGCCCTGTGTCCATTATGTTTTCCAGATCATGCTTCAGCGCCGGTATGACTTCGCGCCCAATGTGTGCGAGAAAAGGGACATCGCCCGGGAGATCATCGCGGAGATACACCGTGTCACCAGCACCACCTTCACTCACACCCAGATAATGCAGCATTGGTCGGACCTGAAGCGTCTGCACATGCCCCGGGTGCGGAGGTATTTTGGGATCCATTTCCCAAGTAAGTACAAAGCAATAGCATGGTATATGTTCCAAATGTATAAGTTATGCCTTTATTTATAATGACTTTTCTTTGGTAGTGTTGGAAATGGATTTCAGAATTCGCCGCACCCGGAGACGTACAGGCCGACCAGTGCTGCATGACTCTGCATCTGTGAGTGAAGGTGGTGGATCTCCCGGGCGACGGACCTACCCCTCCTCTGTGGCCTCCTCAGACCAGCCCCTGGACCTTACCACAGAGGAGGGGCCAAGGCGCGTGGGCGTGGAGTCATACCTGGCCACGCATGGGGAAGGCTCTGGTATGTCACTCTTCATGTATAGGCACAAAGATATACATGGCAGGCCAAAAACTAAGTTATCCTTTATTATGTATTTGTAGAAGCTTCTGGAGCGGGTGAGATAGTGGAGGAGGAGGCAGCAGAGATGCTTGAAGTCGATCCTGGCGAAGGTGAGTGATGTCAGCCAGACTGGGAGCCAGATATGTTGGGAATAGTGACTCTATACAAGTACTAACCAAATGTCACATGTTTCTCCAGGGACTTCTTCACAGCAGAGCCAGGACCAAGGGCAGCCTGTTGGCCCCAACCAGCCATCTGTCGGCCACCAACTCCGTAAGTCTCCATGCCATTATTCATATTAATGTTTGCTTAGCTAATAACACACACATAACTAAAGGCGTAGCCAATGTGTAGTTCACACTTTCATGTGGGCACTTCGTTAGCTTAAAGAGGACCCTAACTAGTATTAAGAACCAAAGACTTAGCCATCACACTGTACCTACAGATTAGAACCATGGAAAAACACCCTTCACCCATCTAATGCATGTTATTAGACTGAACAAAACCAATATTGGGGAATATGGAATGCGCAATATTTACAGGCAGCATGGGATACAGATTGAAAAAAGGAAGGTGCTGCCATGCATTGTGGGAGTGATGACCTTTCCCTCAACCCAGCTATGCTCGGGATTCCCAACGCACCACTGTAACCTACTCCCCTGTACTTTATCCAACTCTCCACTCCTCATTAAGTGTTATGCTTCAGAGTCCAGATGGCGGCGCTGTAATCCCCAAAAAACCCTAAATAACTTTGAGGTGGTGCAGAATCATTTGTGAATAGTTATTGGTTTTCATTAAATAATGTTGAAGGTCCGGTTTAAGGAGTTTAAACACTTACCTGTGGGAAATGCATTAACTGTATCCCTTTGAAGAAGGACATATGTCATGCATTTACATGTATTTGATTAACCCTAAATCTATTTCCAGCATACAAACCGGTCTGGGACTCCTATTTATGTTTCTTTCTCTATTGGTTACAGGGATGATCCCCCAAACCTTGGCGGGGAAAAAAAAAAGAATGAAGGAGTTGGTGGCCGAGCTGCTGGCCATACAGGCGACGTTGGGGCCAACAGATGAAGAAGAGGATGATGAATAGTGCCCTTGGTCCTGGCTCCTTTCTTTAACGTGTTTTAAAATTTGTTACAATTTTAAAAATTGTTTTATTGTTTTAAAAAAAAAAAAAAAAGTATGTTTTTTAAAAAAACCCAAAAAAAAAAAAAAAAAAGGGTTTTACTGTTAAAAACACAATTAAAAATTATATGTGTTTTACGGAGAAAAAAAAAAAAAAAAGTTTTTTAAATTCTTAAAAACAAAACAAAGAAAATAATTTAAATAAATTAGATTTTAAGCCTTCCTAAATGTGTCTTTTCTAATATGCACACACCCAAAAAATTACACAAACCAGAAACAACACGCTTAGAAACATATAGACATATGTAAATTATGTGATTTTCTTACGTTTTATGGACCGAGAAATGAAGTGGGATGCAAGCGCTAAGGGGTTTAGGTAAGTTTGAGGGACCGAGAATTGAAGTGGGATGCAAGCGCTAAGGGGTTTAGGTAAGTTTGAGGGACCGAGAAATGAAGTTGGATGCAAGCGCTAAGGGGTTTAGGTAAGTTTGAGGGACCGAGAAATGAAGTTGGATGCAGCCGCTAAAGGGTTTAGGTAAGTTTGAGGGACCGAGAAATGAAGTTGGATGCAGCCGCTAAAGGGTTTAGGTAAGTTTGAGGGACCGAGAAATGAAGTGGGATGCAAGCGCTAAGGGGTTTAGGTAAGTTTGAGGGACCGAGAATTGAAGTTGGATGCAGCCGCTAAAGGGTTTAGGTAAGTTTGAGGGACCAAGAAATGAAGTTGGATGCAGCCGCTAAAGGGTTTAGGTAAGTTTGAGGGACCGAGAAATGAAGTTGGATGCAGCCGCTAAAGGGTTTAGGTAAGTTTGAGGGACCGAGAAATGAAGTGGGATGCAAGCGCTAAGGGGTTTAGGTAAGTTTGAGGGACCGAGAATTGAAGTGGGATGCAAGCGCTAAGGGGTTTAGGTAAGTTTGAGGGACCGAGAAATGAAGTTGGATGCAAGCGCTAAGGGGTTTAGGTAAGTTTGAGGGACCGAGAAATGAAGTTGGATGCAGCCGCTAAAGGGTTTAGGTAAGTTTGAGGGACCGAGAAATGAAGTTGGATGCAGCCGCTAAAGGGTTTAGGTAAGTTTGAGGGACCGAGAAATGAAGTGGGATGCAAGCGCTAAGGGGTTTAGGTAAGTTTGAGGGACCGAGAATTGAAGTTGGATGCAGCCGCTAAAGGGTTTAGGTAAGTTTGAGGGACCAAGAAATGAAGTTGGATGCAGCCGCTAAAGGGTTTAGGTAAGTTTGAGGGACCGAGAAATGAAGTTGGATGCAGCCGCTAAGGGGTTTAGGTAAGTTTGAGGGACCGAGAAATGAAGTTGGATGCAGCCGCTAAAGGGTTTAGGTAAGTTTGAGGGACCGAGAAATGAAGTGGGATGCAGCCGCTAAGGGGTTTAGGTAAGTTTCTGTTTGAGGGTGCGCATGCGCAAGATCTTATAAACATACGAACGCACGAATCTAAGAGGCCAAAAACCAATGAAAACCAGAGGCAAACGCAAGTAATTGGAAGAGCTTGACGATGGAAGCAGCCGAAAAAACAGGCTGCCGCCGCAACAGGTGAGCACATGAACGTGATTTTTACGATTGCCAACTGACTGAGGCAAGTTCGGGAGATATCATACGAACGGACGTATCTTTTAGGATAGAAACGTATTTGCTTATAGAATCACTCGCAAGTTCATACGAACGCACGAGCGGACGTGAAAAATAGGATGATCGTGAGCCAAATCCAAGCTGTTACATGTTTCTTTGAATCAACCCAATGGTCTACTTGCCCCCGTGCACCATAAACACCTTTATAACTGCTGTAATGTCCATGCCTACCACCAACCCCACTACCACAGCTCTGCGTCTCAGATATTGTTTCCACCTCCTCCTCAACACACTGCAAAGGTTGACTGTCCTTAAACAAAATCTCTTCATCAGTATCCAAATCCTTAGCAACCAGGGTGCTGTTTCTTTGGAAAGAAGGTGGAGTCCCACTAGGAAGGAGCAGAAATGTTTCTTTTGCTGGCCAAGTAACTGTAGTGGAGGAAGAATCCACTGAAACTTATCTCAAAGTCATCATAGCGTCGGAGTCTTCCTCCTCCTGAGATGAGTGAGAGCGAGTTAACCAGTCCACTAAGGACTCATTGTCCAAAATAACAAGCCCACTGGAGGAAATGGACTGGCTTGCTGCTGCTGCTGCTACCGATAACACGTACATTGCTGCTGCTGATAATACTAGCACCGCATATATTGCTGCTGCTGCTACTACTAGCTCTGGGCCTGGGCACATAGATGTTGCCACTACTATGGCTAGGTCTGGACAAATGGCTGTTGCAACTTTTACTGGGCCTGGGTACATAGCTGCTGCCCACAGTGTTGGTACTGCCACCAACATCCTTAGTGGCAGAAGGTTTAGCAGGGATTTTTTTTTCCTCTACCTAATCCTTTGCGACCATTTCCCAGATATTTTACTGTAAAAAAATAAAATATTATTCACAGCAGTGCACACCCCAAATGCCAGAATTACACAGGCAAGCAAAAGAACGTGTACCCTCAAAAAACGTGGCCCCTGAAGTGGGCATAGCAACAATGTTATGTGTTTTTTATCCGAGCAGAGCCGAAGCAAGCTTGAAACAAGGTGTACCACCAGAAACTTGGCTGCTGAAGTGGGGATAACAGTATTGTAATTGTTTTAAATTGAATATTAGAGCAGAGAAGACCACTAGTGTGCAAAATACACAACCTAACAAGCTTTAAACAAGAAGGTGTATCCCACAAAAAATAGGCCAGCTGAAGTGGGGATAACAACAATATTATGTTATTTGTGAAAATGGAATATCGGGGCAAAGCAGACCACAAGTGCGTGAATTCCACGTCCCTGCACGCTTTAACCCTTTCAGTGCCAAGCACGTAGATTCTACGTGCTCGCTTCCACTCCACTTAAGTGCCAAGCATGTAGAATCTACGTGCCCTGCTACAGTAAAAAATATGTAAAAACAACACTCACCTGACCCCTTGTTCGATCTGGCCGGGTCTCTTCTTCATCCGGGGGGGCTTCGATCCACCACTCAGGCCCCCCCGGCTGTAGGGGGGTACCTGGAATACCCCCCCCCCCGCTGGAATTACATGAAAAAATAAATAAATAAATAAAAATGACATTTACTCACCTCAGTGTCCGATCGCTGCCGCGGGGTCTCCTCTTCACCAGGGGGGCCTCCGATCAACCCATCAACCCCCACTCTGGATCTTCAGCTTCAGGGGAGAGCCTGACAGGCCTCTCCCCCTCGTCTCCCGACGGGCACCTCCATCTTGCCGCTAAGCCCTGCCCTTTGGGTTGTAGCCTGCAGGTCCAGGGGCCACCAAAGCTGGTCCCTGCGCTTTGTACAAGCCCCCATAGCTGGTCTCAGGGCTGGTTATGCTGGGTAGTGGGGACCTCACGCCATTTTTTAACCTTTAAAATCCCCCCCAAAAAATGCCCCCCCCCCCTAAAATGTAACCCTTTATAGTGTGGATAGTAGTTGTATTTTATTTGTAAAAGTTATAACATGCTCTTTTTAGTTTGGGGGGTCTCCTGGACAGTAACGGGGGGCTACCGATACATATGTGGTACCGTTGTAATAAGAAAAAATGGGGCTTCACATGCAATATGGTTTTCTTTAGAAAAATAGATTGTTTATTTAAAATAAATGAGACAATTAAAAAAAAATATTTGTTTAATTTTTTGACTTAAAAATATTTTAAAAACCAGTAAAAAAATTACAAACAAGACATTTCATGTTAAAGCCTAAACTCTGCCACAAACAAAAATATATAGAATTTCCCTGGAAATTCCTGAAAAAATCCCGGTTAAACATGGGGAAAAATGATCTGTCAACAGAGGGTGACAAAATTTCAAGTAAGCTGGGAAATAAAAGGATTGAAAGTACCTATTCATGCTGGGTAATGTTCTGCTCGGGGGACCTTGCGCCTTCAGATTTACCTTGTTCTTTCTTGTTTGCATATTGATATTTTAGGAAAACATGTTTTTTATTCAGCTCTTTTATACATTTTTTAGGGAAACCCTGTGAAACCAAATAATTATTTGAGGGATTACTTCCAGAAAGATGAGCCTACTACAACAAGCTGTGTACACTTAGAAAGCTTAACACGTGTACTTCCATGGAATATATGGTTTGTTGGGGGCATTCCAAATGTAAAGGGTTGTTTGAGTGGAAAAAGCTCAAGGTGAGCACTTTGGCCCTGATTCATTAAAGGTCAAATTCAAATTTTCGTTGTTTTTTTAAAAAAATATGTGATTTTGCAAGCGAAAATTCCACGCGCGATTCATCAACTTAAAATAGTGTTTTTTTTTCAGATTAGTGCGAATTTATTTAGAGTTATCAAGCGGATGCGAAAATTTTTAATTAGTCGAATTTAAATAGTGTAGATTTTGTGATCGCAAAATATTTTGGGCGATTCAGCTGTCATTGATTACCTGCACACATGCTTTAAATTGTGGTGTTTCACACAAGTTTTTTTAGGTTGCTCACAGGAGGAGAGAACTCTGTTGTGGAGGACAAAACTGTCTTGTTTTTGGACCATGGATCCTTTTTTATTCCCTTTGCGTTCAGTTTGAGCATCTGGATGGTGATATGCAGAGGAGAAGGCACAGATTGCCTGTTCCTATGGTGTTTCGACAGCGGTTAGATATTGATAATTTATCTGACCGTGCACTGTTTGAACTCCCCAGATTGAATCGGACAGGTTTGCACGACTTATATATGCGGCTGCACCCCTATTTGACGCCTTTCATGCGGATTTAGGATACCCTGTCTGAAACCTTCTGGCCGCAAGCATCTATACACTGTGATCCGCAGTAAGCAGACAATGGCAAGGAAAGGTTTGTGCCATCAACTTTCAAGAGGACCAAAAGCCATTTGTGCCTTGCAACCTTTATCACTGGGCTATCCTGACTGTGAGTGCACCGCTGTGTGAAAGCTCAGGATCATGTCAACATACCTTTGCAGCAATCCTCTGGAGCATGCATGGGCTGATGCACGCTCTTGCACCAGGCCCATCTGAATGGCTAGTGCTGGAATGCAGGGAAGTAATAGATTCTTAATAGATTGGCGGGTATAATTATGCACTGCAATGTATTCTGATTGTCTTGAAGCTGTGCATGTGCTGTGGGAGCATGGTGTGAAATATGAGCAGTCCCCTTCTGCGGGATTGCCAGTGAGGTAGGTATACTGGTAATTCAAGGGAATGCACACAATGGGACATGTCTTTAAAAGTCCAAGGCCAGTTGATGAGGTTTTTGCTCCACTTGAATATAGGGTATGCAGCTTCACAGCAAGTTATACTGACAATTTGGAAGGCCACCAATGTCAGCTATGTTTGTCGAATGACAAGACATCTTAAGAAGTGTCATTCAAGAAAGGGAACGGATTACTTGTTGGTCAGAGCACAGGCATTTGTGAGAGAGGGGGGTGAGACAGGCAACCCAGCCAACCAGCCAAAGCACTCTTATGGTTACAGGAAAACTCGAGCCACAAACACATTTTTACAATTGTAAAGTCATTTTCGAGCAGTAGCAAAAATTATTCGCACGCATTTTCGCAACGATTCGACTACACGAATTATATTCATCTGCAATGATTAATCACTCGTAGATTTTGAAAAATCTCCCATGCGAAAATATTTTCCAAGCATTAATTTTTTTTTCTACCTTTAGTGAATCAAGGCCTTTGTCTGCTGAGCTGAAATTTTCAAGTGAAATTATTCTTACGCACATGCTTTACTTGGGGGGTGTTTGGCAACTCTTCCCTTGACAGAACCTATGCATGTTGGGTACTGTTCTGTTCGAGGGATGTTGCTTTTTCAGATTTAACTTGTTTTTCTTGTTTGCATATAGTTTTTTAGGAAAAAGTGCCTTTGATTCTGTTTTTTTATTCTTCTTTTTTTTAGGAAAACCCTGTGCAACCAAATAATTAATTGAGGGATTGCTTCCAGAAAACTGCACCCATGTCAACAAGCCTGGTATGCCTAGAAAGCTTGAGGTGTCTACTTCCAGAGAATATATAGTTTGTGGGGCGTATTTCAAATGTAAAGGGTTGTTTTCCTGGAAAAGCTGCAAGGTAAGCATAGTGCCTAGCACAGGTGTATTTTATCTGAAAATCGACTAAAGCGCTGTTTCAGTTTGGGGGGAGTCTCCTGGGCAGGAAAGGGTGTCTACCAATACATATGTGGTACCGCTGTAACCGGGAGAAATGGGGCTTTTACATGCAATAAGATTTTATTGACAAACTTACATTTTTATTACAACAAAACACTTCAAATTGTAAAAATGTTTTTTTTTTTTTTTTTTGCACATATTTTACCCAAAAATATTGGGAATACACCTAAAAAAGTACAAACAATACACTTCATGTTAAAACCCAGAAAAAATAAATTTATAATTTCCCTGGGAAATCCCTGGAAATCCCTTCAAAAATCACAGTTGAACATATGGAGCGCAAAATAGTGCAAAATGGTCTGGCAGCAAGGATGACAAAATCTTCAGATAGGCTGGCAGCGAAAGGGTTAAACAAGGTATTCCCCCCCTCTCTCCTACCATTAAACAGCCATGTAAATTTTACGTGCCTGACGCCACTCATCTGGGGGGGGGGGGGCACCACCCAGGGGCCTCCGATCCCCTCCCCCAGGGTCTTCCATCATGATGAGAGGGCCCAGAACAAGACCCCCCCCCCCCCTGCTTCCACCACTGCTTTTTTTGGGCAGGGTGGATGGCATCATCCCAGGGTTGGATGGGAGGTAAGTAATAAACAAAAATTGTCTGTGTTCTTTTTTACATTTAACCCTTTGTAAACTGGTAAAGGATCCATGAAACCTCTATACCAGTTCACAATGCCTGGAAGGGTTGGCAAGTCACCTGCGGCAAGCTGGTAACTTGCCATTAACCCCCGGCCCCCATTACCTGCCTCCCCAAAGCCAGGGGGGGGCAGAAGAGTCACAGCCCTCAAGGGCTATGCGGGCTTGTAGCTTTCAGGGCTGGGAGCCACTGAGGCTGGCCTCCACGCCATGCTCTACAAGCCCTACATAGTCTGTGCCTGGGCTGGTTATGCTGGGGGGTCCCATGCCGTTTAGAAAAAAGTTAAGGGTTTTAACCCTTAAAACTTGAAGCGTGGGGTTGCCCCTGGGGAGGGAAACCTCATGCCATTTTTTTTTTTTATTTAACCCTTTATAATGTGGATAGTACTTAGATAGTAGTACATTTTATTTGTAAATGTTATAAAGTGCTCTTTTTAGTTTAAGGGAGGTCTCCTGGGCAGGAATGGGGGGCTATCGATACATATATGATACTGTTGTAATCAGGAGAAATGGGGCTTTCACCTGCAATAAGGTTTTCTTGAATAAAATATTTTTTTATTTAAATGAGGAGACAAATTTTAAAAAATATATATTTATATATTTTACTCAAAAATCACTGGAACAATAACAAATTACAAAAATACATTTAAAGTTAAAGCCCAAACTTTAAGAAAAACAATATATCTGTTAGAAACTTACCTGTGTCCGGGGGCCCGCTGCGAGCGTCTGCTGCTCGCTCACCCCGCAGTCTGTTTCACCACCAGGTGGCGCAGCGTCCTCCACACCTGATGGAATCAGGATAATTGGATAATTGCTCAATCAGTGTTACACCAATCACTCACAATGTTGTAAATTGCACCAATAACCACACACACTCCTTCCCGGGTTGCTATTGGTCAGGTCCCCAATAAATACGGAATCAGCCCAGTGCTCAGTGCCCGTGATAGTCTCTTGTGATTAGGGTGTGATTTGACTAGTGATTATCTGTTTCTGACCCGGCTTGATTGACCATCCCTGTCCGCTGCCTGTACTAACCTTTGCTTCATCTAACCTCGAACCTGCCTGCCCCTTTGGATACCCTGTGATCTCTGACCTCCCGGCTTGACCCTTTGGCTACCCCTGACTACACACCTGTCTCATCCCTGTATTCTGACGCACCTTCCGGACTGACTACCTGTGAACGGCCTCGGCTTCGGGATACCCTTGTGTGATTTACCAACCTTCACCGTAAGCACTGTAATCCTTTGCGGCTATTAAGACCTGGGGGCAACCACATGCGGTGAGGCGTACCTAGCGTCCTGGGCAAGCAAGGGCTTGACTATAGGCAGAAGTGGTGGTGGAGATTGGGGGTTGTCTGCGTACAGAAGGCTGGTGTCCCGCTGGGCATCACAATATCATTTTTCTGAAATATTAACGGTTAAAAGTAAAATGTCAACAGAGAGTGACAAAATCTCAAGTAGGCTGGCAGTTAAAAAGGTTCGAGGGATTACTTTCAAAAAGATAAACCATCTACAACAAGCTGGGTACACCTAGAAAGTGTGATGCATGCTTTCAGGGGAAATATGGTTTGTTGGGGTATTTCAAATGTGAAGGGTTGTTTTGTTTGAAAAAGCACAAATTGTGCAGAGCTGAAATATTTAAATAAAATTAGCCTTGCATGCTTTACTTTGGCGTGTTTGGCAACCATACCCTCGAAAGTACCTATGCATGTTGGGTATTGTTCTGTTTGAGGACCTTGCTTTTTTATATTTATCTTGTTTTTTTTTCTCATTTGCATATTGTGTTTTTAGCAAAATGTGGCTTTGATTCTGTTTTTTTATTCTTTTTTTAGTGAAACCCTGTGCAACCAAAGAATTCATTGAGAGATTACTTCCAGAAAACTCTGCCAACATAAACAAGCCTGGTATGCCTCGAAAGCAGTGTGTACTTCCAGAGAATATATATTTTGTGGGGGGCATTTCAAATGTAAAGGGTTGTTTTTCTTGAAAATCTGCAAGGTGCAGGTGTAATTTATCTGAAAATCTCCTAAAATGCTGTTTCAGTTTGGGGGAGTCTCCTGGACGGTCTGCTGATACATATGTGCTACCATTGTAACCAAGAGAAAGGGGGTTTACACGCAATAATTATTTAGAAAAACTTTTTTTTCTTTTTTTGCAAATATTTCACCCACAAATATTGAGATTACACTAAACAAATGATGAGAGGCATTTTCTGTTAAATCCCAGACTCTGCTAAAATATATATATATATATATATATATATATATTTTTTTTTCCTGGTAAATCCCTTCAAAACTCACAGTTAAACAAGTCTAGCCCAAAATAGTAAAAAATGATCTAACAGAGAGTGGGAGAATTTCTAGGTAGGCTGGCAGTTAAAGGGTTAAACAAGGTGTACCCCCAAAATACTTGATTGGTGGAAAAGACTGAATGTGTTTTTATTTTAATGGAATATTTACAGCACAGCAGACCACACTCCAAATGGCAAACTGACACAGCCCAGCACAGCAGGATTGCAGACCAAAAAAATCACAACGCCCAGGCAGATTATACTCTATTCTTTCCTTCAAAAAATAGTAAGCTGTCCCTGTCGTTCCTGCTAAAGCTTCCAGCTCTGTCCTAAAAGCTCTGGACACCTCTGTCCAACTGCTAAAACTCCACAGAGATGTTCCAGAGGTTTGGGTTTGCGGTGAACAGAACTTTTACTGAAGTTCGGGTCAAATCCTGATTCTATCGGTTTGGTTTGCTTATCTCTAGAGAGAACCCCACCTACGAACTTTTGTTTCTTTTGCTTTTTTTAATTTTAATGCCATTGATAGATAGAAGTGATGTAGGTAATGGGTTCTCCCTGAAGCCCATTGTCATCTTTGCAGTTTTAGATTAGTTAATCACCAAATTGTGTCTTGTACACTGGCTGACTAGATCTCCCACTATACCTTGGTAGGCTTCCTGACAAGGCCCATAAAGGTTGTTTCAGCAGAAAACTTTGTTCTTCTCCATCAGAAGGTTCGAACACCAAACTAAAATCTGCAAAGAGAATTTCGACTTAATAGTCCAGCTTATCCAGATCCTCATGTATAAAGTGAAAGGCTATATTGGCAGTGTCTTCTGAAAGATGTTTGCCCTGCATGCGAATTACATAGGGTCACTTTTTCTCCAGTGATTATCTTCAGGTATTCCATCACAATCCTCTCAAACCACTTCATGACCACAGATCACGCCCCTGGTCTAAAGTCATTCATCTCCTTAGCCGATGGTTTGCTTCGGCACTGGAACAATGATGAACTTCTTTAAACAGGAACCACTTCTATTTCCATTGAGGCATTAAAGATGCTGGTGAACACCGGTGATCCACGTAAGACTTAAAGCAGGTGGTGGAAACCGTGTTTCGACTTGGTATTTTCCTGGAGATAAGGTGAGCAACAGCGGACACATCCCCAGCATCTCTGAGCTGAAGCGTGCTCCCACGCCCAGATATTAATAAAGGCTGGGGATGAAATCATGCCCATGTCTAGGAATGCCACTTTCACTCCTGATTTTAAAGTGCAGAGCCATTTACCAAGCAAAGAAGCACTGCAAATGGCATATGATTGGACGAGAGCCCGTGCATGCCCCATAGAACCGGGTAAAGATGAGTTTTTATTAGGTGATCATGGGGGGTTTCACAGGATGCCTCAGGGGCAAGGAAATGTAACTCCACTTTGTTATTTTACCTGTTGCAGTCTTGGGTTCAAAACCTGGGTGAACCATTTATATTAGTGATATGCTTGAACTCTAGTCGGGCCTCTCTTGAAGAAACTCTTTTCTAGTTTACTTGCTTAGTACACACTTCCAGCAGTGATAGATGGAAAATCAACATTAAGAAAATTTTAACATACATAAGGGAAGACTAGTTATACAATATGGTCTCCTTCTGCCAACAACATTTGATGTTTAGATGAAAACATGTACTGATACCAGCCCAGCTCAGTCTGGGATTCCCAAGTACCACATTTTTTTTCTAATTATCTCAAGTACCACCTGGAAAATATGGGATGCCAACCAACTAAAAATTATAGTAAAAACACACAAAACCTACAAACATACATATTTGACATATTTTTATCACCTTTTGGGGCAGTTTTGTGTAGGTATAGTTAAAGGGACTCTGTATGCAAAGTGCATAAACTTTCAGCAGCTCACGTCATCATGGCTACCCTCTTCGTCCCTGTCAGACCACAGCTGCTCCTGAAAGTAGAAACAAGGCAAAGAAAACTCTGCATCACTGTGGACACTGGGAGAGAGGGAGAACAGCCAGGGTGATAATGCCTGTCTTACAGACCCCGCCCATTATGCTAATTATTATGCAGCATCACAGTACCAAGGGCCATATTTCAAAGGATAAATCATAAGGTAAAACTGTAAACCTTGATATCTCTGCCATTTATTCTTTATTTTAAAAAAGGAAAACCGTTTAGGACAGGTGTGGTCTGACTGGAAACAGGGGTACATAAAACATTACACATATCCCTGTACAGTAAAACTGTATATAATAAGGAACATTAGCTACAGAGTTAATAATCAGAAGCTGTGAAATTAGAGTAAGAGGCCCAATGCAGTCTGGGAAAACAGAGATGATTAATATCTCTGCTTACTTCCTGGTATTGCCAGTTGTGGAGTGTAAGAGTACAGTACAGTGCAGTGTGTAGCGAATGCTCCAGAGTTACATTACAGCGCACAAGAGCCAGCTTGAACCCGACAGGGCAAGTACAAGGCCCATTGAAGCAACCAAAGAGAGAATGTGGAATTGAGGGCATCATACACACAGAATGTGGCACAAGATATCCTGGCAAGCCAGTACGCAGGACAGCGAGAAAATGTGAAATGGTGAGGATTCGGGAACAGTACAGTGAAGACCATCAGAACAGTACTGAAAGTTGTATAGTCCCAGCCCCTAGTGAGACAATGGGTGCAGAGACTGTCATTGTTTAAACTGAAGTTGCTGAACATAGAGTTGTGTGGAATAAAGTTGCAGAAAGAGGCGATTGAACTATTGTGTACTGACTCCACTGGCCCCAATTCAAGTCCCTCAGAATCCTAATGAACCCGTGAACAATACCCACACACCACCCAGCCCTGTTAGAGGCATGTGGGAAACACAGTGCCAAACGTAGCCTGACACAATGTTCTAACAATTGCCTTTGCCTTCTGTATCCCTTTACAGTATACATGGCCGCATATCAGGTTGGGATACAGGTCATTCTGGAGCATTGCCAAGTACCACCTGATAGGATATTGAATGCTGTCACTACACTTTCAACAATGTGATAAATAGTTTTGATTTCCAGCTTTACAGTAAAACTTTCCATACAAAGACGGCATGGCTTCTTTCTTATGGAAAAGTGTGGCTGGAAAGCTAATTAAAAGGAATAGTAAGAGAGAACGGTTCCTGTTTGGTGAAGAATATAGCCGTTGTTTACCTATTCTGAGCGTACAATTTATCTAATTAAAAGTTAGATGAAGGCGCATTGATGTAGAGCACAACACAGAAATACAGGTTTACCATTTACATAATGCTGAATACCAGAAAACAAAGCCTATTGTTTATTTACCATAATTGCAATTTGTGTAAATGTATAAGCAATCCAATAATATATTCACGAAAACCAGCGGTGCCTGGCGTGGCACTTCAACGGGTGAAAGTAATTAGAGGAAAGCTTGAATTTCCCATATTATTTAAAAATAATAACATATAACTTTGACAGGTGTTCTGTGTGTTTGTGTTTCTGCATTCTATTTATCTTACATATTAAATTGGTAATTTTCAAGGATGGTTTTTAAAGGTTTAAAGTGGACCTAAAACTTTTTTGGGTGGCAAATTTGTGCCATATAGGGTCTTAGTCCATAAGGACTATAACCTACCTACTCCGTTATGCAGGGTGGGGACTGAATTCAGAAGATATTCATCCTTTGATTATGGTGCTCTGTATGACATGGGAACTTGTCTCCTTGCTGAGGCTGCTGCCCTCCTTTCAGCTCATGCTAGAAAAAAGGTACAGTAGTCTTCTAATGCAGAGCTCACTGATGGCACTTTGGGGGTAGGTTATGGTTTATTGTATTGTTGCTTATTTAATAAAGTACCATCATGTTCCATGTGGAGGAGAATACAAGTAATGAACTTGAAAAATGCAGGGTGGTTTGGGTGGGATAAAGCAACAAATACACAATTTGTATTAGGAGTCCATTAGGAGCAAGGACCCTGCCTTTGCATGCTTACAGTCTAACATTAAGCTAGATAATAGGCCTGTCTGAATAGATGAGTTTTTGGGAAGTTTTGATGGTTTGGAAGGTTGAGGTGTGCCATAGGGCATTTCAGAGGAGTAGAGCAACATATGTGCAATCCTGAAGATGAGAGTGGGAGAAGTTAATCAGGCTTGAGGACAAAAGGAGGTCCTGGACAGAGCAAAGTTTGCATCTGGGTTGGTATATTTGGACTAGCAACAAAATGTAAAGTCACCTGTGGGTGTACTTAGGTGCTAACATAAAGAGAATGTAAGGACAGACTAGATAGACCATGTGGAATTCTGCCTCAACCATCTGTTTCTGTGTCTCTATGCATAAGCCACTGATAGATGGTTAGACACAAGGTCCCCCACGATTCCTATTGCTAAAAGAGGCAGATTACAGTTTTCAAAATTACAAAAACTGCTTGGTACAGTATAAAAGCAGGAACGTGTACATACAGCACTGTTGAGGCAAAACATCTACTTTATGTTCATTAAAGAAGGGCTATTGCGAAAAGCATACCCACTCACCCACCTACCTGCCCAGCCAGGCTGCCCTGCCTATCTCCTCACCTCTCTGCCTTCCACCCACCTACCTACCTCCTTACCAATCTGCCCACCTATCCACCTACCTGCTTACCTGCCTGCTAACTGACAGCCCAGACACCTACCCGCACATCTATCTACCTACCTACCTACCTACCTACCTACCCTGCCTGACCTTTGGAACACAAATTGTGACAAAAATGTACTTCTCTTCAAATCTAAAATTAGATGGGTCATTAAAAAGCATTTATATCAATTGTTATACGCCAACTTTATTCACATGAGACATACTGTAGATACCATATCTGCATCGTTCAGGGGGGGTTTCATCATACACATGAGCTAATTGGTGTGCACCCACTGAGCATGCCCCTTTTAAAAAGAAATTTCCTGGCAGAACCATTTCTGAGTCTCTTGTTCCTCAGCTTGAGTTGGATGCTCTTTCAGATTGTTCATGTTTGACCTTGGATTTCTATTGCTTCTGGACTAACTCTTGCCTTGACTCGACTCCTCCCCCCCCCCTTTCAAATTGATTTGTTTCTGGACTTTGATTCTGTGCATGTAACCCTCGACCTTTGTCTCCTTGCTTGTGCTTGTTATCCTGGCTCTAAATTAGGAACTTGCACCATGGCTTTCTGTGACCACAGCTTTTTATCCAGATCAGGTGACCACTGCCACCTGCCTAGACTCTTGCTTTCCCCCCCCCCCCCCCCCCCGGGGATGACCTAGGGTCTCTCCAACAACATGTGAAGGGGGAACTAGAGAACACTGGGAAGACTTTTAGACTCTGGTCCAATGGAGAGCCTTGGGTTTTGGACATTCTGTCCATCTGGAATAGGCACTCACTCCAGCTTATTACAAAAGCAGCACCACAACTACAATGGAATTTCATTTTTTTGTTGATTTTTAAGTATAAGCATAAAATATCACTTAAAATTCTTACTCTTGGCAGAACTATTTATTTCTGCAATAACTCTAAAAGTGGACTTAAACCCTCTATAAAGTGGTCCTGATCTGTGTCTCACGGATCCCATCCCATTGCTGATAATCTCTATGCAGCTGCCAACTGATTGTTTGCCATCAACCCATTTTCCATAAACTTAGTTCCTATTAGTATTAGTTATTTCAAACAAACATTTTTCTACTCTGAAGCATCAGTGTGGAGATAACAAAAAGAGCTGCATTGAAATTTCATGAAATCCCTGTAACTCTTGCTGTCGGCATTTGTTTTATAGTGGACGTGTTTTATGAACACTACACTCCTTCTACGTCCACATCAAGAAAACGAGAGCAGTATATAAAAATAGAAACCTTCCACTGTCTGGCATGGCCACAAGAATGAAACTTCTAAAATGGTGATAATTCAAAATGATGGAGCAAATTATCTCTCATTAGTAAAATTATACTAAAACAATACTGAAATAAAGAAAACATTTGTTTGGCTCTGCTCCATGGAGGCATGTGCCCCCCCTTCAATATCTTTTGGCCAACAAGGATAAGTACAAGGACAATACTCTGATGTGGGGGTTTTGGTGAAAATGAATAATCTTATATAGGTGTAAAATCAGGTTGGATTCTGTTTACTTTTCAGTCATAAAACGAGGCTTCCATTATCAGCAGCAGTTCTAATAATACCTACCCTGTCACTCTTTTTGCTTTTTTTACCACCCCCCACGGATTCTCCGTTTGCCTTTTTAAATCCTATTCACCCCCTTCCTCCATGCCTTTTCTTTTACTTATTCTACCCCCCTCCCCTCATCAAGATTGCCAGCCAGTTACCTTTACATTGGTGGCACTGCCACCCACACTGCCTCCTGCAGTGATTGCAGGATGCTGAGCATCACAGTGACACTTCATTTAATGTCTGCTGGACAGCAACAAACAGAGCTGCACGGTGGACATTAAATAAACCGTAGGACACCCGGCGGCTCTGTCACTGCACCGCTCAGCATTTTGCAATCATTGCGGATGGCAGTGCCAGCAGCGCCACCACTGAAACTTGGGTAAGCTTGCCCCAACTTCTCTGTGGGGTCCGGACAACTGGGCAGCATTAGGAACCTGGTTGGTCGATTGAGTACCCCTGCTGTAGATGATGAACATATGTCTTTTTTCAACTGTATTAACTATGTAACTGATCAAGTGTGAGGAACATAGAAAATATAACATTTAATTTTATTGCTGATGCCCAGCTCCCTCTCCCTTTAAGATTTTGCTTTGTTTTTAGCAAATGTCACCCTTACTGGGCAGTTCCAGGTTAAAAGCCCCCCTGCGGCTCCCCTGATATGCAGAGGGCCTAATCTTTTCAGGAAGGACCATAAGCATCTGTGAGTTGAGCCAAGCACAGATCAGACTTCCTGCTGATCCTTTCACATCTTTAGACTGGGAAGGCCCCACTCATTCTGAAGTAGAGGTGAACCTTGGGTATAACTCCCTCTCTTCAAACACCAGTGCCTCAGTTCTCCGACACTGGCACAAATAGAATCATAGAATCATAGCTGGGTCCCAACACCGAGCCAGATACCAAACCAGAACAGACCCACAAAACCGCACGTAGGCATACGTTTCTCAGGACCAAAAGGTAAATTAATTTTATGTGCAGCAATCTAAATTGCCCTGGGCAGGGATGCATATGAGCACTGTTTGTTGTGTTGGCCTGCTTTAAGTCATTTTTGACTGTTGGTCCGCTTTAAGTCATTTCATGTAGACCAGCCTAGAAGATGATTTTTTACAATATTTGTAATGTACATATTTTTATTTACTTTCAGTGTCATGCCTTTGATTCTTGGGTTGTTCCCAAACTAAGGTTGGGCAGGAAAGGAGATGCATTTAATCTGTTCTTATGTCATGTATTTTTTGGCGGAACCAAGCTATTATTTTTAGTAGAAGAAGTTTATTTGGTGACCCTATTATAAATTAACTACAGAGCAAGATGGAAGTTGGTGTCAAGTTTGTTTCAAAAATAAGGTAAACCAGAAAATGTAATTAGGGAGGAGATGTGCCCTTCCCTACTTATTGTATTATCTAGGTTTCTTTTCATTGGAAATCAAGTTTTTATTTAGTTTATATTGAGCCATAGTTATGTCTGTTTGTGGTCCAGTTTACATCACTTTTAAACTGGACCTTCACCCTGAATATACAGATTGTCCACATTAAAAATCATCCTACTTGCATCTACTGCATTTTCTGCGCTTTTGAACATCCAAGATGATGGCACATGGAGTCTCAGGCTGCCTGCAAACAGGAAGTGTCTTCTGACTGTGCTGCTCTGCATTCTGTGATTGCCGTCCTTTCTCTTCCATTTTACTTCAGGCCATCAGACTTAATTTCAGGGACGATTGGGTTAACCTCTCCCGAAGGGTGTGGTCTGCAAGAACAAAGGTGTGTCTCCACCTCCCGGGCCTATATTCACCTGGCTGACTTGACGCACTTCAGTTTTCTTTCTTGCAGTGGTCCTTGTGGTGCAGTGGTTCCTTGGCCCTTATACTCCTTGGATCTGAATGGACCCACTCTGCCTCAGCAGCTAAGCTGCATTTGGGTCAGGATGGTAAGGTAAGCGCCAGGGTCTTGGGGCGCTGTGGGGTGTCACCTTTTTGTTTTCTGGCTGAGAACTCAGGAAAAACCACAGGAAAAAGCAGCCATAAGGCTTTTGTCTGGTGAGCCTGATTGAGGGGAACCAGGGGAATTAATTTCCTCTTTATTGCTCTTCCCATGTTATTTTACTGGTTAAAAAATTCAAAATTTGCGCCCGCCGCTATGGAAACATTTTCGGCTTAGCATAGCAGCGAGCACCGGTGTGCGTGTCTTTTCTTAACCCACTCTCACTGCAACATTTTCGTCCGGGCGAAGCAGCAAGTACCGCTAACATCGCAGTTCTCCTTTGGTTGCTCGCACTGCAACATTTCCGTCCGGGGCTAAGCGGCAAGTACCGCTAACATTGCGGTTCTCCTCCAGCCGCTCGCACTGCAACATTTCCGTCCGGGGCTAAGCGGCAAGTACTGCTAACATCGCGGTTCTCCTCCGGCCGCTCGCACTGCAACATTTTCAGCTGGGACTAAGCGGCAAGTACCGCTAACATCACGGTTCTCCTCCGGCCGCCTTCAGTGAAAGATTTTCAGCTGGGTGAAGCGCCGAGTACCGATGAGATCGCGGTTCTTCTCCGGCCGCCTTCACTGGAAGAATTTCGGCTGGGGGAAGCACAAAAATACCGTGAGCCGCTGCACGGCCACCCTCGAGCAGACCTAAATCTTAGGTAGATCATTTTTAAAATATTATGTGTATCCATATATTTATTCATATATACATATTAATGGATTTAAAAAGTATATATATAGTCTTGCGACTATCGGGAACTGTTCACATACTAGGTTTTAGACCCCCTGGGAGGTAATCTAGTGTTAATTACCATGACGGAGGCATCTGGGGTAATCGGATCTGGTCCTTTAGCAGATAGATTCACCCCATGTCCAGTATGCAAACAGACACTGGACGAGGATAGCACGGTGTGAAGGGTTATGCTACTGTAGTAGTGGATACGGAAGACAATTGTCCCTTCCCTGCAAGGGCTCTGACCCTTGTTGCCGGTGCCCTCTGAGCTTAACCCCCCCCCCGGCAGCCTTCAAGCGGACCTAAAACCTTTAAGTCATATGAGCTACTAAGAAGGGTTTGAAAACAAACAAAAAAATCCTAATTCCAAATGAGTTTTGAAGAGGATATTGTGGCTGCCATAGCCTCCTTCTGAGTCTTTAAACTCTGTCGGCAGCCCTCAAGTGGTCCTAAACCTTTAGAGAGTCATTTAGAAGGATTGGCTACTAAAAAGGTTTTTAAAGAAAAAATGTATCCTCTAACTTGAAGAGGATATTGTAGCTGCCATAGTCTCCCAGGAAGTTATCCGTCGGGAGGATTTATCCAGTAGGGACTCGTACAGTCCTCTACACTAGGGGGTGCTCAGTTAAGATGGATGGATGCTTTTGATTTCCTTGATTCTGGAGAATGTTGCAGAGCAAACGCATTATTCTAATCTGATCAATAGGGAATGGCAGAAGTCAGGTTGTCTTCTGCCCATTCCTAAAGTACTAGATACTATGTATCCCTTTCCTCCAGATCAGATTGAATTATGGTCTCACCCTCCTGTGGTCAACGCTCTGGGGCCAGGTCTTTTTAAGGTTTTGGTTATGCCATCCTCGGATAGTGCTTCTCCAAAGGATCCAGCATATAAGCGCATGGATCAGATGGCATGTCCTGCCTATTCTATTATGGGGTTGATCTTACAGCCGGCCTGGGCTACATCCATAGCATTTTTGGGGAGCAGGAGGTTGTTAAAACAACTGGACTTGAAGACTCGTAGGGGTCATTCATGGAATTCATACTCCCAGGTGATCAAGACCAGTTTGGCTACAACAGGTATATGATACGGGCTATGGAGGATTGAGCAGGTTAAGTGCCAGAGGCCTAGCTCTGGTGTTAGCCTTGAGGCGTGCTTTATGGCTTAAGCAATGGTCAGCTGACATAGCCTCCAAAAAAGAATGACAGGACTCCCCTTTAAGGTGGGGTGTCTGTTTGGGGAGTGCTTGGTTGACATGGTAAGGCATGCTGCTACAGAAGCCGAAGTCTAATACTGCTTCCGCAGGGCCTCTAATACTCCGGGGTTACGGTTAGAGGTTCGGCCTCTTCGGGATACCGAAAAGATTTTTGAAATAAGACAAAGTTCCAAATTAAGGCAACAGGTGTCTGACAGAATAAAGCCAGACCCCCTTCAAGGTCTGCTCAGGCATGAAGGGATGCCCCCGCTCTTGCAGGTGTTGGGGGACCGCTTCTGCATTTTGCTCATATTAGGAGGCTTCATGTAACAGATATTTGGATACAGAAAGTTGTATCCTCAGATTACAAGATCAAATTAGGAGCCAGACCCCCTTGGAGATTCTCTTGGTCAGGGGTATCCCGAATTCTGCAGAAAGCAGAAGCATTGAGATCTGCCATATCATATCATCATATAGCTTCAAGAGTTATTCTTTCTGGGACTGTCATTAGACACGTCTCAGGCAAGAATGGTTTTTCCAACAAAGAAGTGACACTTACTTCAGGCCAGGGTACAGGGTCTCTTGTCTTGCCCTCACCCGATGATTCATCAAGGAACATATCTCTTGGGCCAGATGGAATCTTGCTTGAGTCAGTACCTTTTGCACTGTTCACACAAGACCCCTGCAGATGGAATTGCTCACAATCTGTGATCAAGACCCACACACTCTGGATCCCTAGCCTGGTCCTCAGCCTCTTCAGACTGGCAAATCCTCCCTTCCAGTACAGTGGAAGATCATCACCATGGATGCCAGTCTGTCGGTTGGGGGAGTGTCATGGAGTAACCAACGCTCTAGGGATAGTGGAGTCTGAAGGAGAGCAAACTCTCCATAAATATCCTGGAACTGAGAGCGATTCTATTGTATCTCAGTCATTGGACATACCATCTGAAGGGGCATCCCGTCCGGATTCAAACAGGCAATCGGACGGCAGTGGTATATATTAGAGATGAGCGAACTTTTGAAAAATTCGATTCGACTGATTCGTCGAATTTTCCGACAAAAATCTATTCGAATTTATTTGCGACGAATCGCTATTAAAAACGGCTATTTCTGAGCCACCTAGAGCCTCAATAGGGTTGTAAACCATTCTGCCTTGCTGTAACACGCATAGGATGCGTGCTGGGTTAATGAAATAATACTGTAAATAATTATCACATGCAGATCGGAGGCATCGCTAATAGAATCGCAAAGCGGCACAATTGCAGAGAGTTCAGGTGGCATCACTATGAGGGACCCCTATAGTGCCTGAAAAACACACCCTGGAGCTGGCAGCAGCAGGAGTCCAAAAATTAGCTGAATCACACCCTGGAGTTGCGAGCAGCCGCCAAAACATTGGTTGAAAGAGACACTGGAGTTGGCAGCAGGAGCCCAAAAATTGGATGAATCGCACCCTGGAGTTGCAAGCAGCAGCAGGAGCCCAAACATTGCTTTAAAGAGACACTGGAGTTGGCTTCAGGAGCCCAAAAATTGGATGAATCACACCCTGGAGTTGCAAGCAGAAGCAGCCCAAACATAGCTTGAAAGAGACACTGGAGTTGGCAGCAGGAGCCCAAAAATTGGCTGAATGACACCCTGGAGTCGCAAGCAGCAGCAGCAGGAGCCCAAACATAGCTTGAAAGAGACACTGGAATTGGCAGCAGGAGCCCAAAAATTGACTGACACACCCTGGAGTTGGCAGCAGCAGCAACAGGAACCCAGAAATTGGCTGGAAGGCACCCTGAAGTTGGCAGCAGCAGGAGCACAAACATTAGCTGGAAGGCACACCCTGGAGTTGGCAGCAGCATAAGCAGGAGCCGAAACATTGCTTGAATGACACCCTGGAGTCGCAAGCAGCAGCAGCCCAAACATAGCTTGAAAGAGACACTGGAGTTGGCTGCAGGAGGCCAAATATTGGATGAATCACACCCTGGAGTTGCAAGCAGCAGCAGCAGGAGCCCAAACATAGCTTGAAAGAGACACTGGAGTTGGCAGCAGGAGCCCGAAAATTGGATGAATCACACCCTGGAGTTGCAAGCAGCAGCAGGAGCACAAACATTGGCTGAAAGAGACACTGGAGTTGGCTGCAGGAGGCCAAAAATTGGATGAATCACACCCTGGAGTTGCAAGCAGCAGCAGCAGGAGCCCAAATATTGCGTGAAAGAGACACTGGAATTTACAGCAGGAGCCCAAAAATTGGATGAATCACACCCTGGAGTTGCAAGCAGCAGGAGCCCAAACATAGCTTGAAAGAGACACTGGAGTTGGCAGCAGGAGCCCAAAAATTGGCTGAATGACACCCTGGAGTTGCAAGCAGCAGCAGCACAAACATAGCTTAAAAGACACACTGGAGTTGGCAGCAGGAGCCCAAAAATTGGCTGAATGACACCCTGGAGTTGCAAGCAGCAGCAGGAGCCCAAACAGAGCTTGAAAGAGACACTGGAGTTGGCAGCAGGAGCCCAAAAATTAGCTGAATTACACCCTGGAGTTGCAAGCACCAGCAGCAGCCCAAACATAGCTTAAAAGACACACTGAAGTTGGCAGCAGGAGCCCAAAAATTAGCCGAATTACACCCTGGAGCTGCAAGCAGCAGCAGCAGCTGCAGGAGCCCAAACATTGCTTTAAAGAGATACTGGAGTTGGCTGCGGGAGCCGAAAAATTGGATGAATCACACCCTGGAGTTGCAAGCAGCAGCAGGAGCACAAACATTACTTTAAAGAGACACTGGAATTGGCTGCAGGAGCCCAAAAATTAGCTGAATTACACCCTGGAGTTGCAAGCAGCAGCAGCCCAAACATAGCTTAAAAGACACACTGGAGTTGGCAGCAGGAGCCCAAAAATTGTCTGAATGAAACCCTGGAGTTGCAAGCAGCAGCAGCAGGAGCCCCAATATTGCGTGAAAGAGACACTGGAATTTACTGAAGGAGCCCAAAAATTGGCTGAATCACACCCTGGAGTTGCAAGCAGCAGCAGCCCAAACATAGCTTAAAAGACACACTGGAGTTGGCAGCAGGAGCCCAAAAATTGGCTGAATGACACCCTGGAGTTGCAAGCAGCAGCAGTAGCCCAAACATTGCTTTAAAGAGACACTGGAGTTGGCAGCAGGAGCCCAATAATTAGCTGAATTACACCCTGGAGTTGCAAGCAGCAGCAGCTGCAGGAGCCCAAACATTGCTTTAAAGAGATACTGGAGTTGGCTGCGGGAGCCGAAAAATTGGATGAATCACACCCTGGAGTTGCAAGCAGCAGCAGGAGCACAAACATTACTTTAAAGAGACACTGGAATTGGCTGCAGGAGCCCAAAAATTAGCTGAATTACACCCTGGAGTTGCAAGCAGCAGCAGCCCAAACATAGCTTAAAAGACACACTGGAGTTGGCAGCAGGAGCCCAAAAATTGTCTGAATGAAACCCTGGAGTTGCAAGCAGCAGCAGCAGGAGCCCCAATATTGCGTGAAAGAGACACTGGAATTTACTGAAGGAGCCCAAAAATTGGCTGAATCACACCCTGGAGTTGCAAGCAGCAGCAGCCCAAACATAGCTTAAAAGACACACTGGAGTTGGCAGCAGGAGCCCAAAAATTGGCTGAATGACACCCTGGAGTTGCAAGCAGCAGCAGTAGCCCAAACATTGCTTTAAAGAGACACTGGAGTTGGCAGCAGGAGCCCAATAATTAGCTGAATTACACCCTGGAGTTGCAAGCAGCAGCAGCTGCAGGAGCCCAAACATTGCTTTAAAGAGATACTGGAGTTGGCTGCGGGAGCCGAAAAATTGGATGAATCACACCCTGGAGTTGCAAGCAGCAGCAGGAGCACAAACATTACTTTAAAGAGACACTGGAATTGGCTGCAGGAGCCCAAAAATTAGCTGAATTACACCCTGGAGTTGCAAGCAGCAGCAGCAGCCCAAACATAGCTTAAAAGACACACTGGCAGCAGGAGCCCAGAAATTGGCTGAATGAAACCCTGAAGTTGCAAGCAGCAGCAGGAGCCCAAACATTGCGTGAAAGAGACACTGGAGTTGGCTGCAGGAGGCCAAAAATTGGATGAATCACACACTGGAGTTGAATGCAGCAGCAGCAGGAGCCCAAACATTGCGTGAAAGAGACACTGGAGTTGGCTGCAGGAGGCCAAAAATTGGATGAATCACACACTGGAGTTGAAAGCAGCAGCAGCAGGAGCCCAAACATTGCGTGAAAGAGACACTGGAATTTACCGCAGGAGCCCAAAAATTGGATGAATCACACCCTGGAGTTGCAAGCAGCAGCAGGAGCCCAAACATAGATTGAAAGAGACACTGGAGTTGGCAGCAGGAGCCCAAAAATTGGCTGAATGACACCCTGGAGTTGCAAGCAGCAGCAGCAGCAGGAGCCCAAACATAGCTTGAAAGAGACACTGGAGTTGGCAGCAGGAGCCCAAAAATTAGCTGAATTACACCCTGGAGTTGCAAGCACCAGCAGCAGCCCAAACATAGCTTAAAGGACACACTGGAGTTGGCAGCAGGAGCCCAAAAATTGGCTGAATTACACCCTGGAGTTGCAAGCAGCAGCAGTAGCCCAAACATTGCTTTAAAGAGACACTGGAGTTGGCAGCAGGAGCCCAATAATTAGCTGAATTACACCCTGGAGTTGAAAGCAGCAGCAGCAGCAGCTGCAGGAGCCCAAACATTGCTTTAAAGAGATACTGGAGTTGGCTGCGGGAGCCGAAAAATTGGATGAATCACACCCTGGAGTTGCAAGCAGCAGCAGCAGCAGCCCAAGCATAGCTTGAAAGAGACACTGGAGTTGGCTGCAGGAGCCCAAAAATTGACTGACACACCCTGGAGTTGGCAGCAGCAGTAGCAGCAGGAACCCAGAAATTGGCTGGAAGGCACCCTGAAGTTGGCAGGAGCACAAACATTAGCTGGAAGGCACACCCTGGAGTTGGCATCAGCAGGAGCCCAAAAATTGGCTGGAAGGCACACCCTGAAGTTGGTATCAGCAGGAGCCCAAAAATTGGTCTAAAGACATAAATATGTTTTGCACCATTTGGAAAGTGTAAAACGTGGCACCATGCTGAATCTAGTCGCATGCATCAGCCATTGGTGGGTGGAAATCCTGGCTGATCCATCCCTGATTCATTTTGACAAAGGTGAGTCTCTCCACATTTTTAGTTGACAGACAAGTTCTCCTCGCCGTAACTATGGCCCTCGCCGCACTAAACACCCGCTCAGATGGCACGCTACTGGCCAAAACCCTCCCCCCTGCGACAGCTTTTCCAGGGCAAACTCTGCTAGTTGCGGCCACAAGCCAAGTTTGGCTGCCCAGATGTACAGCGGATCCTCAAGGTGTGTTGGCATGGTCATGTCAAAGTATGACATGACCTGCTGGTTGAGGTCCTGCTCCAGGTCTTCCTGCTGTTCATGAGTAGCCTCACTATGCCGGTGTAGAAAGCTACTCATTAGCGACTAAAGACTGAGGCTGCTGCTGATGGAGCTGCTGCTGCTGCTCCTGCCAACCCCCCCAGCAGCCATGGCAGTAGAAGGTGAGCGCAGAGGTACCCCCGAGTCAGACCTGCAAGAGTATGGACCAAGGCGCAGATAGGCATCGGCCAACTGACTACGCAGAATGTCTTTGTAGTAGTTCAGTTTGTCCTCCCTCTCGGCAGGTTTAAAAAATGCCCCCATTTTGTGCCGGAAGTGAGGGTCCAAGCCAGAAGTCATCCCGCCGATAAATGGAAACAATTATGGGGTCACTACGCAAGCACGTCAGCATGCTTCCTGCCATTTGCGCAAGTGACTCGGAGGGACTACCTGTCTCCATCTCCACTGCATACTGCCACGGTGTGTTCGGGTCCTCTGTCTCACCTTCCTCAAAACCTTCTAGCTCCTCTGGCTGCTCCTGCTCCTCCTCTCCTGTCCGCTGACTAGATAAACCAGCCATTTCGCCAAGCCTAAACTGTGCTTCACTGGGCCACTCCTCCTCCAGTTCAGCTCCAACAGGGTTCATGTGGCCGTAAGATGTAGACACCATGTCTCCAGTGCCCTGACCAGCCATGGTTTCCAACATGTGCTGTAGTACATGAAGCAGTGGAATCACGTCGTTCATTCCGTAATCCTGCCGAATGACAAATAAAGTGGCTTCCTCAAAGGGCCTGAGCAAACGGCAGGTATCACGTATGAGCTGCCACTGGTTGACATTGAAGTTACACAGGGGAGTCCCCCTATCCGCTTGGATCATCAGGAAATCCGTGATGGCTTTTCTCTGTTCATATAATCGGTCCAACATGTGAAGGGTGGAATTCCAACGGGTGGAAACATCGCAAATCATACTATGTTGGGGGCTACCGTTCTGGCGCTGTAGCTCAAGAAGGGTGTGTTTGGCGGTGTATGAGTGGCTGAAGTGCATGCAAAGTTTCCTTGAAGTTGTTAGGATGTCTTGCAGATGGGGGGAACACTTCAGAAACTGCTTGACAACCAGATTGAAGACGTGAGCCATGCAGGGGGCATGGGTCAGGCTTCCTTGGCGCAGCGCAGACAAAATGTTCTTCCCATTGTCGGTAACCATGGTTCCCATTTTAAGTTTTCTTGGAGTAAGCCATGTTTGGATTTCCTGATGAATAAATTTAAGCAGTTCCTCCCCTGTGTTACTCTGTTCGCCAAGACAAACCATGTGAAGCACAGCGTGCCACCTCCGTGCCCTGCACACATGGTAGACTAGAGGGGCACTGAGACTTGAGCCTACAGTGGAGGGTGCAGAAATGGCGGAGGATGAGGAGGCCGAGTCGCACAGTGTCACAGGCACAACGGGCAGGGAGCCCGGAGGCCGAAGCGGCGTGACCTGTCTAAGTTGCTGATGCAAAGGGACCACATTCACCCAGTGGGCCGTAAGCAACATGTACTGTCCCTGACCGTAGTTACAGCTCCAGACGTTGGTGCTGCCATGCACTTTGCTACACACCGACAGGCTCAAGGACTGGCCCACCTTCTGTTCAACTAAAGTGTGCAGCGCTGGTACTGCCTTCTTGGCAAAGAAATGGCGGCTTGGGACTCTCCACCTCGGCTCGGCACAAGCCATCAGTTCTCTGAAAGGTGCAGAGTCCACCACCTGAAAAGGGAGCGACTGCAGCACCAGTAACTTGGACAGGAGCACATTCAGCTTTGGCGCTGTAGGATGAGTGGGCGCATACTGTTGTCTCTTGGACATGGCTTTGCTGATGAATTGCTGGCAGGATGCATGACTTAGAGGAGGAGGAGCAGGAGCGACAGAGGATGGGTATGACGCACAGCTGCCTTCGGCTGAGATGCTGGAGCCTTGGCTGGCAGAAATTGGGAACGGCGTGCCACTTGGTGAGGAAGCTGGCTGGACCACCTCTTCGGAGCCTCGGTTCTCCCAGGCCGCTTTATGGTGACGCATCATATGTTGACGCAGGGCCGTGGTGCCAACATTTGGGCCCTGGCCACGCTTCACCTTCTGCCTACATATATTGCATGTGGCCATGTTACCCTCCTGTGGATGCTTCAGGAAAAACTGCCACACTGCCGAGTAGCTACTTTTCCCACCAACAGGCCTCACTGATTCACTGCTACTGTCGCCAACTCCAGGAACCCCTGCTCCACTACCTCCCGATAAGGTAGCCTGCCGCGCAGCAGGTGCTCTACCCCGGCCCCGTTTGGCTCCAGGCTTTACAATTGTGCCCCCATGCTGACTGCCAACCATGCTGCTAACACCTTGCTGCCTCAGCTGCTGACTCTGGGGCAGCCTGCGCCCCTCTTCTCCTGATGATGACGATGAAGCCCCTTCATCACCCGGCTCCCAAGTGCGATCAGCTTCATCATCATCATCATCACCGAGCTGTCGCTGCACGTCACTGATGTTCTCGTTCCTCAACAGTGTCTGGCGCAGGAGCTGGAACGCTCACAACACCCACGACACTGTCCACATCACTATTTGTCTGCCTAGCTAAAGAAGCCACCTCCATTTCTTGGCTGGGCAGTAGCTGCTGACTGTCCTCTATCTGATCGTCCTCCTCACTAAAGAGTGGAGCTGAACCCAAAGCATAGGATACGTCGCTGGGGGAGGGAACGGCATAAGACAGAGGCAATGGGAGGACAGGGACTGCTCTCGGGGCATGCCAACTCAGGGTTGTGTCAGAGGAACCTACCGACCCTAGACTGGAGGTCTCAGATGTAACTTGTGATGATGTTGATGAGCGCGTTAACCAATCTACCACGGCAGATGCATTACTGGTGGAGACACGACCGCTAGCAGATACTGGCAATCAGGTCTCTCACCGTGACTCCTGCTGCCATTCGCTCCTAGTCTGCTGCGACCTCTGCCTGCTGAATCTTGGCCTCTGCCACTCCTCTTTGAACATCCTTGCACTTGTCTGCCTGACATTTTTATGTATTTGAAATGCGCAATAGGTACGATAAAAAATGTGTTTACTTTAAAAAGAAGAAGCTAAATAAAGTGAGGAACTGCTTCTCTGCACAAGATACTATGAAAATTGGCAATATGAGATACCCTGCGGCCTAGTGTTTTGGCAGCAGACCAAAACCCAATTCAAAATGCAATACTTTGATTAAGCTGAGGAAGGATGAACAAGCGTATTTAGTATAACAGATAGACTGCTAAGTGCAGGTTTGGGATACCTAGGTGGGCTGTTTTTTTTTTGTTAAAGGCAGACCAAAATATATTAAAACTAATCCAGTTATGTTATGATAAATGCTTGTGTGTAACAGATAGGGTTAAATAAGCCACTGCATAGATGGCATGCACAGTGCCAAGGCAGATTTACAGCACAAAGAACTGAAATTGAATTTGAAAACTGATCTGACTAATGAAAAAAAAAAAAAAATCACTGTCACTTCTAAGCTGTCCCTGGCTGGATGGTTCCGGTTTTTCCCTATCTTTCCCTATCTTTCCCTGGCTCTGTCTACCTCTCTGTCTGCCTCTCTGACTCTCCCTACCTATCTCTAACTCTCTGTCCTTGTCTGTAATGAGCTGTGCTCTGGCCGCAATAGAACGCTGAAATGCGCATCAGGAAGATGGCCGCCGCTTTATATAGCAAGGTGACGTCACCGGGCTTCCTGGCTGCTGATAGGCTGCATGTGACTTACCCATGATACCTTGCCCCAGGGGACATGTCTGGACATGTACTTCCACCATCTTAGAATGCCTGTAATTGAAATAAATGGAGTTTAAAGGAAAACTTCGATCGATCGAATCGCGGGGAAATTCGGATTCGTTCAGAATCAAATTTTTCATGAAATTTGAAATGAATCCGGGTTTGTCCGGATTGATTCGCTCATCCCTAGTATATATCAACCACCATCGGTGCACCTGAAGCAGTGAAGCCCTCATGGAAGTGAGCTGGTTTTTACTTTGGGCCGAGAAACAGGTTTCATGTATTTCGGCCGATCATCTCAGCAGAATGGTCCTGCATCAGAGGGAATGGTCTCTTAGTCAGAGGGTTTTTCAATCCCTATGCATGCGCTGGGCGATTCCGGACATAGATCTCTTATGCTTCACAACACAATCCGAAGCTTACAAGGTTTGTGTCTCGGTCCAGGGATCCTCTAACTATAGTAACAGACGTCCTGACTCTTCAGGGGTCAGCATTCAAGCTTTTTTATGCATTCCCTCCGATTCCACTCCTAGGGCGAGTACTAAAAAAGATATCTCACAAGGGAGTCCCAACCATTCTGGTGGCTCCTCGGTGGCCAAGAAGAAGCTGGTTCTCAGACATAGTAAGGATGTCAGAGGGTAACCCCAACCTGACGATCCAGATCTTCTCACACAGGGGCCTCTAAGGCATCCCAATTCACATGTTTTGGCTTGGTCGGCCTGGCTATTAAATCCTTTATCTTGGCAGAAAGGGGGTTCTTCTGACATAGTCATGCAGACTATGATTCAGGCCAGGAAGAAGCCTTCATCAATGATCTACTATAGAGTCTGGCAAGCATTATCGCTTGGTGCGAATACAGAAGGTTCACTGGTAGAATGTTTTTCAGCTTTTTGGCAGAAAGGTCTTGATGAAGGTTTTTAATTGAGTACTTTTAAAGGGACCAATATCTGCTTTATCTATCTTTTTATTCAGAAACCCATTGCTGTGAATAAATGTATCAAAGCTTTTTGTATATGGAGTCCCTCATGTGCGACCTCCTCTTAAGCCACTTCTGCTGGTTTGGGACCTGAACTTATTTTAGCTCTTTATCAGGGTCCTCCATTAGAACCACTGGCAGATGCGTCATTAAGTTTATTGACTCTTAAGGTTATCTTTTTTAGTGGCAATAGCCTCAGTAAGGAAGGTTTCTAAATTAGCAGCTTATCAGTTAAGTCTCCTTATTTAGTGTTGCATAAGGACAAGGTCGTCTGTCTTAAACGGAATGTTTTTCCTAAGGTGGTTTCCTTCTTAATGAAGAGGTGAATTGCCTTCCTTTATGTCCTACTTCAGTATCCGATAGAGACAGGATGCTACATTGCTGGATGAAGGGAAAAGCACTAAGATACCATCTCACTGCTGTACAATCTTTCTGTAGGTTAGACTCCTTATTTTGTCATACCTGAGGGTCCACGGAAAGGGGAAGGATTATTCTTTTAGGACTACTGCTCATTTGACACGAGCTATTGGAGCTTCTTGGGCTTTTTAGCATCAAGCTTCAATAGAACAAAGCTGCTACTTGGTTTTCATCTCATACATTTACCAAACTCTATAAGGTAGAGCCTTTGGTAGGAAGGAATTACATACAGTGGTAATTAGATGGTTTTGGAATGTCTTCTTCCTGAAAGGAGTAAGGGTTTTTGGAATGTCTTATTCCTGAATGGAATAAGGGTTTTTGAGAGGTCTTATTCCTGAAAGGAATTTGGGTTTTTGGAATGTCTTGTTCCTGAAAGGAATAAGGTTTGGGGATCCCACCCGAATTCGGGTACTGCTTTTGGAGGTCCCAATCGTCTCTGAATTAAGTCTGATGGCCTGAAGTAAAATGGAAGAAAAAAGAGAATTCTGTGAGTACCTGTAGAATTCATTTCTCTTCCATTATTACTTCAGGACATCAGACCCTCCCTGTCTGCTAGGTTACTATGTCCATGTATTGGATGCCTAGTTTTAGTGGAGTGGAAAATATGTAAATAGTTGCTGTAAATAATGATCAGCATAATAATAAAGAAAATTAAAAATAAACGGAGAGAGGAGTCTTGGATTTGGTCTCCAGCCTTTTGTTTCCAATAGGATAGGTATGCCTCCCGGGCGGCTGGTTCTACTCCTTTTTAATTAAACTGAAGTGCATCAAGTCAGCCAGGTGGATATAGGCCTGGGAAGTGAAGACACACCTTTGTTCTTGCAGACCACACCCTTCGAGAGAGGTTAACCCAATCGTCTATGAATTAAGTCTGATGTCCTAAAGTAATAATGGAAGAGAAATTAATTCTACAGGTGAGTACTCACAGAATTCTCTTTTTCCTGACCCCAGCACTGCTCTCTCTGTGCAAAGCACAGCTATAACCCCGCCCCCTGTCCTTTTGCCTCACCTTCCTTTCCTCAGTATGTAGTGCTTCTGAGGCAAGATGGTGGCATCCATATGCTTGAGTCCTGAACAGAGTTGCAGCCCAGCAGGAGAAATACTAAAAAGTGACGAAACGTAAAATAAATTCATTTTAGATGCTGGGGAATTGTTTTTAAGCATTTGGGCTTTTAATTAAATGATGCTCAAGGTCCAGTTCAAGAATCCAAAGAAGAATCCATGTTTTTACTGCAATAATTTACATACCAGAATGCCTGGCCAACATTAAATAGAATTTATTTTATATGCATTGAACAAAACTAATTTGGAGTGCAATTAAGTTTCACATACCTTTATTACTGAAGACCAGACTGGCCGAGCCTTCCTTCTCAGCTGGAGTCCCCCTTTCTTGCCCTTTATCCAATCCCCATGGACACACTTACAGTGGTCTTTTTAGGTCTCCATTCCACCTCTTCAGTTCCTTGAATAGCAGGTGCAAGAATACAGGCCTCACACATGAAGATGCTTTTAGTTTGGCTTTAATCTCTGCCATTAAAATAAGAGATGTGTGAACTATGATGTCTCAGGCATTCACTGGAGACACACAGGGGACATATACAATCCATTCCCATGACAGCATAAATAATCTCCCTGGGGAGCACAATCATATCTAGTGCTTGCCACCCAAGCCCAGGTGAACTGATTTTGTAGTCCATATTTCTACATCATGGCAGCTCTTACATCAGCAGGCCCCTAAATATACAGGTGATGCTCTGGAAAATCCTCCAACTGCTACTTAGGCAGCTCCTTATATAGGCTCTGCGGCCACTGCCAGTCGGTGATTGGCTGGAAAGTCTGCTGCATTTAACAACCTCTCCATAGATGCAGACTAAACACATAGGGAGAGGAAATCCCTTTGCCCTGCATGAAGAACTATTTAACTATTTAAGGGGGGGCTACAAGACAATTGATATTTTGTTTTGGTAGTTTGTGAAGAGTTGTGTGTAGTGATTTTTATGAGTTCAGAAATCTCAACAAACCAGAGTTTTCTTCAACTTGAAGGTTCAGTCTTTATAGGGTACATTTGTGGAGTAGCCTAACAATGGGGTGAGCAGACCGTTTTTTTGGGGGGGTCCAGGGGTCACCAGGCGAAGTGTCATAGCGACACGCAACGCGTCGGTGGCGGCTGCTGCGGGGGATCTCTGGTGACACGGTGACGTAATTATTGTTTATTTATTTGTATGCTGCTACTATACTGTGTTATTGGAATTATTCATCTGGGGGCCCAGTCTGGCTTAGCCAAGCCTGTTTCCAACATACTTTTGGCCCTTTTCTTGTCACTTGTTTGCTCACCCTGCATGTGTGTAACCACACAATGCATGTTGTATTGTAAATTGCACACACTTTGTTTATGGTATTTATATGTAAATAATTATGTTCATGCACTCAATATTTCCCTCATTGGTGTCCGTCCCTTGTTCCTTGCCCCACACTTATTGATTTACTTTACATGAATATATATGTTTTCACCCTCATATCACTATTATTAATTGGGTTTACACACTTGATCACATTATTTATTCATCTGGGCCCACCATTAGGACTTATATTATATGCCCCATATTATATTATATATATGGTAGCAGTTTTTAAACTTTGGATGTACTAGTCACCATTGATTGGGACTCCCCCGCTTGTGTGTTTCTGCGTTTTTTAATTGTGTATATGTTTAGATTAGTGTCTTTTCCTATGTAAATAATGAATGTTTATTAAATTTATTGGCATTTCTTTTATACTCAGTGTGCAGCCTTTTCAATTAGGGAATGTGAGATCAGTCTAGGATCTCTCACTTGTATATTTCATACCTGGCGCTAGTGAGACACTACCTGGCGCTATCCCTTGATAAATAAGGCCCTAAATTAAGATTGAAAGGATGCACACCACACAAAAACAGTTGCGCTTAATAAAGTGCATTATACATTAAATATATACAGGTATTGGTCAAAGACAAAAAAGGATACCAAAAAGCCAAATTCATTGGGAAAAAGCATGATTCATAATCCTCAGGGGTTTTAGCAGGCCTCATGTGAAGAAAAGAAGGATAAGTTAACAGTAATGTACAGTGCTAGAGAATAACTAGTAATGTACAGTGCTACAGAGTAACTGATTAGTTAATAAACCTTTACCAATGGTAATCTGAGGCCGTAGATTTCAATTCTCCTGAGGGTTATTAGAAGCTGTTGTCTGTACATATGCAGTCAAGGCGTAATAAAGAAGTGAATTTCAAATGCTTAAACAGAACAACCAGCTATTACACAGGTGACAGGCAATCAGTACAACTAGTGCAAAAAAATGACAGAATTACAGCATAATCAGTTCATAATATATACCAGTGTCTCAGAGATTGGATTGCATAGACAATGCCAACGTTTCAGGGCCGCCAGCCCTTTTCTCAAGGCAGCGAGCCTTGCCTTGAGAATATATATATATATTTAATGTATAATACACTTTATTAAGCGCAACTGTTTTTGTGTGGTGTGCATCCTTTCAATCGTAATTTAGTGTTCTAATATGCTCATTAGATTGCATAAGTGCATTATAAGCAAAATAAGCATCAATGCCACCCCAAGAAGAACACTGGTCTTGTGTCAATGAGCATTAGGCTCTTCTGCATGCCTGGTGCCCAGGAGAGGGTGCAAGTTATTTTTTTTTTGGGGGGAGGGGGTATTGGCATGCCAACCTCCAGCTCCAAAATAAACAGAATTTCAAATTAATTTAATAAAGTGCATTAACTTTACTCACCTCCACTGTCTTCTCCAGTGCCTACTGACGAGGATCTGCCTGGGCTGCCTGGGAGAGAGCCTTTTAGGCTTTTATCCTCAAATGGTGGGTGGCTTACCCATGTGGGATATAGAGGATTTCCTGGAAAATCCCCCCCATGTCACTCCACTCCACCCCTGGAGGAGCACATGATCTGTGCTGAAGGGGATAGCCAACTGATAATTTACCAAGGCTGGGGGACAAAACACCTGGCCTGGGAGCTTTGGTTACCAGGTCAAATTCATTGGTTCTCTTGGGCATGCTTTTTTTATTTTGTAAGAAAATTAATAAATTAAAATGAAAAAATGGTTATTTTAACATTTGCAGTGCAGTACATAAAAGGAAATGTCCACATGGGACCAGAAAAAAATGGCATTGCACGCTCAATCAAGTGTATTTTGTGTACATGTGATAATACGTTATTGCATCAAGCCCTTTAACTAAAGCTTGTCAATAGGCTTACACTAATTAACATCAACTGTTATTGGAACAGGAATACGTTTAGCGCTTATTATCTGCTCAACTTACAGTACATACCTAACACTTACTTTACTTATCATCCTTTGGGCATCATCACCATTTCAAAGCCCTGATCATATAATGAGCTACAGCAGATCTAATTGTGATAGAAGCACTTCCAATTTATTTTATTAATGTTCCTTCTCCTATCTACCTGCATGTTAAAGACGGTTAATCAAACTTATCTTGGAAAAATAGTACCCAGTCCCTGGAAATTTTTCCAAGCCTTTCAAGCCTTGACCTTCCATCTTATCTTAGTCTGGCATGCCAGAAAATAAGTTCAAGGATAAAGTTTGTGGATTATGCTCTGCTTGAATTAATGTTTGCATTTGATAATACTACAGCATTGTGAAGATTACTGTGAACACAAACGATAACACTTTGTACACTTAATTCTTTTTAACATTAAATTAAATTGAACAGCACAGAGAGCAGATACGGGCCCTGTAGTAAATTAATCAGACATTTTACACTTCATATACTTTTATTCCAATGAGCCTTGGCGATTAATTGCTGCTTTTGAAAATAGAGAACTTGTGGCTTATAAAGTCTCTCTTCTCTCACTGGCTAGTCAGGTGGAGAACAATAATGCCATTCTCTTTTTATCCCTTTTTTATGTAAAAACTTCAGTGATTAATGCTGGCTTAAACAACATTACAGTTTATCTGTATTACTGAGGCATAGCTGTGGATAAATGACTGAATGGCACATTGCTTTCTTCTTAGAATGATTTGTTGATTGGGTTTCCTTACCCTCCGGCTTGTTCTGCAAAAAAAAAAAAAATCTAACTTAGGATGTTTTTAAAGCTGTTAAAGAAGACATTCTAAGAAAAGTTTAAAGGAGGTGTATCGCAAAATTGTTTAATATGAAAGATCCATATAAGAATGTCAGCTAATTAGAAGAGGGGTCACTTACTATACACCTGAACTGAATAAAACTTCTGCCAAGCTAGTGGTTTTCTCTCCTGGTAGGAATAAAATCCAGGGGTCACAGGTTTCTGAGTGTATCAGGGAAGACAGAGCCTGCCCCCCTGATTTTCTCTTGCTTCCAAGCAAGTTTGGCTGGGTATTTATTGATTCCAAGTGTATAAGTGACCTCCTCCTGCCATCCAGCAAATTTGTATGGATTTTTTAACATTGGGCCATTCTTTTGTGATGGTCCTCTTTTAAGTAAGCTTATTTTCAGCATTACACCAAATAAGAATACAGCTTTTTAAGAAAAATCTCTCCATCACAGCACTCTTTGGAGTGACCACTCACACATCACTGTGAGCTTTGAAGCCTTTTTCGCCATAACAGCAGGACAACTGGGTGCTAAACAGTGTAACACAGCAAGGAGCATCCATTGTCTAATATTGTGCCATGGGGGACCTAGTCCCAAAGGCATCCCAATGTTGAAAGCAAAGCACATAGTCAGGCTTTCCTTCTTTCTATGCTGTGTTCTATACTGTGTTTTTTAATGGGATGGATATAATGATAAATGGAAGTAGAGCAGCAAGGTATCCCTGTGGTCACTTCCCCCAGGCTGTGCGTATGTATGCCAGCCATTCAGATAGACCTGGTGCAGGGTCACTTAGCAGCCTGAGGGCTGCGGGGGATGCCACTGCGGCCCATGCATGCACAATAGAGTCACTGGAAGGTTACAGTTATCTGGAGGATTTAACAATTTGGGACATCCTAAATCAGGATGTCCCACAAAGAGGAAAACCTCCGGCCACAGGTGGTTGCTCCTATTTAAATCAGAACAAAACCCAATCACTCACCTTTCTCTAGTCCAATGGCATATGCACAGGCCCACATCCAATGAGAGCCTTGACATACCTATGTCATTCGAAAAACTGTTTTGATTGTTTACAAAAAGTGGAGAGTGCGGCCATGTCACTTGCATCCTGGGGCTGTGCTCACTTCCAACATTTAGATAGGCGGGAGTGTGTGCGTCGCTGGACATTCTCCCACTCTTGCTCCCCATTGAAGCCTATCAGAGCCATTTGCTTAGTTACATACTCATGGCAAATGGCTCTGATTGGATGAGAGTCTGTGCATGTGCCAGCCTGAACATGGTGGTTGCATGATTCAGGAGCTCTACAACCTGCGGGAATAAATATATTATACTGCTACCCGAGACAAATTAATAAGGTCTTGCACAGCAGCATAAGGACATTTAGTCTTCTTTTCTGAGGTAAACTAAATGCCCATGTCACAAATCTCCCAGAAACAATGCCGACAGGGGGCAGGGACAGGACCCGCAGTGACGACTTTAGTGTTGGAGGCACTGCCTGTGAGACAATGCTGCAGCACGGTTACTCAGCAAACAGCTGAGATACAAAAACTGAGGAATATTTTAAGAGAGAGGAAGTCTTCTGACTCAGAAGCTTCAATGTCAGCAGTTTCCAGAGCTTCATCTAGTGAAAGAGATTCCACTGGTTTTTCAACCGTCACAGCAGGTGATTCTTCCCACTCCATTTAAGCACAGAATAAGAAAGAAAGATAAAGTCTGTATATCACATATATCATTACTGCTGGACAAAAAGCTGCTGCTGCTGACTTGAAAAAGATTTTGAGAATATAGGACAAAGAATTAATACTATAGAAAGAAAGGTGGAGGAAACTGTAACTAGAATCAATCAACATGAGCAGATTATGGGATCAATGCAGCATCAAATAGACCAATCTCAATCAGTCTAAAATGGAAGTCCAAGAAATTAGGTCTAGAAGATTTTAGGGTGCGAGGCCTTCCTGAATCCATCACAGATCGCCAATAAAATAACTGATGAGCTATTTTACCTCTTGCTTACTCCTTGATAGGGCGCATAGGGTACTCTCAACACCAAGACAAGATAAAGCACTGATAGATATAATAGTAAAACCACATTACTTTCAAATTAAGGAAGAATTGTTGGTGGCTTTAAAAGGACACCCTAATAAAATGTGATATTCCAATCCAAATTTTTGCTGATCTAAAAAAGAAGAGAAATGAAGCTGTTGATTTAGAAGAACATCCAATCCAAATGAGCTTAGCTTTTTCGTTTGAACTTTACTTTGAAAGGCAAGAATTATTCCTTTGCAACTTTTTTTCTGAGGGAGAAGCTTACTCCTTGATCTTGGCATATTATCACCTAGCCTGGGGGAATACTCTAGAAGCGAGGCTAAACTTCAACCTCTTTCTCCTTTTTGGAAGAAGAATACATTTGGGAGATCTCCTAAGCATTCCAGAGTGGATAGTTGAGTTGAAGAAGGTTCTATTACTTGTTGGTTCAATGTTTAGGTTGATGTCCTTTAACACTTTGACTCTGATAGGGGGATTATGAGGAGAAGAGAATAAACCCTTCTACTAAAATTAAGTTATATTAATAAATACTTTGATATTGTTAATATAAGTACTTGTAAACCAGGATTTGAGGGTTAGAGATGTTATGAAAATATAGCTATTTATTGTGTTTATATAGTTGTGACATTTTTGGTTGATTGGTATCTGTTCGTACCAGCAGAGGAAACACTTCATTATTTTAGATGGGATATTTCTCTAGTGCTCTATGCATTAAAATAGCATTGCAGTCACCTTTTTTAGTGCAACATTGCAACGGTGCAGGCTAGTGGGGGTCTGTGGCGGCACAGTGCATGTATAACGCAGTGTACCCACGTTGCCATTTACTTATTATGCAAAAAGATTTTTTAAGCAGCGCAAGGGCAATGCAAATGCATTTGTAGCGTGTCAAAAGTGCATTGTGTGTTTTGATACAATGTCCGTACAGAATATTTACAAATAGCTTGCTCCTAATGCAATGGAAAGGTGTGAATGGAGCCTTAGAGTTTATGGTTAAACCAACACCTATTTTTCCTTTAATGGGTGTTGGTCCCACAGACAGCTAATCAAAACAAGCTGGGGGGCATCCAAAATGTTGATTTCCCCCTCCCACACATAACCCCCGGAACGCCCGTAAGCCTCGCCTTCACTACGAGCCAGTGCCAGCATCCTGCGATGCACACGTGGGGCATGGTCCCATCATCAGCGACACCACCGGAACTACCCGCCCCCATGACCGCCCACCATAAATTTCGCGGGACTCTGTTCTCGTACTGGCTCGGAGTGAAGGTGAGGATTACGGCCATTCTTGGGTGGGGGTTATCAAAAAGCTTGTTTTGATTGGCTGTCTTTGTACCAACACCTGTTAAAAATAATGGGTGTTGGTCCAGTTTAAGTACTATAGAAATTGTGTTATGATGCAAGGAAATATTTCATTAAACCAACAGACTTTGTTTAAGGGTTAATATTTTTTTCAGATAGACATGCAAATGAGGGAAGGCTTGATTCACAGGTTAACCACCTTTTTGGTTCTTGATAGTTTGAGTGTTTGATTTGTGTTTTTTTTTTCATTTTCTTTCTATTTTTATTATCCTTACTAGCAGATTTGGGAAGCCTTGTTTATCACTTGACTCCCTTTATGAAATGGGAAGGGCTTTTTCTATTCTTAATTTGGTATGTCTTTTTAGAGAGACCAATTTTTGAAAGGTGATTAATGGCTAGTTGGGTTAACGGACTCAGGGTTATTTCTCATAACATTCAGGGGTTTAATTCACCCATTGAAAGAGATAAATCATTCTGTTATGGTTCTCTTGGGGCTGACACAGTCATGCAACCGTAGACTCATTTTACGTATTCTTCTTCACTAGTCACTTCGCTAGTCTTTTTTGTCTTTTATTAAGCTCCTAACAGAGGTCAGATCTTATTTTTGAAGACAACTTTTTGAGGATGTTATATGTTTGGCAGAAGGTTAATTAAATTTGGGAGGAAATTTCAACCTTGCTCTTGATAAAGAGACAAAACATATAAAAGTTTGGCCGCACAGGGTCCCATGTCTAAAGCCAGTATCAAATTTGCTAAACTCATACACTTGCAGGATCTTATAGATACTTGGCAATTGTTGAACCCTAACTCTAAAGGCTACATCTTTTTCTCTCAGGCTCACCATTTTCTAGTATTGACCATATTTTAACAGATCTAGATTAACTCCCAGCGTATTGGCTTGTTCCATAAAGGAAGTTTCTTGGGCTGATCACTCCCTGGTGGTTGTGGACGTGAGATATAGGACTTGGGCCATGCTCTTCCAGATGGAGACTAAATGAATCCTTATTAGGTGATCCTGAAATGGTTACTGAGCTGGAATAAGTATAAGCTCTTTTCTTTGATCAAAATAAAGCTTCTGATGCCTCTCCTTCAGAAAACTGGGCAGCCCATAAGGTATATAGCAGAGGGGTTCTGATCAAATTGGCAAGCAGAAAGAAAATGAAAAATTCTGAAGCACTTAAACAAAAGGAAGCATTATTAAATAAACTATGTAAAAATTATAAATCAAATCCACACATGGATCCTTTACATAAAATTAACCAGACTAGACTGGAGTTAAACCTGTCTCTTACTACCAAGGCTGAAAAAACCAAGGAGATAAAATAGGTTTGCTTTTGGCAAGGAGATTAAACCTCAGGAAGCAAATTACATCCTTTCCTAGATTGAGATTATTTTCAGGGAATTATACTAGTAATCCAGTAAGGATTATAAATACATTTTTAAAATGGTATTACAATGTATATGCTGCTCCTACTCCTTTTGATAAATCTAAAGCAGATCAGATATCCCAAAGAGCTATATAGGAAGAAGAAATCAAGATGGCAATAAAGCACTGAAGGCCTCTAAGGCTCCTGGACCTAAGTTTTGCTAACATTTATTATAAAACACTCCTGCAAATTCTAGAACCTCATCTTGTGTTATGGTTTAATAGCTTGAGGACTGATGAAGTGAGATTAGGAGATTTAAATAAAGCAAGCATTAACCCTTTCAGTGCCAAGCACGTAGTTTCTACGTGCTCGCTTCCACTCCACTTAAGTGCCAAGCACGTAGAATCTACGTGCTTGACTTTCCCCCCTGCTAGTAAAAAAAAAAAAAAAAAATACTCACCTGACCCCTCGTTCGATCCGGCCGGGTCTCCTCTTTAATTTGGTGCCATCTGATCCCCCGCGGGGGGTCGGATGGCTCCAGGAGAGCCCCCGGAATAGCCCCCCGTTTGGCAGCAGCAGCTGCTAACTATAAAAAAAATAAAAAAATAAAAATTACATTTACTTACCTGCAGTCGCGCTGCCTCCCTCCGGGTCTCCTCTTCACTGGGGGGGCCTCCGATCGCCCCCCCCCAGCCTCTTCAGCTTCAGGCTCTCCCCCTCCTCTCCCGACAGGCGCTGCCATCTTGCTGTTAAGCCCGCCCCTTTGGGGGCGGGGCTTATGACGTCACTCCCGGGCGTCTTGCTGCCTCTCCTCGGCTCAGCTGTCAGATGCCCTGGTGATCGCTGGGCAGAGCAGTGGAGGTGCAGCGGATGCTCTGATCCCCTGCCCCCCACTCCTCTGGCCAGCGATCACCAGGGCATCTGACAGCTGATGAACACAGGAGCTGACAATCAGGTGAGGTGAGTAAAGTTTTTTTTTTAATAAATAAAAATTTTGTGTCTGTCTTTTTTTTTTTTTACTGTTAACCCTTTGTGAACTGGTAAGGGGTCCATGAGACCCCTTATGCCAGTTCACAAGGCTAGGGGCTGGCAAGTCACCTGCAACTAGCGGGTGGCTTGCCATTAACCCCTGCACCCCCAATTACCTGCCTCCCCAAAGCCCAGGGGGGGGCAGAAGAGCCCGGGCCCACACAGGGTATGTGGGCTCGTAGGCTGCAGGGTGGGGGGCCACAAAAGCTGGCCCCTCCACTCTGTTCCTACAAGCCCCCATAGCTGGTCCCGGACTGGTTATGACAGGTAAGGGGGACCCTACGTCATTTTTTTTTTAATTTTAAGTGTTAGGGTTAGCCTAACCCTAACCCTTAAAATTAAAAAAAAATGGGTTCCCCCCCCTGGGAGGGGGGACCTTACGTCATTTTGATTTTATTTTTAAGGGTTAGGGTTTGGGTTAGCTTAACCCTAACCCTTAAAAATAAAAAAAAAATGGGTTCCCCTCTACGTCATTTTTTTATTTTTAAGGGTTAGGGTTAGCCTAACCCTTAAAATTCAAAAAAATTTTTTTAAGGATTAGGGTTAGGCTAACCCTAATCCTAACCCTTAAAAAAAAAAAAAAATGACGTACGGTCCCCCCTCCCGGGGAGGGGGGGGGGACCATTTTTTTGGGGTTTAACCCTTAAAATTCCCCAAAAAATGGGTCTCTCCCCCCTCCCCCGGGAGTTGGGACCCTATGTCATTTTTTTTTATTTTTAAGGGTTAGGGCTCCCCATTTTTTGGGGGAATTTTAATTTTTGTATATTTTTTTATTTTTTAGGGTTAGCCTAACCCTAACCCTTAAAATTCCCCCAAAAATGGGGTCCCCACCCCCTGGAAGGGGGGACCCTATGTCATTTTTTTTTTAATTAACCCCTAATGTTTATAGTGTGGATAGTATTTTATTTGTAAATGTAATAAAGTGCTCTTTTCAGTTTGGGGGTCTCCAGGGCAAGAATGGGGGGGCTACCGATACATATGTGGTACCGTTGTAATCGGGAGAAATGGGGCTATCACATGCAATATGGTTTTCATTTAAAAAAAAAGGTTTTATTTAAAATAAAGGAGACAATTGTCTAAAAAATATATTTTTTTTGTTTTTTTTTTGTTTTTTTAAGCAGAAATATTCAAAAAACAATAGAAAAATTACAAACAAGACATTTCATGTTAAAGCCTAAACTCTGCTGCAAAAAATGTATATGTAATGTATATAATTTTTCTGGAAATTCCAGCAAAAATCACAGTTAATCATGCCGCAAAATGGGGAAAAATGACCTGTCAACAGAGGGTGACAAAACTTCAAGTAGGCTGACAATTAAAAGGGTTAATAGTAACTATGCATGTTGGGTATTGTTCTGCTCGGGGGACCTTGCGCTTTCAGATTTAGCTTGTTTTTTCTTGTTTGCATATTGATATTTTAGGAAAACATGGTCTTTATTCTGCTTTTTTTATAATTGTTTTTAGGGAAACCCTGTGCAACTTAAGAATTCTTCAATGGATTACTTCCAGAAAGATGAGCCCACTACAACAAGCTCAGTACTCAGTAGAAAGCTTAACATGTGTACTTTCAGGGAATATATGGTTTATGGTGATATTCTAAATTTAAAGGGTTGTTTTGGTTGAAAAATCGCAAGGTGCGCACTTTGTCTGCAGAGCTGAAATTTTTAAGTAAAATTACCGTTATGCGCATGCTTTACTTTGGGGTGTTTGCCAACTCTACCCTTGACAGTACCTATGCATGTTGGGTATTGTTCTGTTCGAGGGATGTTGCTTTTTCAGATTTTACTTGTTTTTTTCTGTTTGCATATAGTTTTTTTAGGAAAATGTGGCTTTGATTCTTCTTTTTTATTCTTTTTTAGGGAAACTCTGTGCAACCAAAGAATTGATTGAGGGATTACTTCCAGAAAATTGTGCCCATGTCAACAAACCTGGTACGCCTAGAAAGCCTGAGGTGTATACTTCCAGAGAATATATAGTTTGTGGGGGTATTTCAAATTTAAAGGGTTCTTTTTCTGGAAAGACAGCAAGGTGCGTATAGCGCGGTGCATAGTTGTATTTTATCTGAAAATCTCCTAAAGCGCTGTTTCAGTTTGGGGGAGTCTCCTGGGCAGGAAAAGGTGTCTACCAATACATATGTGGTAACGCTGTGACCGGGATTAATTGGGGTTTCACATGCAATAAGATTTTATTGACAAACTTACATTTTTTATTACAAAAAACACTACAAATTGCAAAAAATAGATTTTTTTTTATTTTTTTGCACATATTTCACCCAAAAGTATTGAGAATACACCTAAAAAATTACAAACAAGACATTTCATGTTAAATCCCAGAACTCTGCTGAAAAAAACAATATATCATTTTCCTGGGAAATCCCTGGAAATCCCTTCAAAAATCACATTTGAACATGGGGAGCGCATAATAGTGCAATATGGTCTGGCACCAAGGGTGACAAAAACTCCAGGTAGGCTGGCAGCGAAAGGGTTAATGTCCTCCCAAAGCCAGGAAACAATCAAGGAAATTTTATTAATTATAGACCCATTTCCAAGATAAATACTGGCTTGAAGCATTGAGGCTTAACTCCGTCCTGGCTCAGTATATTCATCTTGATCAGGTGGGTTTTATCCCAGGAAGACAGGTCTTGGTTTAGACCTGAAGAGTAATTGATTTGATTTCAGCAGTTCAAATTAATTGGGATCATGGGGGAGCAAAAAGGGCTATGTTTCTCTCATTAGATTTACATAAAGCATTTTGACAAGTTGAATTGGGATTATGTTTTATGTTTTGGGACAAGGTTTTAGAAGGTTTTGGAACTACATTTCAAAATATTTAAAAATTGTATATAGGGCTCCTCATGCAATTATAGGGATAAAAGAATTCAACAGAGTTCTACTTTGTAGCCATTATTATTTGTGATGTCAATGGAACCATTGGCGAGAACAATCAGATTAAGCAGGGCTGTAGTGTGGAAGGAGGGAACATACATGCTCATTATTTGCTGATGGTCTATTGTTTGTTTCCTCACTAATTTATTTCAGATGCTTAAGAGATTTAGCAGAATTTTGTGCTTAAAATTAAATGATACTAAGTCTGAGGCGTTGAATTTGACCCTGTTGAGCTAAAAGGGTTCTTAATTTAAAACAATTATTTATATTAATCTAATTTTAAAAACTGATAGTATTAATTTTCTTGGGATTCAGCTAACCCCTTAGTTTCATTTATTATATAAAAACAATTACCATTCATTAAGGGTTGAGAATTAGTTGGGCAGGCAAAAGCAGAAGAATAAATCAGATAATTTTATATATAGCAAAACATAAGGGTGGCTTTGGTGTTCCAAATGTGTATAGTTATTATGTTGCTGCTCAATTAGCCCAACTTACACAGATTTTTAATAGTGGAGAAAAGCCCAGTTGGGTAATGATAGAACAGAAGCATGTCATTTGTTTTCCATTGATTCTTTCATGTGGAAAGGTAGCTATATTATGTCCTGTATTGTCTAATGCATTAGCTCTTTAGGTTACTCTTAGCAAAAAACACAATTGATTTTCAAACATACATCGAGAAAAAGAGCACATCTAAAATGGTGGACACAGAAGAGTCTCAGATAGAATTGCAGACTTTATGACTCCAAGTGGATTAAAGAGTATGGCAGTCTTTAGAGACCAATTTCAACTTCATTTAAAAGAAGAATACACAAATAGACAGAGTAATGTTTAAATTCTAGAGTAATTGAAGAAGGGGATAGATATTACTATTTTTGAGAAACTCATTCTGGAGGGAAAGGTGGTATTTATATAATATATATATATATATATATATATATATATATATATATATATATATATATATAAATACTTCACAGATGAAGAAGGCAAACTTGATTATATGATAAAGTGGGAAGCGGATTTACAGCAAACCTTTAAAGTTGAAGATTGGGTTAAATGGGCGGTTTGTAGTTCTAAAGGTTCTCTCAACACTTAGAATTCAACTTGAGCATATTTACTCATTGGTATATGATCCCCAGTAGGATGACAAATATATACCCTAATTTATCTCCTTTATGTTTCAGAAATTGTGGACTGGTGGGTGATATGTTTCATATATGGTGGAAATGCAAGGTTACAGGGAAATGGGGGGAGACATCACCATTGATTGTCCTATTAAATAAACATATTGTGAGGATTTCCAGATTTTCCAATACATTTTTTTTTTCTATGCATGTTTAGCAGCTAAAGTAACCATAGCTAAGTCAAGGAAATCGTATAGTTTGAAACTTCGAATGTTTATTGATAAATTATATTGGATAATGCTCAACCAGAAGCTGGGTAGCATTTTACTTAATAAACAGTCACAATTTAGGGATATTTGGATTCCTTGGTCTGAATTCTAGAATCCTGTGGGGGGGGGGGGGGGGAGGTGAATTGGGCTTGAAGTACTTTAATTCCCCACATTCTTCTTAGTACTATTTTATTGGTTTTTTTTTTGAGGTGGGGTATAAATCATGGTCTCTATTTTGACTTACCGTATTTTTCACCCTATAAGACACACTTATTTTCCCCCAAAAGTGGGGGGGAAATGTCAGTGCGTCTTATCGGGCGAATGCTGCAAAAAAATAAATAAAAAGGGAAAAGTTTACTCACCTCTCCATCGCTCGCGCTGTCCTGGAAGCGGCGGAGGCAGCGGCGCCAGCACACACAGACACCGGCCTGTTATAGTGGTGGGCGTGGCCGATGCTCAAGCACCGGCCACGCCCACCACTATACCAAGGCTGGGTGTTCACTGTGTGTGCTGGCGCCGCAGAGCGAGGAAGCGGCGGAGGCAGCTGTATCTGCCGCCTCCTCCGCGGCGCCTGTATGTGCTGGCGCTGCGGAGGAGGCGGCAGGTACAGCTGCCTCCATCGCTTCCTCTCTGACACACAGCCTTATGCAGCGGTGGGCGTGGCTGTCCCCGCCGTCTTCACACACAGACACAACCCTGTGTGTGCGTCTGTGTGTGAAGATGGCGGGGACAGCGGGAAGGATTTAAAGGTGAGTTTACTTTTTTTTTCTTTTGCTATTGCCTATAAGGAGAATGAAAGGGGGTGGATGCCACACTACCTATACAGGGATGGAAGGGGTGGATGCCACACTACCTATACAGGGATGGAAGGGGGGATACCACACTACCTATACAGGGATGGAAGGGGGGGATGCCACACTACCTATACGGGGATGGAAGGGGGGGATGCCACACTACCTATGCGGGGATGGAAGAGGGGGGATGCCACATTACCTATAAGGGGTTGGAAGAGGGGGGAATGCCACACTACCTATATGGGGATGAAAGAGGGGGGATGCCACACTACCTATAAGGGGATGGAAGATGGGTGGATGCCACACTACCTATACGGGGATGGAAGAGGGAGGGATGCCACACTACCTATAGGCGGATGGAAGAGGGGCGATGCCACACTACCTATACAGGGAATGGAAGAGGGGGGGATATCTCACTACCTATACAGGGAATGGGAGGGGGGTGCCACACTGCCTATATGGGGAATGGAGGGGGGAGAATGCCACACTACCTATAAGGGAATGCCACACTGCCTATATGGCAATGGGAGGGGGGGTGCCACACTGCCTATATGGGAATGGGAGGGGGAATGCCACACTGCCTATATGGGAGGGGGATGCCACACTGACTATATGGGGAATTGGATGGGGGGGATGCCACACTGCCTATGGGGAGTAGGAAGGGGGGAATGCCACACTGCCTATGGGAATGGGATGGGGGGAAAGCCACACTGTCTGTAATTGGGTGTTTTAGCACAACATTTGGCTTAGAATATTTTTTTTCTAGTTTTCCTTCCCCAAAGGTGTGACTTATGGGCAGGTGCGTCTTATAGGGCGCAAATACGGTAAATATCATATCTAGATATATTTCATGTTGCTTTGTTTTACGATAAATACTATGCTAATCTATTGAAAAAATACCATGAATATCATATTTAGGTGATTATGAGTCAGAAAAGCTTATATATTTCCATTTTTTTCTGTTACCTGCAATTCACACAATACATATTATGGTAAATTTAGAATTCTGTTTTGAAATTTAAACAGCAATCCAAATAGTATGCCTAATTATCTGTGGTACTCAAAAATGCAATAGATTAAAAATGCACTTAACAAAAATGGGTAATCGGAGTAATTAAATCTTTCAGCACGCTTGACAGATGATAGATAATTCACTTTAGGTCCGCTTTAAGTGTAGGGCTTCCTCAGTAGTAAGCAGTTAGCAATAAACTATCAATTGATTCTAACAAAGAAGCTCTCATATTTTTAGTATGGCCCAAGGAAACCTCCTGCATTCTTTCAAAAACACCTTGGGGTAACACAAGTTTCTCTTACCATATGCAGCCTGGGAGTGCCATTTACATGGGGCTCTACCAGGCTGCGGTGAGAGTTTTCTAAGGTAAACAACCTTCAATGAGCAGCTGAAGGGATTGCTTTCTCTGATCACAGATCTGGTCCAGTATTTTCCTTCTTGCAAGGCAGCTGCGTAGCTCCACCTGCAATATAACCCTGCTCTGTCTCTTGCCAAGAAGAAAGGGGAGAGAGCCATTCTGTTCAAGCTTCACAGAGTTTTTGATTTGTAAATATGGATTACATAAAATGTAAAATAATTCCAAATTTAAACCTGGGGCAAGAGTACGGCATGTAGCGGAGAGGGCTGACAGATTATTGGGAGGGGCTGGCTTGAACCGAGAGGTCATGGTGCATATTGGCACAAATGACATAGGAAGAGGCAGCAGGAGATTAGAGGGGTAAACAGGTGGCTCAAAAATTGGAGGAAAAAGGAGGGGTTTGGGTTCTTAGAGAACTGGTCCGACTTTACAGTGGGCTACAGGATGGATATATATATATATATATATATATATATATATATATATATATATTAGATATATCCGAATCCACAGAAAATATAATATTAAGGCAAATAGATATAGCCGCTAAACTAAATGAGGTAGTGATTATGGGGGACTTTAACTACCCAGATATACCCCTCGATTCAAAGAGCAAAAGTTAAGTGATTTCGTATCGAGAATCGTAAGTTTGGGTGGGTGTTTGTCATTTTTTCTGCTTTTTTTGGCCATTTCGTATTCGTACGATCGTTCGCGCATAGACGTATATGAACATACGCATTTCGTACGAGAATCGTATAATTTGCGTTAGTTCGTGTGTTTTTCCCGTCCAAATCGTATTATTTGCGTTAGTTCGTGTGTTTTTCCCGTCCAAATCGTATTATTTGCGTCCGATCCTATTTTTTACGTCCTTCACATGGGCTTGCGCCCAATTCAGAGAGGTGATTGCTAATTGTTTTGAAGCCCATTAAAGAGCTGCTTTACGAAATGTTTGCCGGCAGCTATTTGGCCTCGGGAGTAGGATGGAGCGGAGCGAGTTTGTGGCACATCAAGGGCTTATGCTTTTTGGCATTGAGTTGATCGAGATGTCTGAGAGCAGATTGCCCCTGCGTCGTCGCATGAACATCGATAGCATGAATGATGTTGAGCTGTTCGAGCTGACCAGGCTTAATCGCGCTTCCCTCCATAAATTATATAGTGAGCTGCGGCCATGGTTAGCCCGCACCACAAGGAAGGGGCATGCAATTTCAGGTATGACCAAGATGCTTGGCTGCCTGCAATTTTTGGCGAACGGCTCGTTCCAGAGGCTGGGTGCCCTCTCCGTGGGGATGTCACAGCCTACGCTGAGCCGCGCACTATCTATATTTGGAAGGCATGGCTGCCATAACTCAAAAATATATTTATTTTCCTGATGATATGGCAGCCAGAAACGCCATTAAGCTTGGGTTTTATAATGTGGCCGACATGCCCAACGTTATTGGTGCAATTGACTGCACACATGTGGCACTCGTACCTAGGGCAGCCGACGAGTATATATATAGGTATTGAGATTGGTTATTATGTTGCCCAACGTGTCATGTCACCTGTTTTCCTTTGCGGCAGCATATTTGTTTATCCCTCATTTGTGTAGCTGCTTTATCTCGGCTTTTCATTAGTATTTCCCAATAGAGTGCAGACATGTTTTGTGGTTAATTTATTATTTTGTGTCAAATATCAATTACCCTTTTTGTATGTTTTTGCCTTAAGGAATCGTAAAATGGGACACTCACTTAATGTCCAGGCCGTGGTTGGTCCGGATATGCGGTTTATGAGTGTCCTTGCCGGCTACCCCGGATCGTCCCACGACTCCTATATCCTCCGGCGATCTGGGTTGTTTCGGAGATTTGAGGCAGGTGAATTTTCGGGGGCATGGCTGCTTGGTAAGTGTGTCCTATTTGTGTGTTATTAAATGTGGCATTAATCTTGTATTTGTTGATATGTTTGTTTTGGAAAACTTGACAGAAGCGTCCAACTGCCTTTTTCTTGGCTCATATATTAGGAACTTACCCAAAAAATCCTTGTCTCGCTTTGGCCTTCAGAATGTTTTCCCTTTAGTTAGGATGTCTGTAAGTTCCTTGTGCCTAAATATATTGGTTTGGAGTTTATACCCAAGGATCTTTGACATTTGGCTCCTTTTGTACTATTGGTCGTTAAATGTCAAAGTGGACTTAAACTGCATACATTGTAGTTTCCAGTGAAATGTGGCTAGGGATCTTTGACATTTGGCTCCTTTTGTACTATTGGTCGTTAAATGTCAAAGTGGACTTAAACTGCATACATTGTAGTTTCCAGTGAAATGTGGCTAGGGATCTTTGACATTTGGCTCCTTTTGTACTATTGGTCGTTAAATGTCAAAGTGGACTTAAACTGCATACATTGTAGTTTCCAGTGAAATGTGGCTAGGGATCTTTGACATTTGGCTCCTTTTGTACTATTGGTCGTTAAATGTCAAAGTGGACTTAAACTGCATACATTGTAGTTTCCAGTGAAATGTGGCTAGGGATCTTTGACATTTGGCTCCTTTTGTACTATTGGTCGTTAAATGTCAAAGTGGACTTAAACTGCATACATTGTAGTTTCCAGTGAAATGTGGCTAGGGATCTTTGACATTTGGCTCCTTTTGGACTATTGGTCGTTAAATGTCAAAGTGGACTTAAACTGCATACATTGTAGTTTCCAGTGAAATGTGGCTAGGGATCTTTGACATTTGGCTCCTTTTGTACTATTGGTCGTTAAATGTCAAAGTGGACTTAAACTGCATACATTGTAGTTTCCAGTGAAATGTGGCTAGGGATCTTTGACATTTGGCTCCTTTTGTACTATTGGTCGTTAAATGTCAAAGTGGACTTAAACTGCATACATTGTAGTTTCCAGTGAAATGTGGCTAGGGATCTTTGACATTTGGCTCCTTTTGGACTATTGGTCGTTAAATGTCAAAGTGGACTTAAACTGCATACATTGTAGTTTCCAGAGAAATGTGGATAGGCCCTCAGCACCATCCTAATTGTAACATGTCTGAAAACTACAAATATATGTAAAATACAAATACCCTTGGCCGTGCAGATGTTTGTTAATTAATTGGTATATAGAAGTGCCATTTTTATTTAGGTTATACCTTAGTGCAATTTTTGGGGGCCCTAATGTGCCCTTTTTTTTTTGGTGAACACTTTACCTTACATCATTATGATATCTGTGAATTTGTTGGTGTTGGTTGTGTTGCCTTTTTAATTTTGATTACATTTAATTCTCTGTTTAAGGTGATTCCGGGTACCCACTTCTACCCTGGCTCATGACGCCTGTGCTGCGGCCCCAGGATGCCTCTCAGGAAGCGTATAACCGTGCGCATCGCAAGACCCGGGCTGTTGTGGAGAGGGCCTTTGGTCTGCTGAAGACACGTTTTCGTTGCCTTGACCATACTGGGGGGGCCCTGCAATATGATCCCAAGAAAGTGATCGACATTATAATGGCATGTGCTGTTTTGCACAATTTTGCCATCATGGAACGTGTCCCACGTTATGTGGACAGCCTGCCCTCTTCAGCCGTCGAGGATGAAGCCGAGAATTTTGAGGGGCCCCCCAGTGAGTCTGGCCAATCTGTTCGAGCCAACCTGATCAGCCAGCATTTTAGTTAACTTTTTTCCCTGTCTCACCATTCTGGATGTCTGTGTTATCCTTTTGGAAACATATGTTGTTTTGCCCTAATGTGGCATTACCTCTAAGTAAAACATTTCGACCTTAATTGTTGCCTAATGTATTTCATGTAGTTTCCTTAGCTTTCGCTGTGCATTGTTACACCTCTTCCAACCAAAATTATCTGGTTTAGGCCAAGCTGTTACAAAAGTCTTCCCACTAAAAACGCCACAAGTATTGGAAGTTAAATTTTTGTTTTACTTAGCAAATGAAAAATTATAGTGGTTAACAGAAATCAGTCCACATACATCTGTGGTAACAAATGGATAACATTAAAAAAAACATCGAGCACATCTACACCTGGAAGTGAGTGGCACAACCAAACAAGGACACCCAGTCCAAAGGCCAGCCTAGTCCAGTCATTAATATTGCCTGTGCCCAGGGATATTTGGGCATGGCCATAATGTCACACAAACATGTCTGCAAACAGGAGGAGCACCAACCAAATACATAGGTAAAGCCATAAGTGGCCAGATAAACTCCACATAGACCTATGGCATTGGCTAGTGGCCTTAAGCATTACTCTAAGGAGCTATATGGGAGCAAATACAAAACACAACCTGCCAGAGCAACACAAAATGGATTGTTTGAAACCTCAAAGGACAAGTAAATACAGTGGGGGTTAAGAGAAAAGATGTCCCACACACCCATGGCTTAATAGGGTGGCTGCCCATAATACCCAGGTGGAGGTCCAGGTGGAGGTCCATGGGAATGGGACCTAGCCTGGGCCATGGCAGCATTGTGAATTTGAAACTGCTCCACAATGTTTCTCTGCATATTGGTCATCTCAGCCATGGCTGACTGGATGCCATTACTTGCATTGGCCACGTTGCTGTTGAGGGTACGCAACTCCGCGAGGATGCCCTGTAGACTGGTATGGATGTTCACCATGTCGGCATGCCTTTGCTCACGCTCTGTAACGAGCTGGGCGTCATAAGAGTCCCTTTGTTGGGTCCATAATTGAAGCAGGGCACTCTGCCTCCCCTGGGAAATTGTGGGGCGGCGTAATGGCGTCCGCCGCACAATGACCCTGGCTCTTGGGCGTGCCCTGCCGCGTGGTGTCGTACCCTCAACAGCAACCGGCCTGCTTTGCAAATCCTCAGCAGCAGAGTGAACACTGGGGACTGTTGTGTCAGTCTCCCCATGTGCAAGCACAATGGATGGAGATTCACTCTGCTGCTGAGGATTGGCCAGAGAAACATTATCGAGCAGTTCCAAATTGGGACCCAGGGGGAGTTCATCCGACGTGCCCTGTACGGAGACATCATCATCTTCCTCCATGTCCTGGATCTCTTCCATGAGTGTGCGGGTCTGTAGGGACATATCAAAAAAAAAAAGGCTAAGTTTGCGTTCCAATTTAGGATTTCAACAGTTTAACACATTCTTAAGCACTTGTTAGTATTTATGCTACTAAATTAACTTACCGAAAATCTCTGATCTGGGCTCCGATGCTGTACGGACCTGGTAGGCATAACCAAACTGGGGGGTGAGTTTACCCTTGCTGAGGGATCATGCTGGGCTGAAGAAGAGAAAAAAATACCACGTAAACACACACACATAACCTTTTTTTTGATAGGTAATCAAATATAGCTCTATTTGTAATATTATTCAACTCTAGAGCAATGGTGACCTTTGTTCAAACCCACGCAAGTTTACATAGGTGCAATGGCTCGGACAAACTGCTAAGTGACCTCAGTTCTAAGTCATGAAGTGTACCCAGTCAGCATCCAACTTTCATGGCACATTTTTGGATTTAGCCTACCATTCGCTAGGTCCGGGGTACTCAAACAATTGTTTGAAACGCCCATTTAAAGGTATGTGGTGAGAGGTGAATGTCTGGCCATGGTGCTGACGCAGGGGGTGTCTAGTTAAAAATAAAGACACTGGTGGAGGGGCTGGAGCTTTCAAAGTGCCAACTAATAAAGGCTGCTTGCCCTTGCTGGGCTGGATGGGCCAGAGCTGAGGGGACAGGGATTGGATGTCTAAAGGGGGGAGTTAACGTATTGATGGTGATGGGATGGATGGAGCCAATCTGTTACAAATGTATGGGGCTTATGTGGGGGGGGGGCATGGGGGGACTGTGGCACATGGGCCAGAGCAGGGGCAGCGGGACACGATTGTGGCCAGTGAAAATGTAAATAAGTTACTGTGTACCTTGCAATGCCACTTCCTGTGCAGTACTTCATATTGCAATGCTATGTTTCAGGGAGCCATGACATTGGGCAGGAGACCAACCACTACATGGCCGATCAAGGGGGCAGCTCTGAGCACGTCAACACAGAAGTAACTGAGTGCAGGGCTGTCTGGGCAGGGGTCCTTGAATGTGGTGCCAAGGTCCGCATTGGGAGCCCGGGCCGCCAGTTGAGTCTCGCTGCTCTAGGTCAGATATGTTTGGGGGTGGGTAATTAAATTGTTAACTCAAACACAACTCACACAACCAAAAGGCAACCCATACATAATGATGTGTGTTTTGTGATTGATTCTAAATATCTCACTTATCTTGCGAAACTTCATGACTTTAACAATACAATTGGACATTTGATCTTTGCCATAATGGCTGTGGGCCTAAATGTGTGATTCACAGGGACCAAAAGAGGACACAAACAGCCACAGTAGTGCGAGGCCAAGCAAGGCAAACCATAGGGGCATCCCGTTATCTTGTTACTAGTGAACTGTAGATTATTTAGCAAACAGGCAAACATGCAGATTTAATAGTACTCACCGTGGGTACGGGTCGGGGAGTCTGTGTCCCTTAGACCAGCATGTCCACCGACCGCGACCGGATGGAGAAGTCCAAGCACAATCTCCTCAGCAGGGGTAAACTCCAATTTAGATGGAAAGCCACCTCCAGTTTTCATGCTGAAAAGAGAAAATCGTTTGGTATTCAGAAAAGGGGCATACAGCACATCCCAAACATTATATTTAGCGAAAACATTTATTTACCTGTAATTATGCCTTTTAATTTCTTTTTGCCGTACAGCATACTTCAGATCAGAGATTTTCTTCTGAATTTGGGACACATCTTTCCTCTCTTCCCCCGCTGCATTTACTTGTCGGAGGATGGTTTCAAACAATTCCATCTTGCGCTGCTTGGTGGTGTGTTTGGATTTGCTCCCATATAGCTCGTCATAGTATAATGTAAGGCCACTAGCCAATGCCATATTTTGGTCATGGGAGAATCTCCCACTCAACTGGCCGCGGCGCAATGTGCGGCCAGATGGTTGGCTTGGCTGCTCCTCCATGTGTGCAGACACATGTGGTGACATTATGGCCTGGGGCTGGGTAGGGGAATGGCCGGATTGGTGGCTTCCCAATGACTGGACTGGACTGGCCAAGGGACTGGGTGTTCTGGCGTGGCTGGCCACCGAACTTCCAGGTGTAGATGTGGTCATGGTTGCAATTCGGGGCCCTCTTGGGGGGCTAGGTTCCCGGCTGGTGCCAGGTCGGGGGCTCTGTTCCCGGCTGGTGCCAGGTCGGGGGCTTCTGGCCCTGGATGGGGTTCGGGCCCTGTAGGGGCTTCTGGCCCTGGATGGGGTTCTTCTGGCCCTGGATGGGGTTCGGGCCCTGTAGGGGCTTCTGGCCCTGGATGGGGTTCTTCTGGCCCTGGATGGGGTTCGGGCCCTGTAGGGGCTTCTGGCCCTGGCTGGGCTTCTGGCCCTGGATGGGGTTCTTCTGGCCCTGGATGGGGTTCGGGCCCTGTAGGGGCTTCTGGCCCTGGATGGGGTTCTTCTGGCCCTGGATGGGGTTCGGGCCCTGTAGGGGCTTCTGGCCCTGGATGGGGTTCTTCTGGCCCTGGATGGGGTTCGGGCCCTGTAGGGGCTTCTGGCCCTGGATGGGGTTCTTCTGGCCCTGGATGGGGTTCTTCTGGCCCTGGATGGGGTTCGGGCCCTGTAGGGGCTTCTGGCCCTGGATGGGGTTCTTCTGGCCCTGGATGGGGTTCGGGCCCTGTAGGGGCTTCTGGCCCTGGCTGGGCTTCTGGCCCTGGATGGGGTTCTTCTGGCCCTGGATGGGCTTCGGGCCCCTCTGCGCGGCCTGGATGGACTTCGGGCCCCTCTGCGCGGCCTGGATGGGCTTCGGGCCCTTCTGCGCGGGCTGGATGGACTTCGGGCCCTTCTGCGTGGGCTGGAGGGGCTTCGGGCCCTTCTGTGCGGGCTGGAGGGGCTTCGGGCCCTTCTGTGTGGGCTGGATGTGCTTCGGGCACTGCTGTGGGGCCTGGGTTGGCTAAGTGCCCGGCTTGAAAGCATGGGTGGTGTGGGCTCCCTTGGGCGGCCTCTTCTGGGGGCAGAGGTGGTGGTGGCTGCTGTGGCCTGTTTTTTGGCCGCAGGGGCACGTGCCTTTGGGGCCCTTTTTTGGGAAAGGGAGGGTCCAGTGTCCCTTGGTGGGGCCGAGGTGGTACTTGCCTTCTGGGCCTTCTGGGACCTTAGCTTCTTCGGTCGTTGCTGGGACCTGGTTGTTGGGCCCTCAGAGGTCTGGCTTTGCTGGCCGCGTTTAGCTGCTGCCTTTTTTGGTGCCATTTTGTCCAAAAGCTCAAAGAGAATGAGCTTTGGGTGCAGGGACCTTTAAATCATGCGCCCAGCGTCTGACGCCTATGCGCACGACTACGCGCTCGTACGGACGTACGTTCGTGCGGAACCAGGAAACCGCTGGGGTTTCACTTATCTGCTGCCTGGAAGAAGACTAAAGATGGCGCCCACTATCTTCACCCGTCAACAGGAAGAGATCCTCATGCTGGTAAGTGGCTGCCTGTGCATTTTAATAGAATAGTCAATGATGGCCTAAATGTAAATGATGCGTTGGGAACTAGTTTGGGGTCTCTTAATGTTTAATCACTGGCTCCTCACACTTCATCCTCAAGGGCCGAGCCTGGCCACGTTTTCACCTGTCTATGCTGATGTCCTAATTCGGCCAATTGCTCCGGCTTAGCAACAGTTAATTAACCTGTGGAGTAGCGGGGCGAGCTGTCAAACCTGGCCTGTCTCGGACCTTGATGCGGATGTTTGCGGAACACTGTTTTCCTAAGCCATAAAAACACAACGGGAAGCCACACACGTGGGCCAAAAGCCTAAGCATTAGGCTACATCTTGGATCTTTAAAACATCCTAACATGCCATAGATGCAGGTGGCCTGATTGTTGATGTTGGCTATTATCTGTATGTACATGGTGTGTGATACATATAACATAAGACCAGACTGTCAATCACAGTCAACGTCCTCTTTAAGGCACTCCCCAGAAATGGCGGCCATTCGAAATGTGTGTGTTAATGACATTAAATACTCAACTTGTGATGCAACACATATGGGTCTGTGTGTAAAAGTACAAGCTCTGTGTCCATTATGTTTTTCAGATCATGCTTCAGCGCCGGTATGACTTCGCGCCCAATGTGTGCGAGAAAAGGGACATCGCCCGGGAGATCATCGCCGAGATCCACCGTGTCACCAGCACCACCTTCACTCACACCCAGATCATGCAGCATTGGTCGGACCTGAAGCGTCTGCACATGCCCCGGGTGCGGAGGTTTTTTGGGATCCATTTCCCAAGTAAGTACCAAGCAATTGCATGTTATATGTTCCAAATGTCTAAGTTATGCCTTTATTTATAATGACTTTTCTTTGGTAGTGTTGGAAATGGATTTCAGAATTCGCCGCACCCGGAGACGTACAGGCCGACCAGTGCTGCATGACTCTGCATCTGTGAGTGAAGGTGGTGGATCTCCCGGGCGACGGACCTACCCCTCCTCTGTGGCCTCCTCAGACCAGCCCCTGGACCTTACCACAGAGGAGGGGCCAAGGCGCGTGGGCGTGGAGTCATACCTGGCCACGCATGGGGAAGGCTCTGGTATGTCACTCTTCATGTATAGGCACAAAGATATACATGTCAGGCCAAAAACTAAGTTATCCTTTATTATGTATTTGTAGAAGCTTCAGGAGCGGGTGAGATAGTGGAGGAGGAGGCAGCAGAGATGCTTGAAGTCGATCCTGGCGAAGGTGAGTGATGTCAGCCAGACTGGGAGCCAGATATGTTGGGGATAGTGACTCTCTACAAATACTAACCAAATGTCACATGTTTCTCCAGGGACTTCTTCACAGCAGAGCCAGGACCAAGGGCAGCCTGTTGGCCCCAACCAGCCATCTGTCGGCCACCAACTCCGTAAGTCTCCATGCCATGATTCAGATTAATGTTTTGTAAGCTAATAACACACACATAACTAAAGGCGTAGCCAATGTGTAGTTAACACTTTCATGTGGCCACTTCTTTAGCTTAAAGCGGACCCTAACTCGTATTAAGAACATAGGTAATAATTAGGCAACACACTGTACCTACAGATTGGAAACATAGAAAAACAGACTTCAGCCATCTAATGCATGTTAGGAGCGTGAAAACAGCCCATATTGGGGAATATGGAAGGCGCAATATTTACAGGCAGCATGGGATACAGATTGTAAAAAGGAAGGTGCTGCCATGCATTGTGGGAGTGATGACCTTTCCCTCAACCCAGCTATGCTCTGGATTCCCAACGCACCACTGTAACCTACTCCCCTGTACTTTAGCCAACTCTCCACTCCTCATTAAGTGTTATGCTTCAGAGTCCAGATGGCGGCGCTGTAATAAAAATAAATCCCAAATTTACTTTGATCTGGTGCAGAATCATTTGGGAATAGTTAGTGGTTTTCATTAAATAATGTTTAAGGTCCGGTTTAAGGAGTTTAAAGACTTACCTGTGGGAAATGCATTAACTGTATCCCTTGGAAGAATGACATATGTCATGCATTTACATGTATTTGATTAACCACAAATCTATTTCCAGCATACAAACCGGTCTGGGACTCCTATTTATGTTTCTTTCTCTATTGGTTACAGGGATGATCCCCAAAACATTGGCGGCCAAAAAAAAAAGAATGAAGGAGTTGGTGGCCGAGCTGCTGGCCATACAGGCGACGTTGGGGCCAACAGATGAAGAAGAGGAGGAGGATTAGTGCCCTTGGTCCTGGCTACTTTGGTTAAAAGTTTTAAAAATTTGCATATTTTTGTATAAATTTTAAAGTTTTGGGTTTTTCACACCAAAAAAAAATTTTAATCAGTTTTTAAGGAAAGCCAAAAAAAATTTTAAGATGTTTGTGTAAAAAAAAAAAAAAAAAAAGGGGTTTCAAACCAAACACCCCAATAAAAAAAAAATATTGAAACAAAAAAATATCCAAAATCCACAAAAAAATTTAAAATAAATTATATTTTAATACTTCATAAATGTGTCTTTTCTAATATGCGCAAACACAAACAATTACACAAACCAGAAAAAACACGCTTAGAAACATATAGACATATGTACATTATGTGGTTTGGGTAAGTTTTAGGGTCGTCAACATGAAGAAGGATGCAAGCGCTAAGAGGTTTAGGTAAGTTTTAGGGACCGAGAAATGAAGAAGGATGCAGGCGCTAAGAGGTTTAGGTAAGTTTAAGGGACCGAGAAATGAAATTGGATGCAGGCGCTAAGGGGTTTAGGTAAGTTTGAGGGAGCGAGAAATGAAGTTGGATGCAGGCGCTAAGGGGTTTAGGTAAGTTTGAGGGAGCGAGAAATGAAGTGGGAAGCAGGCGCTAAGGGGTTTAGGTAAGTTTGAGGGAGCGAGAAATGAAATTGGATGCAGGCGCAAAGGGGTTTAGGTAAGTTTAAGGGACCGAGAAATGAAGTTGGATGCAGGCGCTAAGGGGTTTAGGTAAGTTTAAGGGACCGAGAAATGAAGTTGGATGCAGGCGCTAAGGGGTTTAGGTAAGTTTGAGGGAGCGAGAAATGAAGTGGGATGCAGGCGCTAAGGGGTTTAGGTAAGTTTGAGGGAGCGAGAAATGAAGTTGGATGCAGGCGCAAAGGGGTTTAGGTAAGTTTAAGGGACCGAGAAATGAAATTGGATGCAGGCGCAAAGGGGTTTAGGTAAGTTTAAGGGACCGAGAAATGAAATTGGATGCAGGCGCTAAGGGGTTTAGGTAAGTTTGAGGGACCGAGAAATGAAGTTGGATGCAGGCGCTAAGGGGTTTAGGTAAGTTTGAGGGAGCGAGAAATGAAGTGGGAAGCAGGCGCTAAGGGGTTTAGGTAAGTTTGAGGGAGCGAGAAATGAAGTTGGATGCAGGCGCTACGGGGTTTAGGTAAGTTTAAGGGACCGAGAAATGAAATTGGATGCAGGCGCAAAGGGGTTTAGGTAAGTTTAAGGGACCGAGAAATGAAGTGGGATGCAGCCGCTAAGGGGTTTAGGTAAGTTTGAGGGACCGAGAAATGAAGTTGGATGCAGGCGCTAAGGGGTTTAGGTAAGTTTAAGGGACCGAGAAATGAAGTGGGATGCAGCCGCTACGGGGTTTATGTAAGTTTTATGGACCGAGAAATGAAATTGGATGCAGGCGCTAAGGGGTTTAGGTAAGTTTAAGGGACCGAGAAATGAAATTGGATGCAGGCGCTAAGGGGTTTAGGTAAGTTTGAGGGACCGAGAAATGAAGTGGGATGCAGGCGCTAAGGGGTTTAGGTAAGTTTAAGGGACCGAGAAATGAAGTGGGATGCAGCCGCTACGGGGTTTATGTAAGTTTTATGGACCGAGAAATGAAATTGGATGCAGGCGCTAAGGGGTTTAGGTAAGTTTAAGGGACCGAGAAATGAAATTGGATGCAGGCGCTAAGGGGTTTAGGTAAGTTTGAGGGACCGAGAAATGAAATTGGATGCAGGCGCTAAGGGGTTTAGGTAAGTTTAAGGGACCGAGAAATGAAATTGGATGCAGGCGCTAAGGGGTTTAGGTAAGTTTGAGGGACCGAGAAATGAAGTTGGATGCAGCCGCTACGGGGTTTATGTAAGTTTCTGGTTGAGGGTGCGCATGCGCAAGATCTTATAAACATAAGAACGCACGAATCTAAGAGGCCAAAAACCAATGAAAACAAGAGGCAAACGCAAGTAATTGGAAGAGCTGGACGATGGAAGCCGCCGACAAAACAGGCTGCCGCCGCAACAGGTGAGCACATGAACGTGATTTTTACGATTGGCAACTGACTGAGGCAAGTTCGGGAGATATCATACGAACGGACGTATCTTTTAGGATAGAAACGTATTTGCTTATTGAATCACTCGCAAGTTCATACGAACGCACGAGCGGACGTAAAAAATAGGATGATCGTGAGCAAAATCCAAGCTGTTACATGTTTCTTTGAATCAACCCAATAGACTGGGACGCTGGGACCTTATCAAGGAGCCACAAAAACGCGGAACTTCAAAAAGGCAAAGTTTGACCAACTTAGAGATGCCCTAAACTGCATTGCCTGGGAAAATGTCCTTAAAAACAAAAGCATGGACACTAAATGGGATACTTTCAAAGGAATCCTTAATTTTCATTGTGACAGATATATACCTTACAGGAATAAAACTGTTAGACACACGTAAACCGATGTGGCTAAACAAAAAGGTTAAGGGGGCAATGAACAACAAAAAAAAGGCATTTAAGCGTTTATAGTTTTTTAACGCTTCCGCTGTCTCTTCCTGCTTTAAAGACGAAAATAAACAATGTAAACAACAGATAGGGCAGCTAAGCTGGAGACAGAAAGACTGGTCGTGAAAGAGAGTAAAACTAGCCCCAAATTATTCTTTAGCTAAATAAACCGTAAAAGGTACAAACCTGAGGGTGTGGGCCCCCTGAAAAGCAAGGAGGGGACACCTATAGAGGGAAATGAGGAGAAAGCAAATTTACTAAACAACTTCTTTGCTTCTATATTCACAAAACAATGTAACATGCCGAGTGAAATGCAGGGGAATAACCGAAACCCTCCATTAAATGTCACTGGTCTAACCAAGGAAGAAGTCCAGCACCATCTCAGGCAGATATAAATCGATAAATCACCGGGACCAGATGACATACATCCTCGTGTTTTAAGGGAGTTATGTACAGTAATAGACAAGCCATTATTTCTAATATTTGTGGACTCAATAAATACAGGGTCTGTTTCAAGGGATTGGCGCTTGCCAAATGTGATGCCAATATTCAAAAAGGGATCTAGGGGGGAACCTGGGAACTACAGACAGGTAAGCTTAACATCTGTGGTGGGCAAACTGCTTGAAGGTTTTTTAAGGGATACTATCCTGGAGCATCTTGGGGAAAATAGGGTTGATTCAGAGAGACAAAAAAAGACTTTCGTTTTTGTGTCGATCTGTTTTTTTTTTTAAATGTTCCCGCTCTCGTATGAGTGTACGAGCGATTCTATGCATGCCTCGCAAGCCTTCTGTAAAGTCTTCATCCGTTCGTATGCCAGAGTACGAGTACGAGAATGTCATTTTTCAGCTTTCGTTTTCCGTTTATGTTACAACGTCGGCTTTCGTTTTTGTCCTTTTCCCATCGTCTCCTCCCACAAATCCTTTACGTTTCCCATTAGATTCTGATTTCCTTTTTCAATAACTGATCGTCCAGACGAAAATCCTTACGCCTGCGCACTACAAACTTAACTCATTAAAGTGCTCGCCTACATATTTGGCTCACTCACTTCTGCTACAATGCTTAGCTAAATCACTTTGCGCTTTCCTACATCTTCCATTTATGACCCCTAAAACTTACCCAAACCACTTTGCGCTTTCCTTCTTTTTCCATTTCTCACCCCTAAAACTTACCCAAACCACTTCACGGTTAGGTGGTTCTTCCATTTTTCACCCCTAAAACTTACCCAAACCACTTCGCTGTTAGGTTCTTCTTCCATTTATGACCCCTAAAACTTACCCAAACCACTTTGCGGTTAGGTTCATCTTCCATTTTTCACCCCTAAAACTTACCCAAACCACTTTGCGGTTAGGTTCTTCTTCCATTTTTCACCCCTAAAACTTACCCAAACCACTTTGCGGTTAGGTTCTTCTTCCATTTTTCACCCCTAAAACTTACCCAAACCACTTCGCGGTTAGATTCTTCTTCCATTTATGACCCCTAAAACTTACCCAAACCACTTCGCGGTTAGATTCTTCTTCCATTTATGACCCCTAAAACTTACCCAAACCACTTTGCGGTTAGGTTGTTTTTCCATTTTTCACCCCTAAAACTTACCCAAACCACTTCGCGGTTAGATTCTTCTTCCATTTTTCACCCCTAAAACGTACCCAAACCACTTCGCGGTTATGTGAATCTTCATCTCTACATATTATTTGGCCCATTCGTTTGGTGTTAATGTATTTGGAAAATAAAATGACACTGAAACATTTTTTTTTCTTTTTTTTAATCATAAATGCCATTTTTGTAAAATGTAAAATTAAAAAAAAATGCAAAAGTCTTTTACATTTTACATTTTTACAATTTTATAAAATTTTACATTTTATCAATTTTAAAACTATGTACAAAACAATGGCAGGACCCAGAACATTAGTCTTCTTCTGTGGTCCCCAACGAGTCACGCAGCTCCTGCATGTTGGCCACCAACTGAAGGACCCTTTAACTTATTGCTGCCACTCTGGCATATGTGGTCCCTGTATAAAAAAGAAACAAACATTATTTGTTGGCAAATACATGTTTCTCATCTGTGGATCGAATGTTTTTTAGTTGTCAAGCTAACTCATGACGCCATATGCCATTATGCTAAGTAATTAATCTAAGGAAGTGGGCATATGTCATTATGCTAATGCCATTTACTATGGCTTTAGGTATCTTGGTGATCATGTAAATTACCACATACTCAAAAGAATGACATTACAACTTACTTCGTTAGTGGCCGACGTGTGCGTCCGGGACCACCCTGGGTTCTGGGCCCTGCCACTGCTGGGAAGTTGAGGCTGTAGAGACATGTCAAATAGGGTCACTTCTAATGTCTTAGTCAACAGTAAGCAAATTACAATTTCAATGTGTGTGTGACATCACCCACCTTGTGCCTCCTGGGCATGATCTGCTGCAGTCCCTGCTCCAGATCCTTCACCCGCTACATTAACATCTAGAAAAAGAGATTAAGGGAATCAGCTTTGTTTTAAATAGCATGTATGTGTGTGCGGTTACATGAAGAGTCACATACCAGAGGCTAACGGCTCCGTCGCTTGGTATGACTCCCTGCCCCCGCCGTGATGCCTCTCCTCTGTAGAAATTTCCAGGGGCTGGTCGGAGGCCCCTACAGAGGAGGGGTAGGACCGTCGCCCTGGAGATCCACCACCTTCACTTCCTGCTGCAGATTCATGCAGCACTGGTCGGCCTGTGCGCCTCGGGGTGCGTCGGATTTGGTACTCCATTTCCAGCACTAGAAAAGAAAAGCATTTAGAAATATAGGCCTACCTTGTGTATTAGTTACATCTAGCATGCAATCGCTATGTACTTACTTGGGAAATGGAGTCCGAAAAATTCCCCGCTCCTGGGGCATGGGGAGCCATTTCAGGTCTGACCAATGCTGCATGATCTGCGTGTGGGTGAAGGTGGTGTCCGTCTCGTGCTGGATCCTGGAAATGATCTCCAGGGCGACGTTCCTCTTCTCAAAAGAGTTGGGCAGGTAGTCGTACCTGCGCTGAAGCATCGTCTAAAAAACACAAAAAAACACAGTATTTAGATCAAACTGCATACAAATATCTGTCACAAATCGATCACTTGACTAAATGACATTCCAAGACACATTTTAGCCTGAAACTATCGTTCTAGATGTTAGTGAGTTGGTTAGCACATGTGGGCAATATGTGCCAACTTCTGTTTTTTCAGTTTTAGACATTTTTAAACCAAACCGTTTCTTCCTGCGCTTCCTTAAGTGCTAGGCATGCATTTAGATGGCAAATCAAAGGCATTAAAATACACTTACGAGCATAATCAGCTCTTCTTGTTGGCAGGTGAAGATCGTGGGCGCCATCTTTCTTCTTGTCTGCAGCAGATAAGTAATGCTCCATCGGTTTCCGGGTTCCGCGCGGCCGGACGAACGGCCATACGCACGCGTACACGAACGCGTAAGCTTCATACCCAGGCATTAGTATTTAACAGCTCATTCTCTTTCAGAGTCTCAACTTTATGGCACCCAAAAAGCCGGCGCTAAGGCCAAAGCAGCAAAGGAGGGCAGCAGCAAAAAGGCAGAGAAGCGTGAGGAGGCTTCTGCAGGCCCCACCACTCGCTCAAAAATGCCAAAGGCTAAGGTGCAGGAAACCCTCAGTGGGCAGGCCAAGGTGACCACAACCACAAAGGCACCAACAAGCACCAAACAAAAGGAGCCGGCGCCAAAGAAGAAGCCCCAGGCCAGCAAGCACACAGGTACGGCCCCTAAAAAACACACCAAGAGGGTGAGAAGCCCCAGCCCCCAAAGGTCAGCATCACCCCACCCACGTGGGAAAAGCTCCCATGGCAAGAGGCCAACCCACCGGGCCAGAAGCCCCAGCAGCCAGAGCTCACCATTAACCCACCCACGTGGGAAAAGCTCCCATGGCAAGAGGCCAACCCACCGGGACAGAAACCCCAGCAGCCAGAGCTCACCATCACCCCACCCACGTGGGAAAAGCTCCCATGAAAAGAGGCCAACCCACCGGGCCAGAAGCCCCCGCAGCCAGAGCTCACCATCACCCACCCACATGGGAAAAGCTCCCATGGCAAGAGGCCAACCCACCGGGCCAGAAGCCCCAGCAGCCAGAGCTCACCATCACCCCACCCATGTCCAACAAACTCCCAGGGGCATGAAAGTGTGAAGGGGCAACAGAGGCACAGGGCAAGAAGCCCAACATCAATTCCAGCACACCCTCTCCTCCTCGCCCACATTTGCCACCAGCACAGGTGGCAAGGCACTCTCCATATGCCACATCTACGCCTGCTAGTTCAGTGGCCACCCAGCCAAGAACCCCAAGTCCATATCCAAGTCCAGTTCAATCTGAAGCCAGCCACCTGTCCTACATTTCTCCCCGACACAGCCAGGCCAGAATGTCCCCCGATTTGCTTGCAACCACTAATGAGCCAGAACATCAAGCAATAGGGCGCACATTGCGCCGAGGCCACTTGAGTGGCAGGTTTGGGGAGGAACAAAATCTGGCATTGGCTAGTGGGCTCACTTTACATTATGATGAACTTTATGGCTGCAGATCCAAAGCAACCAGCAAAATGCGCAAAGCAGAAATTTTAGAGGAGCTCACCAAACAGGTCAATGCAGCGGGGGATGAGCTCAAAGATGTGGAGCAGATTCAACGCAAAATATCGGACCTGAAGTATGCAGCACGGAAGAAAGAAAATAAACAGAGAAATTACAGGTACATATCTGCTTTGTGGATTTGTCTGCTTCTTGTTTTGTCCACATTTTCCTACATTTGCCAAACTATCTTTTTCAGCTTACAAACTGGCAGAGGTTTCCCCACTAAATTACAATTTACCCGAGCTGAGGAGATGGTACTGGGTCTGATACATCCCGTGGCCTTAGAGGGACACTCGGGGCGACGGGACACGGACATCCCTACTATTCCTGCAGGTTAGTAATGTTAGTGTGTATGTGAAATGTTTTCAACATCTAAAATGAGGCTCAAAGGCATATATGAACACATGCCCCTAGGGAGTGCCTCGTTGTGGAGGTTACAGTTTTAGCAGGGTGTGTTATGTCTGTGGAATGTTAAATTTCAGATTTTCTTGCCCATACATGACCTTGGAGAGTATTTATGGATGCTATAAAAGTCTTTACATTAGCAAAGGACTGCCTGTTATATGATTCTAGGCAATCAGATCCAACATTTCCATCTTTGTCTTTAGGCCACTTGGGTTTGAGCTGTGCTTTGGTCTCAAATACTTGATCTGGGGTCAGGGAAAGGTCTACCTAGGAAGAATGCCAACCAGCATATTCTTAAGGCAAATTATATTTGCAAGCTGAGTGTGGGCCCCTAATGGCCCTTTAGGGATGTGTGAAGCCCCATAACAGCCAGTACATGCATGTTTATTTTATTTAAGGTGACCAATGTGTATGTACATGTTGCTTAATACATCTAACAGATAATGACATTCATAGTTAAAGTGGACCAACACCCAGGATTTTGACTATCCTGGGTCTTGGTCCACTTCGGTGGGGCACCCCCGATCGGGGTGCCCCGCTGTGTGAAACCCCCCGAACAACTCACCTCTCCCCGCTCCCAGCGCCGACGGACAAGCCGCGGACAAGCGGCTCCTCCGCCGCCTCCCGCGCGTCCCTCTTGACGCGCGCATGCCCCCGCCGGCCATTCACAGACGGCCAGCGCGGGCGCGCGCACGTCTAGAGGGGCGCGAGGGAGGCGGCGGCAAGGTAAGGAGTTTGGGGGGGTTTCACCCCGCGGGACATCCCGATCCTTATAGATTCCCGAGCCGATCACCCGTGGGTGTTGGTCCACTTTAAGGCCAACTTGGACCGTTTAGAGAGTTGCCCTTCCTGCTTGGCCACGTGTTTTCGTGAAGCATATGTAGTAATACAGATCACCAAGGCATATTTGTGTGTTGACATGCCTTTTTGTAAACAATACAGCCCAGCGTCATCCCTCATTTAGTGTGGAAGCCTCAGCCAGTTTGACCACGCCGTCAACTTCCGTGCTGCCTAGGAGCCAGGATCCGATATATACGGTAAGTGTATTTTTCTGAATCTGCTGATGCATGTGAATTTATATGAATAATTTGCAGTACCAAAATATGTAGGGCACAAACTGAACCTTTTTTTTCACATGTCGCAACAGACCCACACACTCATGGAGGAAATCCAGGAGCTGGAGGAGGATGGCACCTTGATGGGACCTTCAGAACAGACCCCCCTGGAACATAATCTGCAACTGTGTGGGCAGCATGCAGAGATTGAGCCTACAGTCCCCAGTGGTAGTTCTGCTGCAGAGGATTTGCCAAGCACATCTGTGGCTGTTGGTCGAATTAGAGGACCATCATCTGCACGCACCGCAACCCGGGGAATTGGAAGGCGTAGTCAGCTACGTCGCCCAGTTTCCCAGGGGAGGCGTGTGCCGATCATGGAGTCATGATTTTGCCAACAAAATCAAAGAAACAACGAGCAGCATCATGCACAATTAGAGATCTTAAATAATACCTTAAACAACATGCTGACAGAATTTAGGTCCACCAACAGCCACATGGTCACCTTATCTAATAATTTCAGTGCCATGCTTGAGGAAGTTCGAACTAGCGACACCCACATGGCCACCTTAAGTAGTAATTTCAGTGCCATGCTGGATGAAGTTCGAACAACCAATAGAAACATGTTGCAACAGTTGCAGATTATGAATGCCACACATGCCCAAGTGATGGGCCACCTCCAAGGCCCACAACCAGGGTTTTATGGGCATCAACCATTTTAACCCCTATTTGCCCTGTATCTGCTACACATCTTTGCTCTACATACCCACTGTATTGACCTGTCTGGTGAGCCCTACCAATATAGCCTTTTGGTATGGCTTTGCTTGTATGCTTTGGATTTGCAGCCATGTAGCTCATTAGAGTGCTGAGATACCCCACTAGCCAATGCCTGAGCTCAAGCCTCACTGAACCTGCCACTCAAGCTGTTGCGCTGCAGGCTTTGGCCAAATGACATTGCTTCTGGCTCATCCTGTTTGTAGGCATGATTGGGGGGCATTCTGGGCTGGCAAACTAATACCTTGAACCCTGGCAGAGATTGTACTGGACTTGGATTTGGACTGGGGCTTCTTGTTTGGGTGGGCCACTGACTTACAGGAGTAGATGTGGCATAGGTATGGCTGCTTTACACCTGTGGCAAATGTGGCCAAGCAGGAGAAGGTGTGTATGTGGCCCTATGTATTACTGTCCCAATATTGACATGCAAATGCTTGCCCCTATGTCTATTTTTTTTTTATTAAAAAATAACTCCATGGAGTGCATTACTTTTAAAGTCCTGGATGTGTCCAATTGCTAGGTGGCATGATTTTCCAACAATTTTTATTTATGTTGTCCTATGTATGTACATGAAGTATGCAAGTGCCCTTAAAATACAAATGTACATATTTATAATAAATATATTGAATGTGACTTTTCCTGTTGTTGACTACATTGATGCATTAATGTTTTGTTGAATTTTAGCTTTGGGAATGAATTTGCAAAAACAGGCCAAAAAAAAATTACTCTCAGATAATGTGAGAATTTTTTAGTATTTAAATCATTACTAGTTGTTAACCAAACAAAAACTTCCAGAATCACAAAACAAAATTATAGTCAAACAAAAACATTACATACACAAAACAAACACAGGACCAAAACATTATGAAAAATGTGTCAAAATCAAATTGGCCCAAACTGCTTGGCCAGAGGCACTAGGTGTGCCTCGGTATTGTTCATCTGGGTCCTGGCTTGGTGGAGAGGGGGCCAGATCCAAATACCGGGACACGCATGTTGTGTGTTACATAACTTTGCCATAATGCAGCAAGAATTATATCTATGACCTTCTTGGGTTCATACTGTAGTGCCCCCCCGGTATGGTCCAAACAATGAAAGCAGGTTTTTAACAGCCCAAACACCCTCTCCACCACGGCCCTGGTCTTCCTGTGAGCTCAATTGTAGGCGTCCTGTGGCGCATTCTGTGGCCGAAGGACGGGCGTCAGCAGCCAGGGAAGCAGTGGATAGCTGGAATCCCCTGAAAAAATAAGACAAAAATGACATTAAGTCCACATTACTCCCAAAATGTAAACAAAAAAACGGGCCATCACCATGACTAAGAGGCTATGTAATATTTGAGAGACACCCTGAACATACAGATTGCTCTGATTAAAAAGCAGCCTAACACCATCTAATGCATGTTTGGACCATTAATACCTCCAAGATGGTGGATGAGGGCAAACCAGGCAGACTGCTAACAGGTATTGGTTCAGGACTGTGCTGCTCAGCATTCTTGGATATCTTACCTTTTCAGGAACCCAGATCTGCTTTCTCTGAGGCAAGCACACCTCTAACCCGCCCCCTGCACTTTATCCCGCTCTCCTCTACTCAGTAAGTGTCATGCTTCTAAGCAAAGATGGCGCAGACCCCATCATAAAGGCAACAACAGCATCGCAGCCGAGTGTGGGGAAGAATAATAAGTAATTTACTAGAAAGTTGACATTTCTAAATTTGAAATGCTGGCCAAACATTTGTAAAGGGTTTGCTAAATAAAATGGTTAAGGTCCGGTTTAATATGTAATCAAGGGGTAAAACCAGCCATAGTTTCAGACATGGGTCATAAACTATATTCATAGGCATACATTGAAAAGTTAATGACGTTATATGCATCAAGTTACCAAGGAGCCATCCACCGGAGAATTCTCCAGACTCAAACCGACGGTACAATCCAGATCATCGCAAGATGTACGCATCATGGGATGAGCCTGGAAACCCAGCAAGGATGCTAAGGATCTGCATGTCCGGGACCACCACTGCTTGGACATTCAGGGAGTGGCCCTTTTTGCGGTTCCTGGGATAAAAGGAAATAAAAATAAATTAGCAAGGCAAGGTAAACTAACACTAACTCCTAACACCCTCCCAAAAACATGTTGGCCAATACAAATAAAAAATAAATACATAAGTATTTTTCACCCCAAAAAAGGAGAGGTATGTTGCATCAAGTAAAGATTAACTTTAAATTGCCTATTTAAGAAGCACATGAACATGTTTTCCTTTGGACGACATGAAAAACATTGTATAAGCTAAATACGGGCCAAAGTTTCACAGGGACTAGTTACAAGGAGGGATTTTACATGCAGGGATTAAGAGATATACAGAGTCAGCTATTTCACAGGGACTAGTTACAAGGAGGGATTTTACAAGGAGGGATTAAGATAAATTAAAAATACCATTTCTGACAACTATATCCCGAAAAAACATATAGAACTTGCCTATAGATGTACTCGTCAGCTGCCGGAGGTAGCAAGGCAACGTGGGTGCAATCAATGGCACCCATGACGTTGGGCATGTCGGTGATATTATTGAAAGGATACGTAGGTACAAAGTAACAAAATGGCTGCTGCAAGGCTTACATTTAGAAAACTGTCGCTTTAAGGTTCAAACTGTGAGAACAGTGCAGTGTCCGTTATCTGGGTGCTAGGAATGTGTTGGCCACAAGAACATGAGAACATAACAATTCTTTCCTGTGAAAACCTTGGTAGAGAACCCAAACAACTGTTTCATGAGAAGTCCTTGGTTAGGTTGGTTCTTGGAAAATTCCCTCACGTGTAATGACGTGCCATGACCCAATGTATGGCCACACCTTATACACACCCCATACACACCCCGGACATCAATATATTGACATAATTGAACCAATCAAGAACTGATTGGGATAGTCTATTGCTTTTTCCCCGCCTATGTCTTGATTTTGCTTTTTATTCTGTAACCCACGCTAAAATAAACAGTTCACACCGAGAATAGCTGTTTTGTGTCTTTCTTGCGCTTGGTGTGGGCTCCAGACGTCTGAAGTGTGAAGGTAACTCTGGTCTACAGACAAATAAGGTAATCCCAGGTAGAGGACTCAGTGGAAGTCGCTCTTAGGTGTCTGCCGGTAATAGGGGCAGATCTTTTCAATTATAAAATGCCAGCTTAAGCACGTTCCAGGCTACCATGTCGTCAGGAAACAAAATATATTTCTGACTAATGGTAGCCATGCCTTGCAAAAACTTGGATAGCACGCGGCTCAGCGTAGGCTGGGAGATCCCCACGGAGAGGGCACCCAGCCTCTGGAATGAGCCGTTCGCCAAAAATTGCAGGCAGCCAAGCATCTTGGTCATACCTGAAATTGCTTGCCCCTTCCTTCTGGTGCGGGCTGACCATGGCCGCAGCTCACTATACTATTTATGGAGGGAAGCACAATTAAGTCTGGTCAGCTCGAACAACTCAACGTCATGCATGCCATCGATATGCATGCACCGCAGGTGCAATCTGGTCTCGGCCCTCCGGACAATTTCTATGCCCATTAGCTGAAGTTCCTCGTGCTCCCCAAAGGCACTAGACTGGTTCATAATAAGGCTATTCAAAGTCAAAATGGTCCCGTAAGGGGATCGCAAATGAAACGGATTTATAGGGTGGTGGTCCCTCGGCAATCAGCTCTCTGAATGAGACGCAAGCCCATACCAATAACGTAAGTTATCTGAACGAACGCAAAATATCAGATTTTGATTGGGAAATGATCCAAACTAACGCAAATGATCTGATTTGCTTTCGTTCATCGAAAGCGCATATACGCATTAGCCGGAACGTTCGTACGAATGAAAAATGAACAAAAAAAACAAAGAAAATGACAAACACACACAAAAACTTTCACAGACAGCTACAAAAGTCCAGACGAATGTGTCTCTGAATCGAGCCTAATGACCTTATTACTCCATATCAGCATGGATTTATGAGGAATCGCTCCTGCCAGACAAACCTAATCAGCTTTTATGAGGAGGTAAGTTCAAGATTGGATCAGGGGGAGTCATTGGATATCATATATCTTGACTTTTCTAAAGCGTTTGATACTGTGCCACATAAAAGTCTGGTACAAAAGATGAATATGCTGGGACTGGGGGAAAACGTGTGCAGATGGGTGAGAGGTTGGCTTAATGATCGGAAGCAGAGGGTGGTTATCAATGGTACACACTCAGATTGGGTCACTGTTACTAGTGGAGTACCAGAAGGGTCAGTTCTGGGACCAATTCTCTTCAATATATATATATATATATATATATATATATATATATATATATATATATATAAATGACATTGGGTATGGATTTAACAGGGAAGTCTCAATCTTTGCAGATAATACTAAGCTGTGTAAAGTAATTAAAACAAAAGAGGACAACATGCAGCTACAAACAGATGTAGATAAATTGGAAGCATGGGCAGTTAATTGGCAAATGAAGTTTAACACAGATAAATGTAAGGTTATGCACATGGGAAGGAGAAATCTGTGTCATGATTACACACTAAATAAAGAAACACTTGGTAAACAACAATGGAAAAGGACCTAAGGGTTTTAGTTAACAATAAGCTCAAGTGTAGTAATCAATGCAGGGCAGCAGCTGCCAAAGCAAATAGGATCATGGGGTGCATCAGGACCAGAGCATCATTTTACCCCTGTACAAGTCACTGGTCAGACCCCATATGGAGTACTGTGTACAGTTCTGGGCATCTGTGCTTAAAAAGGACATATCAGAACTGGAACATGTTCAAAGAAGGGCAACAAAGTTAATAAAAGGAGTGCGGGGGCTAGAGTACCCTGAAAGATTGTCAGTTAGGTTTATTTAGTTTGGAAAAAAGTTATTAGATCACCCCTCAAGCATCTATGTATGAATATATTCGGGGTCAATACAAAGATCTGTCCCACAATCTATTCTAGTGTTACTATAACCCGAGGGCATCCACTAAGGTTAGAGGAAAGGTGCTTTTTCCACAGACAGGGGATTCTTCTCTGTGAGAGCAGTGAGACTATCCCCTCGATTCAAAGAGCAAAAGTTAATTGATTTCGGATCGAGAATCGTAAGTTTGGGTGGGTGTTAGTCATTTTTTCCTGTTTTTTTGGCCATTTCCGACTCGCACGAGCCTACGTACGAATGCGTATATGCTCTTATGTTCATCGCAAGTTCGTTCCTAAATTTTAGGATCAAAACGTAAAACTTAGGCTCAAATCCTAAAACTTAGGATCAAAACGTAAAACTTAGGATAATCGAATGTGTTTAGGTGTGATTCAGAGAACAGTTTTCAAACCTCTAAATACGTTTTAGAAGAAAGCCACTGCCGACACCTTTTAGCAGTCGGATTGCTGTTCTTGAACAGGTTTTTTGGCTATGTGGAGGAGTCTGCGCGTCTTGAGCTCCAATGAACTGCATGTATCAGCATGGCCGAGCCCATAAATTGTATGGCAATGCATACCTGATTCATGTATGCCTTATAAAAACATTTTAATGTGGACCTTAATTAGTCCTTTGCATGTAAACCTTTATTTTGCAATATATTTGCGTTAATTAAAGAAACTTATGTCCTTTGTTATTTATTTTTAAATTGATGTACTAGAATAATATTTTTAGATTGCATTTATTGGTGTAGTTGTTTACCTTTGCTTTGTTTAATTATTTAAGCACATCTTTGGTCAGATGCATCACACTTACTGAGGAGAGGAGAGCGGGATAAAGTGCAGGATGTGGGTTACTGCTGTATTTTGCACAGACACAGCAGAGCTGGGGGCACGGAAAGGTCAGAAATCAAAGAATGCAGAGCAACACAGTCACAAGGCCCTCTCTGTTTGCAGGCTGCCCGATAATACCTGACCCGCCATCTTGGCTGTTTCTAGACTCATAACATGCAGAAGTTGCTGGGTGTTTTTTTATATTTGAGAGCAATCTGTATGTAGAGGGTGTGGGTAACCACACACAAAATTTTAAGTTGTACCATTTGAAGCCAAAATATTAAAATTAAATCCACAAGTAAAAAATGCAAGTTAACTAAAAATTAAACAAAGTAAGATTTACTTATGCAAATGCATTCATTAATGGTTGGTTACTACAAAATGAATGAAATAAAGAAAAATAAGACCAAATATTTAGAATGCACTTTAATGAGGTAAGTTTGTAGTGCGCAGCCGCAAGATCAGAAGGATTTACGTCCAGACAAAAAAGGAAAAAGGGCAAAACCAATGTTGCAACCTGAGAAATGAAACGGAAAATTCAGGATGGAAACTGACATAGGTCTGATTCCCGAACTGCCATACGAACGGACGTACATTTTAGGATAGAAACGTATTTGCTTATAGAATCACTCGCAAGTTCATACGAACGCACGAGCGTACGGGAAAAATAGGATGATCGGCACCAAAATCCAAGCTGTTACATGTTTCTTTGAATCGACCCTTATGAGACTATGAGACTTAAGGTTTATATATACATTTTTACCAGATAAATAAAAATAAGCATATATGCACCATAACCCTTCCCCTATAAAAACCTTACAATCAACATTGCTGTCAGATTTTTAAGCAGGGACCCACACACACCCACATTCAAATTGTTGTGATATGGTGTGGCTCTAACAAACAGCTTTCTATCTGGGCAACATGGTTAGGTTCATGCTAATTATTTTGTGAAGATCTTTGAGTGTGTTTTTCGTGTGAATTACAGAGGAGACACGTTTCACAGAGTCTACTCCATCACACAGTGCGAACCACACATCACAATGCAATCTATGCTATACAAAACAATTTACAATCCAATAATAGGCTCATGACTAGGGATGAGTGAACCTGCTGAAGTAAAAGTTCAACAAGTTCTACCAAACTTCTACCAAAGCTCGGTTTGGGTCCCCCGAATTCAAACTGAACAGAAAATGGCTGTAAAATGGAGGTAGCAAATTTAGGGGGGGCAGGGAGATTACCCTGCAGAAAATGGCCTGGGGAAAGTATTTAAAACAATAACAGAAAACTAAAGAAATAAAGAAATACATACATAAATAAAACATTTTAAAATAATAGTTTTTTCTTTACAGAGGGGCGTGGCTGTGGTGCTGTTAGGGGCGGACTGGGACTAAAAAATGCCCCGGGAGTTTTTTGGGCACACCGGCCCTGCTGTACTGTTCCTGGCCCAGTATAGTATAGTAATCTCACACATATATAAATATATACACACACAAATTATTTTGTTTCATGGTTTACCAGGGTTTAGAGGACAAAAAAGAAAATATTAACAAAATGAATCACTGAATCACCCCATTACAACCAGTGAGCAGTCTCCCGCATTACAGCCTGTGCGCAGCATCCCACATTGGAGGCAGTGTGCAACATCTCCCATTATAGGCAGTGAGGGACATCCCTACAATACAGGTATTGTGCAGTATCTCCCATTACAGACAGTGAGGGGCAACCCTCATTACAGGCAGAGAGGGACATCCTGCATTACAGGCAGAGAGGGGCATCCCGCATTACAGGCAGAGAGGGGCATCCCACATTTACAGGCAGAGAGGGTCATCCCGCATTACAGGCAGAGAGGGGCATCACGCATTACAGGCAGAGAGGGGCATCCCGCATTACAGGGAGAGAGAGGTATACCCCCACTCCCTCCCCCCAACAATGGACAATAATAAGGCAGCAGGCGGGCAGGGTAACCGATTCATGCCTGCCTGCCCACCAGCTGGCCACTAGGGTTTGGTTATGCTTTAACGAATCATAGAATGGAGTACCACAGGAACATTTTGTTTCGACACCTTCCATGTTCAGCCCAACACCATGGGTGACTTCTCAGCCTCATATTTATTGTTGGTGAATATGCCTGACTGATTTCCTCACCAGCCTCCAACATGCTGACCCCTCCCCTGTGTGTTTTCCAGGTGGTCAACGGGTAATTGCTGAGGTTAATGGGCAGTTCATGATTAGTGGTGTACATGGCCTCTTAATCATGGTATAACATGGGCAGCCTGTGATGTTTAGGTGAGCTTTAGAAGATTCAGACCCTGAGGTTAATTCTGGGTATGGGAAGGGGTAGGCGGAGTACTCACACAGCTTGGACGGACTGTTTCTTGAAGTTCTCCTGGTGACTCCAGGTCCCTTTGAAAGCCGGAAGCAGGCACAGTCCAATGTTTAAAACAAAACCTTTCTTTATTCTCCAGCTGGGTAGCAGTCTGAGGGTATTTAGGGCTCATCTTTGTCAGTTCTCACCTGGTAAATCCTCCAGGAGTCTGACGCATTATAGTTTGCCCCCCCCCCCAAGGGCTGTATCAGACCCGACCTTTCTTGCTTCCTTCCTCTGGTCTGATCCAGTCTGGGGTGTGACACTCCAGCACCCCACAACAGCATCTACCGGTCACACTCACTCACCAGTTCACACATGAGGGCACTTCCTGGTTGTTGCACGCATGTTAGTGGGCATGCCCCATATGGTCGGCGTCCAATAAAAACAATGGACACCAACCTGCGCGCAACAGCCAGGAGCTGCCTGCAAGCGTGTGTGAGAGCAGCGGCCGCCACCCCTTCATCCGTGATCGCTGCCTTGGCTCTCTCTATCCACAGTAGATAGAGAGAGAGAAGGCTGCAATCGCGGATGAAGGGGTGGTGGACGATGAGCAGAGAAGTGGAATGTATGGAGGCCGCTCTGCCCTGCCGCTGTCACTTTCACGCACAGAGCGGGGCTGGTGGTGGCGGGCAGAGTGGCCTCCACCCATTCCACTTCTCTGCTCATCGGCCACCACCTGCGGCCTTCCCATGTGCCGGCCTACCGGGATTCTGCCCGGTATGCCCTATGGCCAGCCTGCCATCCCTCAGTACAGCCAGTGCGGGCATCCCTCAGTACAGCCAGTGCGGGCATCCCTCAGTGCAGCCAGTGCAGGCATCCCCCATTACTGCCAGTGGGGGCATCCCTCAGTAAAGCCAACGAGTGACATCCACCGCGCCACTCACCCACCCACGCACTTACCGCTGGTTCCCGATGGTCAGAGGGCCGGTCTGCCTGTCGCTGATGTTCCTGTCGCCTCCGCCGCCGCTCTCATACACACTTACCGGCACTTCCTGGCTGTTGCGCGCTGGTCGACGGTGGGCGTGCCCCATATGGCCGGCGTCCAATGGGGCACGCCCACTGATGGCCAGCGCACAACAGCCAGGAAGTGCCGGTAAGTGTGTGAATGTGTGTGTTTGTGTGTATGAGAGCGGCGGCGGCGGCAGCAGGTACAGCAGGGACCCGCAGCGGCCTCCCCTCACCCTCCAGCATCTGTTGTTTTTAGGGTTGCGGCCTTCCCTGGCGCCGGCCTACCGGGATATTGCCCGGTACGCCCTATGGCCAGCCCGCCCCTGGGTGCTGTGCTGGAGCAGGAAGATGTGTTAAATCTGTGCCTGCTACACCTTCCTATGGTGCCAGCAGTTGCCAGACTTTGCAGCATATTCTTGTAGGCCCCATTACCGCTGCCAGAATGGTGAGGCCAGACCAAGTTGAGGCATTTATAGATTAGATGGCACACAGTGCTTCAAGTTCCAGTTAACCAGGGACCTGCAAAGCAAAAAAAAACATTTAGAATTATTGTTTATTTATAGAGCTCTATTGTATTCCATGGTGCTTTACAAACTAAATATTGCAGGAGGGTGGGACACTGAATAACCTTCAACATGTCTATGCCTCAGCCACAAGTTATGGAGCAGGATGTCTATGATGAGGATAAAACCCAAACTAAACCATCAGCGGTCAGCCCCTTGCTACTACTGCCCACCATTCACAGGGACAGAAATAGCTGCCTCCAAAGGATCTCACCGGCATGGTACTTTTCTCTTCCATTTTACTTCAGGCCATTAGAAAAATTCAGAGATGAATGGGTTAACCTCTCCCAAAGGGCGTGTACTGCAAGACAAGGGCGTGTCTCCTCCCGGGCCTATGTACTCCTGGCTGACTTCCTTCACTTTCTTTCTTGCAGTTGGAACTGGACTGCAAGGGTGTATCTGAACTCCTCCCCCATTTACTTTTTGTTTTTAAAGGAATTATGCCTTGGAAGCGGGGGTAATGGAAACCTGACTGTTCCTGGGCCATTATACTCCTCTGATCTGAATGGACCCACTTTACCTCTGCAGCTTAGCTGCATTCGACTCAGCATGGTAAGGTAAGCGCCAACGTCCTGGAGCACTGCGGGGTGTCAACTTTTTGTTTTTTAAAAAAGAGTGACACTCCTGTGCTGAGAATTCTGCCACAGGAAAAAGCAGCCACAGGTTTTTGTCTGGTGAGCCTGATTAGGGTGACCAAGGGAATTATTTTCCCTCTTTTATTGATCTTTGCCATGTGTTAATTGAATTTTACTGATTGTAAAATTCAAAATTTGCATGCCTTTAAGGGGACAAAGCTAAGGCGGCAGCGAGGAAGGATCGTTTTCTGGGCTGCAGCCGTGGAAAGAATTTCGGCTCAGCAAAGTAGCTAGCACCGCCGACAATCTCCGGTTCTTCTAAGCGGCCCAGCGCTCTCTTGGGCCGAGGCCATGGAACGTTTTACGGCTTAGCAAAGTCCCGAGAACCGCCTACACCTCCGCTTCTTCTTAGGGGCTCAGCGCTCTTTCTCGGGTCGAGGCCATGGACCGACTTTCGGCTTAGCAAAGTGCTGAGCACCCCCGAGGCCGCCGGTCCTTCTCCGCCCATTCATGGGCTTTAACATGAAATGTCTTGTTTGCCATTTTTTAGGTGTATTCTCAATATTTTTGGATGAAATATGTGCCAAAAAAAAAAAAAAACGTTTGTCAATAAAATCTTATTGCGTGTGAAACCCCAATTTCTCCCGGTTACAGCTGTACCACATATATATTGGTAGACACCCTTTCCTGCCCTGGCAACTCCTCCAAACTGAAACAACGCTTTAGGAGAGTTTCAGATAAAATACAACTATGCAATGCGCTATGCGCACCTTGCAGTTTTTCAAGAAAACAACTCTTTACATTTGAAATACCCCCGACAAACTATATATTCTCTGGAAGTACACACCTCAAGCTTTCTAGGTGTACCAGGCTTGTTGACATGGGTGCAGTTTTCTGGAAGTAATCCCTCAATGTATTCTTTGGTATCACAGGGTTTGCAGACAAAGTGCGCACCTTGTGCCTTTTCTACCAAAACAAGCCTTTACATTTGGAATATCCCCCATATTTTCCACCATATATAGTACACATTTTAAGCTTTCTAAACGTACCCAGCTTGTTGTAGTGGGCTCATCTTTCTGGAAGTAATCCCTTGAAGAATTCTTAGGCTGCACAGGATTTCATAAAAAAAATGATAAAAAAGCAGAATAAAAAGCACCTTTTCCTAAAATATCAATATGCAAATAAGCAGAACAATATCCAACATGCATAGGTACTTTTAACCCTTTTAATTGCCAGCCTACTTAAAGTTTTGTCACCCTCTGTTGACAGGTAATTTTTCCCCATTTTGCGCCATGTTTAACCGTGATTTTTGCCAGAATTTCCAGGAATATATATATATATATATTTGCAGCAGAGTTTAGGCTTTAACATGAAATGTCTTGTTTGTAATTTTTCTACTGTTTTTTTAAATATTTTTGTTTAAAAGAACAAAAAAATAAATAAAATATAATTTTTTAGATAATTTTCTCCTTTATTTTAAATAAACATTTGTTTTATTACTGAAAACCATATTGCATGTGAAAGCCCTATTTCTCCCGATTACAACGGTACCACATATGTATCGGTAGCCCCCCAGTCTTGCCCAGTAGACCCCCCCAAACTGAAAAGAGTACTTTATAACATTTACAAATAAAATACTACTCTCCACACTATAAACAAAATGACATAGGGTCCCCTCTACCCAAAATAACCAGCCCAGGACCAGCTATGGGGGCTTGTAGAACAGGGTGCCGGGGCCAGCTCTGGTGGCCCCCCCCACCCTGCAGCCTACAAGCCCACACACCCTGTGTGGGCCTGGGCTCTTCTGCCCCCCCCCTGGACTTTGGGGAGGCTGGTAATTGGTGTGCCAGGGGTTAATGGCAAGTCACCCACTAGTGCAGGTGACTTGCCAGCCCCCAGCCTTGTGAACTGGTATAGGGGTAAAGGGGTCTCATGGACCCCTTACCAGTTCACAAGGCGTTAAATGTAAAAAAAACACACAAACACATGGATTTTTTATACTTACCTCCCATCCATCCCTGGGCACTGTGTCCCACACTGATCAATCTGGCTTCCTGCTCTCCTGCTGCTGCTGGAAGCCTTTCATAGCTGCTGGGCGACAGAGCATAAGGGGCTAATTTAAAAAAAATGACATAGGGTCCCTTTTTTTTGGAATTTTAAGGGTTAGGGTTAGGCTAACCCTAACCCTTAAAATTAAAAAAAAAAATGATGTAGGGTCCCCCCTACCCATCATAACCAGCCCGGGACCAGCTATGGGGGCTTGTAGGAACAGAGTGGAGGGGCCAGCTTTTGTGGCCCCCCACCCTGCAGCCTACAAGCCCACATACCCTGTGTGGGCCTGGGCTCTTCTGCCCCCCCTGGGCTTTGGGGAGGCAGGTAATGTGGGGGTCTCGGGGTTAAGGGCAAGTCACCCGCTAGCCGCAGGTGACTTGCCAGACCCAGAGATTTGTGAACTGGTAAAGGGGTTCCATGGACCCCTTACCAGTTCACAAAGGGTTAACAGTAAAAAAAACACACAACACAGTAAAAACATATTTATTAAAAAAAAAAAAATTTTTTTTTGCTTTACTCACCTCCGATTGTCAGCTCCTGTGTCCCTCGCCAAGATGACAGATGCCGGAGATCGGCAGCCAGAGGAGGAGGGAGGCAGGAGATCAGAGGATCTCCTGCCCCTCTCCTCTGCCCACCATTCTCCAGGCATCTGACAGCTGAGATGCCGAGAGCTGAGATGACAACAGCATGATGACGTCACAAGCCCCGCCCCCAAAGGGCGCCCGTTGGGAGGGCAGGGAAATGGGGCCTGTTGGCCGCCCTCCTCAAGACTCAAGAGCCAGGGGGGGGTGATCGGAGCCCCTCCCCTGAAGAAGAGGAGCGCTGGTGGGAGCTATCGGGAACCATGGTTAGTAAATTTCCTTTTTTTTTTTTTTACATGTAATACTGGCAGCTCGGAAGCCGGGGGGGGGGTGCACCTGTTCCGGGCACTCTTCTGCAGCCGAGGGGGCCTCGGTGGGGGATGGAAGCCCCCCTAATGAAGAGGAAACCCGGATGGTTCGATAGAGGGGGCAGGTGAGTGGTTTTTTTTTTTTGCCCGCTAGCAGAATATTGGATTTTTTCCAGAAGGGTCTTGATGAAAGTTTCAATTGAGTATTTTAAAGGGACAGATATCTGCTTTATCTATCTTTTTTCAGAAACCCATTGCTGATCATAAATTTATCAAATCTTTGGTAGAGGGAGTAGCTCATGTGCGGCCTCCTCACAAGCTACTTCTGCCGGTTTGGGTCCTGAACTTTTGTCAGCACTTCAGGGTCCTTCTTTTGAACAATTGGCAGATACATCATTAAGTTTATATACCCTTAAGGTTATCTTTTTTAGTGGCAATAACCTCAGTAAGGAGGGTTTATGAATTAGCAGCTTTATGAGTTAAGTCTCCTTATTTAGTGATACATAAGGACAAGGCCATCTTCTACTTGAAACAGGATGTTCTTCCTAAAGTGGTTTTTCATCTTAATGAAAAGGTGCCTTCCTTGTGTCCTGCTCCAGTGTCCGATAAAGAAAGGATTCTTCATTGCTGGATGTAGTTAAAGCACTAAGAAACTATTTCACTGCTACACAAACTTTCCGTAGGTCGGACTCCCTATTTGTTATTCCTGAGGGTCCACGGAAAGGTCTTCCACCATCTAAGTCTACCAAGACACAACTTTTAACAGCAGGTCATCCCTGTCCTGCACCAATAGGTTGTGGAGAAAATAAGGTGTGCACGAAAATGACACACAAACACCTAAGCATGGGCAGGAATGTTACTTTTTTTTTTAACTGCCCAGTGGGTTAATGTAGTGGCGCCCAGGCCCAAGCTGCCAATTGATTTGGCCTATATACTTCAACCACCCAGAATTGCTCTTCACTTGTTGCCTCCTGTTGCCTCCTACTCTGTTTCCTCATCTGCTGCCTTCTCATCCAGCCTACATCACCATTTTGAGTCCAGCTTTGGGGAAATGACAGCAGGTGCTGAAACTCATCTGTCTGGATGAAAGACCACACTGCCCAGGAGCTGTGAACTGGCATCCAGGAGCAGATAGATGAGTGGTTGCTGGTGCTGAACCTGAAGCCTGCAAGGATGTGTGCAGCAAGGTTCAGAACCTAATAGCAGCTTTGGCCCAAGCAGGGTTAAGGCACATCCAGACATGCCAGAGCTGCTGCATACAGTGCATGCCATGTGTGCACACTTTGGTTGTTTGCACCCTGCTGCTGCTCACCTATCTGCACCGCAGATGGCCTTCCCACCCCACACCTCATAGGTGATTTGCCAACCAGGTGGAATTCCCCTTAGATACTGTATGTTGGAAGGGGTGTGTGAGCAGCAGCAGCAGCAGCAGGCAGTAGTGGAGTTCCAGCTTCAAAATGCCTGGGTGAGTCGAAGTGCAGACCAACAGCACTTCACCACCAATGAGTGGGCCTCCACGAGGGACACTTGTGCTGTGCTTCCAATATGCCACTAAAATGGTCAGCGCTGATGAATTATTCCATTCTCAATGCTACCACACCAACACGTCAGGCCATGCCCCAATCTGAAAGGCACTACTGGCACTAAGGCCTCTGTGTCGGCATGAGGCTGAGGAGGGGGGAGTCACCAATGCAGCAGGGGCACCAGCACCACCTCAGAAGGGATTGCAAGCATGGACACAATGTGGGACATGGTACATTTTTTGCCACATCCACCACTGTCTGTTATGGCTTGTAGATTCGCATGGTGGACGATTATCTGTTGAGGCATCTCCTGGTGCTGGTGATGGGTCCTTCACCGTTGATTTTCATGGTTGTTAAATTGGACATATGGCAAGAGCTTTCTCTCTATGTCTTGGTGCTGGTCTTCCCTGTGGCAAGTGTCCTATCAGCAATACAGGGGATGTCATCACCGACAAGAAGATCCACCAATCCACAGCCAATGTGGACATTTTTACAATTGGGAAGATAAGTCTGATGTGGATCCCACGGGACTTGGCTGTACTAGCTCCCGAGTGAGGTTGAAGTGTTGGCTACCTCCCTCTCTTCCACTTACCTAGCAGAAAACACACATACTGGTAGAAGTTATAGAATATTTTCAAGCATGATGAAACAGCAACAGCTTAAGGGTGACCTGGTTCCTCTCTAATGTGGCAGCCTTGCTGCCTTTAAATGTACAGATGAAGAAAATGACCTCTCATAAGAAACATTGCAATAACATGGAACCAAGCAAACCGACTTCTCAGTCTCTGAGATACATTGTTGGCTGCAGGATACAACATGGTTGAAAAAAAGGTGGTGGCCCAATAACACAAGGGAAGGATCTGATTTAGATTAAGTACCAGTCAACCATTCCCTCTACCTTATTAAGTATGATGGGGTTGACTGTGTTTATGGATTAGAACTCCACAAGGATTAAAGGGTGTCTGCTCTTGAAGTACTTCCAGACACAGTTGCTTCATCCAGGATAAGCAATGCTCATTCGGCCGACACAATGATTGGTGAAGCTGTGGAACATTTTGTTGAAATGGAAGACTGTTCCAAAGATGAATGGCAAGGGATGGTTTTAGCCAGAGCAACAATCCTGAATACGCGGTTTTATATAACATATGAAAAGATCCTGTTTTGTACATGTATCAGATTTTATATGACAAAGGTGATCTTCACATCATGCCTGACTCTAACTGTCCTCCAGCGGAAACAGCGGCATGAGACAACGTGGACAGCCTAATTGGAAATCAATTGGAATATGCCAAAGAAGATGGCTCAAAAAGGACTTGCATGGTAATTCATCAAGTGGAAGCCAAACCTTCAGTGCACTTCATCAAGGTTGATGATGATTTCCATATTTATATCTATTATTTGGTATGCTAAGTGACATTCTTGAACTTTGCCAAGGTTGTGGAGTAGTGATACCCAAGTGGTTTGAACAAATGATATTACAGAAGTGTCCCCCAAGTGGCCTAAACAATTGGTATTACAGAGCAGTGCCCCCAAGTGGTTCGAACAATTGGGATTACAGAGTAGTGACCCCAAGTGGCCTGAACTGTTGGTATTACAAAATCAGTGACACTTAAGTGTCATGAACAATTGGATACTCCACTAACAATTGGTATTAAAGAGTACGGATGCCAAATGGTTGGAGCAAGTGGTATTAAGTAGTGACACACAATTTCTCTGAACCAGTGGACACTACACAAAAATGTTTCATGTAGTGCCCTGAATCAGATACTCCACTAGCACTGTACTGACAACAAACCTATCTAGTCCTTACTGCTGCCATTTTTCTCTGAATAAATGTTCTGAAAAGGACAATAGTGTGCGTAACAACCTATCTAGCCCTCACTCCAGCCACTTTTCCTTTATAAATGCTTACAAGGACAGTTTTAGTAAAAAAAATAAAATAAAATAAAAAAAACCTCTGTCCCTCAGCAGCAGCCAGCAGCACATTTCTCTAACTGTGTGACTCTTTGCCTAATGCCTAATTCATGAGCTATAACACTGACTTTAACCTGACCAGAACCATGACCTTCACATTACAGCACATTAAAGTCTCTAAAGTCTCAATAGGTCAGCTGCAACTGATTGACTTGACTTAGTAGTAGGAAGGTGCATCATCACCATATGCAGCAATCATCCTTTTAGGGATTTTTTTAGCCTTTTTTGTGGAACAAAGCTTCATATCACTCACTTCCATTGTAGACACACATTGTACTGCACTTGTCGTCCTGTCACTTCCAGGGCTTTCATCAAACTAAACTGTTAATGTTTGCTTTGCATGTCCAGACATGTCTTAACATGCTCAGACAAGCTCAGCTCTCTAACACGGACAGAACATACTGGAGTAGATTAAATTAAACACACCTCATATTACTAAATGGAATAAATAATTACATGGATATTTTGTATGTTTATAGTTATGCTTAAATTAATTAACCTTACTATACGGGTAAGATTAATTTAGATTTAATTCCATATATTGATTTATTTATTGACATATTTGAAGTAGGAATGAAGGATAAATGAAAAATAGGAATCCATTTAATTTCATCAATTTGAATATAGATTGTGTAAATGTATTTAATGAAGTAAATAAATATAAATCATGATCTACAAAAGCTATCTTACTCATGATACCTGCTATCTTTTGTCCCTCTTTTTTTCTATGAAACTTGGATAACTCATTAACTATTAATACCTCTGAAGCCAAAACAACATAGTCACCTTCTTCATGGGTATATATTTCTTTTATATCCTACTTGGATTCTTTAAGTATAGCACCCAAAATGATGATGTACAAAAAGCAATAATGTACTTGTGGATTGCATATCCAGCTTTTGACAAAGCTGGATAAAACGGAACACATTAAATGGGCAGTTCTGATACCATAGAGCTTCAAACAGTGGCTGCCCTTTTAACTAGTTGAAAGATAGTTACTGTTTCTTCTTCATAGCTGCATCCTCCCATTTCAGTGCTCAAAGACCTACCAATTTTGGAGAACAGGTCCCCCCAGAGGCATGCTGAGGCAGTGGCAGTGAGACCCTATCCATCTCCTGACCTTGCCAGGTGTGGAGCCGCCCAGCTGCTTCATGTGGGAAGGGTTGTGGGGCAAAAAAAGTTAAATTTAATAGGGGAGGGGGCACTGTTCTTGCTCCCGATTGCTAAGCATTAAATATGCATGGCAAATGGCGTCCGCACATGTTCTGTGGGGACCATAAGATATAAAATTGCTCCGCTTCAAGTGCATGTCTGAGGGGCTACACTTATTTACACACAGAAGCGTAGTATAGAATGATGCATCTATTTGTTTCTCAAAAGGTTGTGTATAAGCCACACCCATGTCACACCCCAAAAACCACATCCATTACCCTGTGTGTCCAACTTTGAGACAAGGCATATTTTATCTAACCTTTTGGAAGGGTATTGATAAAGCCGCACTTGCAAAATCCATCTGCCCTGACATCCTCACTCAAATATATTAAATGAGAACTATGAAAGTGTAATTAATATGAGTGTAACTAAATAGCCATGCTAATATTGTCACATGTACTAAAGCATATGGCACTGGAATAAATCTATGATAACTTATTACATTATTTAAAACATAATTAAGATTTGTTTTTATGTAACATAGGTTAGTTATACAAAAACCAAACTGAAGGTAGAAATTTGCCTAGATGGGATGTCTGTAGTCACCAGTAGAACCTAAAAAAATAGTGCTGTCAGTATGGACAGCTCATTTCTTGTTGTCTGGTGGGCTTTGGGTTTTCCACTCCTCTTACAATAGTAATTATCGTATTGGTGGTTGAAACTGCCCAACCAGTGGATTAACCACTGTCAGGGTATTCTCAGCAGATAATCCCGATTGTAGTAAGTGACCAGAAATTGAGACTGAGAGACAGAGGCGGATATGTGGTAAACTGTGTTTAATAGTAATAAACAGTGATAAGTCAACAGAGCACACTTCAACCAGACTGCTGTACAGATTACAAGTGGAAAATATAACATATGTGTAAGGAAACTATACAAGAATACCAGTGATCCCAGAGTGCTACAGCTGCTGTGCAGAAATATAGGTGAATTGGAAAGCATAAACACGCTTCGGCTGTACATAGACAAGATGGAGTCAGGAAACATGCACGCATAAGGATCCAAAGAAAGTCCAAAATCCAAGGCAGAAACACAGCTGAGATATGGGAAGCAAAACACAATAGCTGAGGCAGGAGTCCTGGGTTCAGAGTTCAGGGTACCTGGGATCTGGGTACAACGTTCTGGGTTCAAGGTGACAATCCAATGCTGATCCACTGCCTGAATGAGTAGATCAGCTTATATAGGCTAAGAAGTCACAGGTGCTGGCTGATTACCAGCACCTCCGCAGGACAGAGCCATCTGCTGGTGGAGCAGCATATTGCACGGGAAAGTTCCAGAGAAGAAGCCAGCCAGAAGCAGTATTAAACAGAGGCACGCTCTGAAGCTGTGGAGGAACTCCACACCTGACAACCACAATTTATCATATATCTAACTTTTGCTTATGCTGCCTTAATTTTGGTCCAAAATCAGACACACCACCACCAGGTTGCTTGCACATAATGACATTAAGCTTAATCTTATTTCATCTTCATGCGCAAAAAGAACTGCTTTCATACAAATATTTCAAAATATTTTAAAACCATATGGATTTCTCCAGATAGGAAGTTAAGATGATTACATTGATGGTCAGTTCTGTCTCCTATAAGGTATGGCACAAGCAAAAGGCCCAAATTATGTTTCATTGACATGTCATATCTGACCTTGAGCTATTTCAAAGGGAAAGCACTTTTTAAACAAACAGTGCTTCACTGTTTAACGCCTTATTAAAAATGCAACATTGTAGATGCTAGGTGCTCTTAAACAGAGCCATTCTCTTTATGAGCTACTGTAAATCGTTCTGTATTATGCATGCAAAGCTTTATTGGTGGAATAAGTCAAACAGCTTAATCTTAGCCTAATCAATGGATGTTATTGTCTAGGTCGGTAATAATTCCCTGTGCTAATTTTTAAAATGTGACCTGTAGACGTTTTGAGAACATGCTAAGATTGTAAGTCACTGGGTCAACAAATAGCTGCTAATCATTAAACCTGATTTTCCAATTATCTTTTCACCTTGAGGCTTATAGTTTTGCAATCTAGCTTGTTTAGTCAAGAAATTCCATTAGGAATGGGCAGTGACACCTGTTCCTGCACAGTTATTATATATATTATACACATGTTTTAAGTACTATTGTGTTGTACTATGTTAGCCATTGCTAATACCTTTGTAGCTAACTGATGTTTTAGTCACTCCATCTAATGTGTTATTTATTAATTATTAAAGTGGAACAAACTTCTCGTCCAAGAATCCTCCTCGAGAATCCTCATCCAATGAGGGCAGACGGCTCTCACTGGGTTGAATGGTCATTTGCGTGCTTCCGTCCCAGCCATTTAGATGGAATGGAGCACATGCATGATACCCGGGATGCGGCAGCACGCGTTATCCATTGTAAACAATGAAAGCCACCTGCCAAATGACGTAATCATAGCGTGAGCTGGTGCATGCACCGTTGGAGCTGGAATAGTGAGTGTTTATGGACGAACTGGGGGGTTTCACATAGCAAGGCATCCTGATTTGGGATAATCCGGGGGAAAGCCAGAGGCTGGCCCTGAAATCTTTTCGGCTGGCTGCTGCTGGGTTTTGTTACGCTTTAATAATAACCAACGTATAAAATTAAAATAAGGTCAAGCATGTTTGTAAACATTTGCAGTAGAGCTAGATTCACAATACTGAACATCCCAGTGATAGAATGGCAGTTTAATAGGATGCCACCTTCTTCACTGATTGGCCAGTCCATTTTACAGTAATGGACACAACTAAGAGTAGCATCTAAATCTCTAGAATAAAGGGGGTATTAAAACAACAGCGAGAGCAGCTCATGGAAATGTTCAACAAACGCATAAGGTCATGTCGACTGCCTGTCCTCAAACTTGAAAAATGTAGTAATGAGTAGATGTGCCAAGCTTCATGGTAGCAGGTGGTAAGAGCGGTGGTGAGGAATGCTGAGGAGCATAACCTGACTCGTGGGGCACTAAATCTATTGACAGACCTGGTGTTCTCCCTTGACCATAATGGTGGATCAGGGAGACAAGAAATAAGCAATGTCTAGAACAAAATGAGTGGTGTAGTTTGCTAGTTCAACACACATCGGAATTAAGGTACAAGATAAAACAGCTATTTATGCAATATTCTTCAGGGATGCCATATAGATTACAGTATAAGTTCTGTTAGAATGCTTTAGCATACCCTAACCTTCCAGGCACTGGGTCTACGGACAAACATGGTAGTCTCTGTCATAGAACTTTTTCATAGAACATTTGACCAGGATGTATATGTGAGCTAGCAATGCCTTGAGCATAGTCACGGATCATAGAGTGGTTTTCCTGAGGTGAGACCTATGGACTCCAGGGCTGATTTTGGTCCACTTTAAATCACATTCTACAATACTCAACTCATCTCCTCTCCTTCACTCCGGGGCACAACCAGTAGTTAACTCAACTCCTCTCTTTCATTCCGGGGCACAACCAGTAGCAACGTGTGGGTTAATCTCAGCCGTAGGCAGGGACTGCAAAACAGAAAAAACTAGCTCCTTCCGGCCTATATAGGGCAGGCTGTAGCAGGATCTCCTCTTTTCTTGTAGTTGCAAGGGACTGTGAAGATTTTTTTTTGTTACAGAGCTAAAAAATCCCTTACCAGCTGCAGCATTCCTGGGGACCCCCATTAGATGCCTGAAGTTGGTTCCTAAGCCAATAGCATGGGATCGTGCAGAGTGAGGGGAGTGCGCATGGTTCCAAGTGAGCGCACCGAGGCTTGTCCAACTGGCTCTGAGCCCCGTGGATCAGTGGATACCTGATCTCTGGGCCTTGCATGGTGGCTCTGCTTTGTCTCCCACTGAGCCTCGATCTCTCTACCCCCTGGGTCATCTACCCCATGACTCCCTGTGAGAGATTCAGTTTGCCTTCCCCATGGCTGCTGGGTGGGGCCTGAGCTAGGTAGCTGTCTCCCTGGTGTCAGTGTGTTTGTGATTACTATTGCTGCGTTTGAATGGGAGGTGGCCTCGCCGTGAGGGGGTCGTGGCCACCGGCCATGCGGTCTGCCATTTGGCTAACTCGAGAAGGGGGGCAGGCCGTGCCTGCGACATCGGCAGGTGTGGCGTTGGCACACTCAGACTTTACAGTGGAGGAGGGAGCTGAACGACCACATTTGCAAGGCCTGTGGTTCTGCCCTTCTTCTCGCTAAGAGCATTAGAGCTTGGGCGGTGCCCTGGAGGTCCCTGCTGCATCCCTGCCATCTCTGGCAGAGGCACTGCGGGATGTTCGGATGGTCCTGTCCACGCTGGAACTTTTTAGGAGGTGCTCACAAGCAAATTTCCTATATAGGCCGGCAGGAGCTAGTTTTTTTTTCTATATTGCAGTCCCCGCCTACGGTGGTGTCCTGGAATGGAATGAGTACACAAATTTCTTTTTGTTAGGTAATACAGTATATCCTACAAAAATTGCCAGCATATCCCATGAATCACTGTCTCTCGACCTGTGGCACACGGTGAGGGGCACCAAAACGGGAGTCTGATGAGTCTGGTAAAACTAAGCTGATTTGATGTTTTACTGTAAAACATAATTGACTCTTGCGTAAAAAAATGTTATGAGGCCCGTGAACCTAATTATTTTGGTAACATTTATAACTAATCTCCTCCTTGAAAATTCTTATAGTAAGAAATTCTAGTCACTAGGGGGTAGCCGGCATTAAAAAGTTGAAAACCTCTGACCTTATTACGAAAAGTATAAAGTTCCAACAATATCAACTATCCAAAGCAAAAAGGAAATAGAAAGGCTAGCCAAACTTGATCAACATGTGTTTAAGATGTCAGCTGCTTAATCATAATGCATATCCTATAGGCACCAGACCTACTATGATTTTTGATGGCTTGCTTTAGTAATTCACTAGAAGTAAACCCATCAACGAGGTTCTGTTTGAGGCCTCTATAGTAGCTTATTTGTTTTGCCCACCTTACTTTGAGACTATCTAAGCCTCATTGTCCATTCAGGAGCAAACCAAAAAATTATATTTTGTCTTCAAATCCTTATCTGAGAGGGTGTTGATAGTAAGGTGGGGTAGCAATGTAGCCTTACTTTTTATGTGAAGTTTACAGTGATACACACTACTATAGTTTGCTTTGTAACATTTGCATATAATTTTGGTGTGTAATAAAGAATTTATTATTCTTGATTTATCTAAAGCACTAATAATATGATCAACATTCTAACTCAAGGATAACTTTTACAGTTAGAATGTGGCATAACATCCATTGTCAGTCTACCCATTATTACTTAATATTCCTGCATTTCCTACCGAGATAGCGCTTTCTCGAAGAACAAAAAGCTTGCAGTCTGCTGGCCTAACACACATCTGAATTATGGTGCAACATAAAACAACAACTATTTATGCCGTTTAAAGTTGCCATATTTTCAGGGGCAACATCACTTATGGTATAGATTACTCTATTCGTTCTGTCAGAATGCTTGGCTCTTTTCCATCAAAAATTTATTTTATTTAGCTTCCAGAAATACAGTTTTCACACAAGTCAGGAAGTTACATTTTCGAATCTGCCCTAAACATTTTTTTTTTCCCCTGGAAAACTCAAAATTCTTGCAGTTTTCATTTATAAAGTTTGCTGTGTGAAACCGATGTAAATAGAATATAAAAAATTAAAGAGACTTGTCCTAGTTTTTATAAAACTTTTCAGAAAAAGGTGATGGATTATTTAATTCTTTATGACTTTTTCTGATTTCTATTGGCTGATCACATTTGTGTATAAAATATCAGAGGATGTCTGGGACACATTTCTAAAGGCTGTTTTTTGAAATAAGGTGCTAGCAAAACATGCAGAGAGGGAAGTGGGTGCTTGAACACATTTTTATTTTTACCCCCTGCCGTCTGTATAGACTGCAACAGCACCAGCTATTTCTGTTTAGTCTGTTGTAACACAGCTTTCCATTGAGTATTTCATGTGATATTAATTCCAATAATAATTGATGTTAATGTTGACACATGGAAACTTCGCAATTTAAGAATTTGACAATGTAATATGATGGACAAGTGATTACTTAAGCAGATCCCCAGATGTAGGCAGCAAGAGAAGCAAAAGTGTTTTTCATTTTGCACTGAAAAAAGCCATGCTGCAAATGACATGGGGGTTTAAAGCCTATTGAGAAAACTCACTTTTTTTAGAAGAGAAAACTGCCATTCACTTTCATTGCCTACCTTGGGTCTGATTCAGAGCCACGTGAGAATTTACACCCGGTAGGCAATGAAAGGGAATGGTAGTTTTCTCTGTAGGCTCTGAATCGACGCAATGTGTTTTTTATGCAAATTACATACTAGATTAATCTTTATTTTTTTATTACATTTGAAAAAAAAAAAGTGTACCCCTCCTTTCATGAACTACCCAACCTTGGTAACAGGAATAGGGGCTAGTAACCCAGGTTCACAGAATATGGCCCATGTCCCTGCCAATCTACCAGCCCCTATGCTCTTCAGTATGGGTCTGTTGCTCTTAGAGTGGTGCTGTGGGCACCCCTGGAAGAATCCCTAGTCCGTACCAATGGGCACTGGGCTCTTTGCCCTAATGCCCTTAGAGGGGTCAGGGTAATCGGGAGCAGGTAATAGGAATAGGGTACTGCCATGTCACCCTCCAGACCTTGTGAACTGGTATAGTTATCTGCATTTTAACGACGGTGAGGGGCACATGAAAATGAAAGTATTAGTTAATTAAGAATAATAAAGGTATTTTTGTCATGTCATTTTCAACTTTTTTCACTTGTTTTAAACCAGTAGTTTAAAACAAGGACCCTTAAACCTTTTTAAAGGGCAGGGGACGGCAAGCCTGGGCAGGCATTTTGGCCCTTGCGCCCTGGGATTACCACCCCCCTATGATTGGTTTGCTGAGCGGGTAAGCTTAGGGGAGGGGGGTCCTGTTTTGGGATTTTTTTTGGGGGGGAGGGTTTTTTCCACTCGAGGAGTATTCAGAAAAAAAAAACTATATATATATATATATATATATATATATATTAATACTATATATATATATATATATATATATATATATATATATATATAACAAATATATATTTTATTTTTTGTTCAAATATTCTACCCAAAAATATTGTGAAATCAAAAAAAATACAAGCATACATTCATGTTAAAGCCCAAACTTTGATGAAAAAAAGCAATATGTAATATTCTTGGAAATCCTTGTAAATTTCTGCAGAAATCATAGTTAAACATAGCTCAAAATGGTGAAAAATGGACTGGCAACAGTGGGTGACAAAATATCAAGTAGGCTGGCAGATAAATGGTTTAAAAGTACCTATGCATGTTGGGTATTGTTCTGTTCAATATACACACAACATAATTTAAAAAAAATGTCAACATATTTCATCCAAAAATTCTTCTCTGTAATGTTCCAATTTTAGTATTTGAGGCTCGATTCAGAGAGACAAAAAAACCTTCCGTTTTAGTGCCGATGTCGTATTATTTTCAAATGTTCCCACTCTCGTATGAGTGTGCGAGCGATTCTATGCATGCATTGTAAACCTTCTGTAAAGTTTCCGTCCGTTCGTATGCCAGAGTACGAGGATGTCATTTTCCATCGTGACTTTTCTGTTTCATTTTCTCAGGTAACAATGTAGGCTTTTGTTTTTGCCCATTTCCCATCGTCTCCTTGCACGAATCCTTTACGTTTCCCGATAGATTCTGTTTCCCTTTTATAAAAAATAATCGTCCAGACGGAAATACTTACGATCTTGCGCCTGCGCACTACAAACTTAACTCATTAAAGTGCTCGCCTACATATTTGCCACCCTCACTTCTACTACAATGTTTAGTTAAACCCCTTAGCGCTATCCTCCAGCTTCCCTTTTGGACCCTTAAAGCTCACCCAAACCCCTTTGCGCTATCCTCCAGCTTCCCTTTTGGACCCTTAAAGCTCACCCCAACCCCTTAGCGCTATCCTCCAGCTTCCCTTTTGGACCCTTAAAGCTCACCCCAACCCCTTAGCACTATCCTCCATCTTCCCTTTTGGACCCTTAAAGCTCACCCCAACCCCTTAGCCCTATCCTCCATCTTCCCTTTTGGACCCTTAAAGCTCACCCCAACCCCTTAGCACTATCCTCCATCTTCCCTTTTGGACCCTTAAAGCTCACCCCAACCCCTTAGCACTATCCTCCATCTTCCCTTTTGGACCCTTAAAGCTCACCCCAACCCCTTAGCACTATCCTCCATCTTCCCTTTTGGACCCTTAAAGCTCACCCCAACCCCTTAACGCTATCCTCCAGCTTCCCTTGTGGACCCTTACAACTTACCCAAACCACTTCGGGGTTATGTTCTTCTTCCATTTTAGGCCCCTAAAACTCACCCAAACCACTTCGCGGTTATGTTCTTCTTCCATTTTATGTCCCTAAAACTTACCCAAACCACTTCCCGGTTATGTTCTTCTTCCATTTTATGTCCCTAAAACTTACCCAAACCACTTCCTGTTCATCTGAATCTTCATCTCGAAATATTTTTAGAAACCTTTGTTTGTTGTTAATGTATTTGTGTAAATAAATGACACAGAAACGTTGTTTTTTTTTTTTTATTTGGAAGGCAATTCTTTTGTGCCATTTGGCTAATATTTTAGTTTTAAAAATTTTTAAAAATGTAAAACCAATAAAAATTTTAAAACGTAAAACTTTATAAAATTTTAAACTATTTACATTATGAAAAACAGTGACAGGACCCAGAACACTATTCTTCTTCTGTTGTCCCCAACGAGTCAACCAGCTGCTGCATATCAGCCACCAATTCAAGGACCCTTCGATTCATTTCTTCCACTCTTGCCCGTGTGGTCCCTGTATAAAATTGATACATAAACATTATTTTGCGCTAAATACATGTTTCACACCTGTAGATGGAATGTTTTTTATTTGTCAACCTAAATAAACACGACATATGTCAGTCTGCTAAGTCATTACTCTAAGTAAGTGGGCAGAGGTCATTCTGGGAAGTCATTACTCTAAGGAAGTGGGCAGAGGTCATTCTGCAAAGTCATTACTCTAAGTAAGTGGGCAGAGGTCATTCTGCAAAGTCATTACTCTAAGTAAGTGGGCAGAGGTCATTCTGCAAAGTCATTACTCTAAGTAAGTGGGCAGAGGTCATTTTGCTAATGACATTGACTCTGCCTTTAGGAATCTGGGTAATCATGTCACTTAACACATACTGCAAAGAATGACATTACAACTTACTTGGTTGGTGGCCGACGGATGCCTCGTTGGGGACAACCCTACGTTCTGGGCCCTGCCACTGTTGTGAAGTAGAGGCTGTTGAGACATGGCAAATAGGGTCATTTATTATGTCTTAGGCAACAGTAATCAAATGTCATTTTCAATTTGTGTGTCACATCACTCACCTTCTCCCTGTGCCTCCTGGCCGAGATCTGCTGCAGCCTGCGCATCTTCACCTGTTCCTGAAGCATCTACAAAAACAGATTAAGGGACTCAGCTTGGGTGGAAATAGCATGTATATGTGTGTGCGGTTACATGAAGAATCACATACCGGAGGCTCCCGCATGCGTTGCTGGATATGACTTGCTGCAGATTCATGCGGCACTGGTCAGCCTGTGCGCCTCCGGGTGTGGCGGATTCGGTAATCCATTTCCAGCACTACCAAAAAAATACGATTAGAAATCAATGCCTACCTTATGCATCAGTTACATCTGGCATGCAAGCGCTATGTACTTACTAGGGAAATGGATTCCGAAAAAGCGCCACACCCGGGGCATGTGCAGCCATTTCAGGTCCGACCAATGCTGCATGATCTGCGTGTGGGTGAAGGTGGTGTCCGTCTCATGTTGTATTTTGGCAATGATCTCCAGTGCGACGGTGAACTTCTCAAAAGAGTTGGGCAAGTAGTCGTACCTGCGCTCCAGCATGGTCTGCAAAACACAAAATCAAGCTAGGTTTTAGTTAAAACTGCATACAAATATCTGTCAACAATCGATCATTTGACTAAATGACATTAACAGACACATTTGGAGCATAATACAATCCTTTAAGCTGGCCTCAGTGTTGGTTCGCATGTGTGGGCCCTCACTTCGGTTGGGCACGGAGTTTGAGACACTTTGTAAACAAACCCTTTCGTCATGCCCTTCCTTAAGGGCTAGGCATGCATTTAGATGACAAAGCAAAGGCAGTAAAAGACACTTACAAGCATGATGATCTCTTCTTGTTGGCGGGTGAAGATTGTGGGCGCCATCTTGCCTCTTGTCTGCAGCAGATAAGTAATGCCCCAGCGGTTTCCGGGTTCCGCATGGCCGAACGAACGGCCGTACGCACGCGTACGTGTCAGTCTGCCAATCTAATCCCTGGACACACAGCTCATTCTCTTTCAGAGTCCGTGCAAAATGCCTCCCAAAAAGCAAGCAGCGGAAAGCGGCAAAAAGGCACCCAAGCGCCAGGAGGCATCAGAAGGGCCCAAAACTCGCTCACAAATGCCCAAAGCAAAACTGCGGCAAAAAAGCAATGCTCTGGCCAAGCAACCCACCACTATTCCCCAAAAAAGGAGGCACAACCAAAAAGCAAGCCACAGGCCACCAAGCCTACCCCAAGGGAGGTGGTCAAACCTGGTAAGAGGGTGCAAAGCCCCAGCCCCCCCGGACCAACATCCCCCCCCACGTGCCACAAAGGCAGTGTTCCAAGGCCAAAAACACCATGACCGAAGGCCAAGCCGGCAAAGAAGCCCCAGACGAGAAAGAAGCCACAGCAGGGCCAGAAGCCCCAGACGAGAAAGAAGGCACAGCAGGGCAAGAAGCCCAAGACGAAAAAGAAGCCACAGCAGGGCCAGAAGCCCAAGACGAAAAAGAAGCCACAGCAGGTCCAGAAGCCCAAGACGAAAAAGAAGCCACAGCAGGACCAGAAGCCCCAGACGAGAAAGAAGCCACAGCAGGGCCAGAAGCCCCAGACGAGAAAGAAGCCACAGCAGGGCCAGAAGCCCCAGACGAAAAAAAAGCCACAGCAGGGGCAGAAGCCCTAAAAGGCAGACAATGCCAAGCTCCCCCTCCCCACCCGCACGTGGCTACCAATCAACAGCCAAGAGTGCCCGAACCACCAGCTCTGGGTCACCCCAGCCAAGTACCTCCAAGGGCCATGCTCCTTCCAAGGGCCCACAGAGCCACAGGGCCCCAAGCATCAGTTCCAGCTCCTCCAGACCCTCTCTTCCTCGCCAACCTTCCCCACCGGCACAGGTTGGCAGGCAATCACCCTATGCCACACTAACCCCTGTGACTTCTGTGGTCGCCCAGCCACGAACACCCAGTCCCTTTCCCAGTCCAGTTCGATCAACAGGCAGCCTCCAGTCCTTGATGTCTCCAACACACACCCAGGCCAGAATGTCACCCCATTTGCCTGCAAACAATGAAGAGCCGCAACCACCACAAACAGGGCGCACATTGCGCAGAGACCACTTGAGTGGCCATTTTGGTGAGTCACAAACTCTGGCATTGGCTAGTGGTCTAACGTTATATTATGATGAGCTATATGGGAGCAAATCCAAATCAACAAGCAAGCAGCGCAAAGCGGAGATTTTGGCAGAACTCACCAGACAAGTCAATGCAGCGGGGGACGAAGATGTAGAACAGATTCAATGGAAAATATTGGACCTCAAATATGCCGCATGGAAGAAAGAGAATAAAAGGCGGCAGTACAGGTACATATCTTATTTTTGGGGTTTTATTCTTCTTGTATAGACATCAGTGAGCTTATTTTTGGATACTATGTTTTTCAGCTTACAAACTGGCGGAGGATTCCCCACTAAATTGAAATTTACCCAGGCTGAGGAGATGGTGCTGGGCCTGCTACATCCTGTTGCGTTAGAGGGACACTCTGCACAACAGGACACGGACAACCCGCCAATTTCAGCAGGTTAGTAATGTGTGAATTTCCTTCAAAATGGACCAACCAGTCAAATTAGCCAGCAAGGCATATCTAAACACATGCCCCTAGGGTGTACCTTGTAGTGGAGTGATCAATTTGACCAGGGTGTGTCATGTGTGTTGACAGGTAATTTGCAAATTAGCAGGCCCATACATGACGTTTATGAACACTTAGGAAGAGTAGTAAAGTATTGAGATTAGCAAAGGACTACGTGCTATGTATTTCTATTCAATCACATGCAACACTTACATCTTTTTCTGTTGGCCACTTGGGTTTGAGCTGTGCTTGGGGCCCAACGGCTTAAGATGGGGTGATTGCAATGTTTTTATAGATACAATGGTAACCACCAGAATCATATTGTAACTGCTATTTGCCAGCTGAGTGTGTTAACTTAATGGCCTATAAGGGATGTTTAAACACACACAACAGGCAGTACTTGCATGTTTGGTTGGCTTCACGTGACCAATGTGTCTGTACTTGTTTCATAATCCATTTTCAATATAATGGCATTCATAGTGAAGGTCAAGTTGCACCGTTGTGGGAGTGGCCATTCCAGCTTGGCCACGTGTTTGATTTAAGCATATGTGTTATTAAACATCACCAATGCATAGTTGTGTGTTTACATTGTTTGTTTTCTTCTAATGCAGCCCAGCCTCTTCCCTCAGCTAGTGGGGAATCCTCTGCCATTTTAACTATGCCGTCTACTTCCGTGCTGCCTCGGACCCAGGATCCGATATCTATGGTAAGTGTTTTTTGATGATGTGGCGTATGCATGTGCCTTGCCATGTTTCTTTTGTCTGAATTACATATGCATTCCCCACACTGAACCTTTTTGATTTACATGCCCCAACAGAGCCACACACTGATGGAGGAAATCCAGGAGCTGGAGGAGGATGGAGTCTTCCTTGGACCTTATGAAGATCTCCCCCTGGGCCAGAATCTGCAACTGTCCCAAAATGTTTCTTCGACAAATCCTCAGCAGCAGAGGGAAGCTGGCTGCATGCTGCCTGCACATCGTGGGCAGCATGCAGAGACTGATCCTCCAGTCCCCAGTTTAACCCTTTAAGTGCCAGCCTTCCTGGAGATTTTGTCACACTCTGTTGCCAGACCATTTTGCACTATTTTGCGCTCCCCATGTTCAACTGTGATTTTTGAAGGGATCTCCAGGGATTTCCCAGGAAAATGATATATTGTTTTTTTCAGCAGAGTCTGGGCTTTAACATGAAATGTCTTGTTTGTCATTTTCTAAGTGTATTCCCAATATTTTGGGGTGAAAATTGTGCAAAAAAATTAAAAAAAAATCTATTTTTTACAATTTGTAGTGTTTTTTTGTAATAAAAAATGTAAGTTTGTCAATAAAATCTTATTTTGTGTGAAACCCCAATTTCTCCCGGTTACAGCGGTACCACATATGTATAGGTAGACACCCTTTCCTGCCCAGGAGACTCCCCCAAACTGAAACAACGATTTAGGGGATTTTGAGATAAAATACAACTATGCTTTGCAATATGCGCACCTTGCAGTTTTTCAAGAAAAACAACCCTTTACATTTGAAATACCCTGACAAACTATATATTCCCTAGAAGTATACACCTCAGGCTTTCTAGGCGTACCAGGCTTGTTGACATAGGTGCCGTTTTCTGGAAGTAATCCCTCAATGTATTCTTTGGTTACACAGGGTTTCCCTAAAAATTAATAAAAAAGCAGAATCAAAACCACATTTTCCTAAAAAAAAACTATATGCAAACCATAAAAAAACTGAAAATCTGAAAAAGCAACATCCCCCAAACAGAATGATACCCAACATGCATAGGTTCTGTCAAGGAGAGAGTTGCCAAACACACCAAAGTAAAGCATGCGCATAACGGTAATTTTACTTCAAAATTTCAGCTCTGCAGACAAAGTGCGCACCTTGTGCTTTTTCTACCAAAACAACCCTTTACATTTGGAATATCCCTGATAAACCATATATTCCCTGAAAGTACACATGTTAAGCTTTCTAATCGTACCCAGCTTGTTGTAGTGGGATCATCTTTCTGGGAGTAATATCTCGAAGAATTCTTAGGTTGCGCAGGGTTTCACAAAAAATTGTATAAAAAAGCAGAATAAAAAACACCTTTTTGCAGGAATTTCCAAGAAAATGGCAAATTTTCTTATTGTGGCAGAGTTTAGACTTTAACATGAAATGTCTTGTTTGTATTTTTTCTACTTTTTTTTATATATTTTTTCTACTTTTTTTATATATTTTTAAGTAAATAAGTAAAAAAAAAATAAAAAAATATATATTTTTTTAAATTGTCTCCTTTATTTTAACAAAAACATTTATTTTATTAAAGAAAATCATATTGCACATGAAAGCCCCATTTCTCCCGATTACAATGATACCACATATGTATCAGTAGCCCCCCGTTCCTGTCCAGGTGATCCCCTAAACTTAGAAGAGCACTTTATAACATTTACAAATAAAATACAACTACTATCCACATAATAAAGGGTTAAATAAAAAAAATTGGTGTGGGGTCCCCCTTCACGGGGGGGGGGGGGGCACCATTTCTTGGGGGAATATAAGGGTTTTTTTGGGAGGTCTAGGGGTTAATGGCAAGTCACCCACTAGCCGCAGGTGACTTGCCAGACCCCCGAGCCTTGTGAACAGTTCACAAAGGGTTAAAAGTAAAAAAAACACACAGACACACTTTTTTCAAAATAACTTTATTAACAAAAATATTTTTTGTTTATTATTTTTTTTTTAATACTTACCTCCCATCCATCCCTGTGTCCCACGCTGATCACTTAGGCTTCTGCTCTCCTGCTGCTGCTGGAAGCCTTTTATACCTACTGGGTTACAGGTAACAAAGGGTTAATTAAAAAAAAAAATGACATAGGGTCCTCCCTCGAAGGGAGGGGGACCCCATTTTTGGGGGGGATTTTTAAGGGTTAAAACCCTTAAAAATCCAAAAAAAAAATGGCGTGAGGTCCCCCCTACCCAGCGTAACCAGCCTGTGACCAGCTATGGGGGCTTGTAGAACAGGGCGCAGGGGCCAGCTTTAGTGGCCCCTGGCCCTGCGGCTACAAGCCGTCATAGCCTAGGGCCACGGCTCTTCTGCCCCCCCTGGGCTTTGGGGAGGCAGGTAATTTGGGGGGCCAGGGGTTAATGGCAAGTCACCCGCTAGCCGCAGGTGACTTGCCAGACCCCCGAGCCTTGTGAACTGGTATAGGGGTCACATGGACCCCTTACCAGTTCACAAAGGGTTAAAAGTAAAAAAAACACAGACACACTTTTTAAAAAATATCTTTATTAGAAAAAAATAAATGTTTTTTAATATTTTTTTTTAATACTTACCTCCCATCCATCCCTGTGTCCCACGCTGATCACTTAGGCTTCTGCTCTCCTGCTGCTGCTGGAAGCCTTTTATACCTACTGGGTTACAGGTACGAAAGGGTTAATTAAAAAAAAAATGACATAGGGTCCCCCCTCGAAGGGAGGGGGACCCCATTTTTTTTTTGGATTTTTAAGGGTTAAAACTCTTAAAAATCCCCCAAAAAAATGGCGTGAGGTCCCCCCTACCCAGCGTAACCAGCCTGTGACCAGCTATGGGGGCTTGTAGAACAGGGTGCAGGGGCCAGCTTTAGTGGCCCCTGGCCCTGCGGCTACAAGCCGTCATAGCCTAGGGCCACGGCTCTTCTGCCCCCCCTGGGCTTTGGGGAGGCAGGTAATTTGGGGGGCCAGGGGTTAATGGCAAGTCACCCGCTTGCGCAGGTGACTTGCCAGACCCCTGAGCCCTGTGAACTGGTATAAGGGGTCTCATGGACCCCTTACCAGTTCACAAAGGGTTAACAGTCTAAAAAATAAACACAGACACAGGTTGTTTAACATTTTTATTTTAAAAAAAAAAAAAAACATTTTACCTTTACTCACCTCCGATCTTCAGATGCAGTGTCCCGGGGCGATCTGATGCAGGTGACAGCTGGGCAGAGAAGGGGGGAGGCAGGCGATCGGATGATCGCCTACCTCCCTCCTTCTCTGCCCAGCTGTCACCGGCATCTGACAGGAGATCTGCCGGGTGCCCCGATGACACCCGGCAGTGACGTCATTAGCCCCGCCTCCGAAAGGGCGGGGCTAAAACCCAAGATGGTGGCCGCCATCGGAAGATGCAGCGGAGGGAGGGCTGTTATGCCCCCCTCCAGAAGACAGAAGAGCCGGGGGGTGATCGGAGCCCCCCCCCATGAAGAGGAGAGGCGGCGGGAGCGGAGGTGAGTAACTGTCATTTTTTTTTTTTTTTTTTTTTACAGGCAATCCCGGCGGCTGCTGAAACGGGGGGGGGGGCACCCTATTCCGGGCGATCGGAGCCCTGCTGGCTGAAGAGGAGACCCGGCCGGATCAAACAAGGGGTCAGGTAAGTGCCTTTTTTTAAACTTTTTTAACTGTGATTGGGGAATGCCAGGCACGTAAAATTTACGTGGCTGGCACTTAAGTGGCGGAGAGGCAACCACGTAAATTTTACGTGGCTGGCATTTAAAGGGTTAAGATCTGCTGTTGAGGATTTGCAAAGCATACCTGTGGCTGTTGGGGGTCCTAGAGCAACATCATCTGCACGCCCCCCAACCCGGGGAATTGGGAGGCGTACTCAGCAACGTCGTCCAGTTTCCCAGGGGAGGGGCGTGCAGATGATGGCGTCAGCATGGCACCATGAGAGGCGGCTATTGTGGCGCCAAAATCAACAAAACCACGAGAATATTACTGGCCAATTAGATAACCTCAATAATACTTTAAGTGCCATGCTGACTGAATTTAGGACCCATAACAGCCACATAGCCAACTTGACAACAGAATTCAGGCCCAGCATGGCTGAATTGCAAAATAACCAAAGAAACATTTTGGAACAGTTGCAGGTTCTGAATGCCACACAGGCCCAGGTTAGGGCCCACCACCAAGGGCCACAATCTGGGTTCTATGGGCATCCCCCATATTAAGGTGTATTTGGCCTGTATCTGTTCTACATCTTTGCTCTACATCCCCACTGTATTGATTTGTCTGGTGAGCCCTACCAATCTAGTATTTTGGTATGGCTTTGCTTGTATGTTTTGGATTTGCGCCCATATAGCTCATTAGAGTCCTGAGGTAGGCCACTAGCCAATGCCAGAGGACAAGCCTCACTGAAGCGGCCACTAAAGCTGTTGCGCTGCAGCCTTGCCCATAATTACATTGGTTGTGGCCCCTCCTGTTTGTAGGCAGGATTGTGTGACATTCTGGCCTGGAAAACTACTACCTTGCACCCTGGCTGAGATTTTACTGTACTTGGATTGGGACTGGGTGTTCTTGTTTGGGTGGGCCACTGAGTAACAGGTGTAGATGTGGCATAGGTATGTCTGCTTTCAACCTGTGCCTGTGGCAAATGTGGCCAAGCAGGAGAGGGTGTGTTTTTGTCCCTCTTTTTACAATGTAACATCTGTGATTTATACCGTTGACAATGCTTGGCACACATATGTTACAATGTTCTTTTGAATGTTCACTTTGTCCTGGGGTGCCTTACTTTGTAAATCCAGGCTGTGTGAAATTGCTATGTGGCATGTTTTGGCATAAATTTCATGTCCATGTATTACCCATAACTATGTGAGTGACCATCTACTACAATTGTTATATTTCAAAATGTATACCTTAAAAAGTTAAACCAACGTGTTTATGACTAAGTTACTGTCTTTCGGTTTTTGGATAATAAATATGACTTAAAGTAGCCCCACAAACAAACACACAAAAATATTCAAAAAAGAGTCTAAATACATTGTTGATGTTTTTGGAAATTAATTCAATACTGTTTTGTTATTACTAAAACACAAAGCAAAAAACAAATGGCACAAAGCAATAACAACAATGTAAAAAAATAAATAAATAAATAAAAGGACAAAACAATTAAGCAAAATGTGTTGCTATTAGATTAGCATGGACGGCTTGGCCAGACGCACTGTGCTGTCCAACATAGGCGTCGTCTGGCTCATCGGCGGGTGTAGAGGGTGGCAAATCCACATACCGGGGGCCCCGCTGCAAGATTGCAAAATTATGCAGCGCAGCACAGGCCATGATGATATCTATGACCTTTTTTGGGTCATACTGAAGGGATCCCCCGGTATGGTCCAAACATCTAAATCGGGTCTTCAATAGGCCAAAGGCCCTCTTCACCACTGCCCTGGTTTTGCGGTGCGCCCTATTATAGGCCTCTTGGGCAGCATTCTGTGGGCGTAGTACAGGCGTCAACAGCCACGGGAGGAGTGGATATCCAGAATCTCCTTGAAAAATTAAAGGAAAAAAAAAACAATTATTGCATGCATTACAGCCAAAAAAGGCACAAACTAGCTGAAGAAGATGCTAGGTGACATTGTCCAAAAAACATAAGCATACATATTGCACAGGGCAAATCACCAAAGAAACATATCTAATAGATGGGGGCCAAAATTAGAGAATCAATATTGCGGATGCTGGCCAATCAGCCAGACTGTTAAGAGCTATTGGTTTAGGTCTGTGCTGCTCGGCAATCTTGGATGGGTTAAGTTTGCATGACCCATTATCTACTTTGACAGGTCTAAGCCGGACCCTGCACTTTATCCCGCTCTCCTCTACTCAGTAAGTGTAATGCATCTAAGCAAAGATGTCGCACACCCTATGATAAAGTCAAAAACAGAATTACAGAATTACAGAAAAGTGTGGGGAAGACTGATTCCTAATTTGCCTCAAATTACTCTTTAGAGTTTTAACAATGCAGGACAAACATTTGGCCAGCCTTTGTTGTTTTGCTAATGTCATGGGTACAATCGTGTTTCTCATGTTACCAAGGTGAGGAAAAAGGCATAGTTTAAGAAAGTGGAACCAAACAAAAAACATAGCCAGACCTAGAAAAGGAAATGACGTTATTGGACTCAACTTACCAAGGAGCCATGCACCGGCAAATTCCCCAGACTCAAACCGACGGAACAATCCTGATCTTCTAAGGATGTAGGCGTCATGGAATGAGCCTGGGTAGCCAGCGAGAACGCTAAGGAACCGCATGTCCTGGGCCACCACTGCTTGCACATTCAGTGAGTGGCCCATTTTGCGGTTCCTGCAACCAAATATAAAATAATTACACAAAGCAAAGGTAACCGACTAAAACAATAACTCCTACAAAGAATTAAGATTTAAGTTCAACAATCCAAATATAATTCACAAAGGACATAAGTCTAAAAAAATATAGCAATTATATGGATGTGTGGGAAAAGAAATGTTTACATGCTAAGGACTAATTAAGGTCAGCGTTAAAATGCATCTATAAGGCATACATGAAATATATTGATTCAGGTATGCATTGCTATACAATTTATGGCCTCGGCCATGCTGAAAAATGCAATGCCTTGGAGCTAAAGGCGCGCAGACTCCTCCACATAGCCGCAAAACATGTTCAACAATAGCTATCCGAGCCCTCAAAGGTCCCGTAAGTGGATCGGAAATGAAACGGATTTATAGGGTGGTGGTCCGTCAGAAATCAGCTCTCTGAATCAGACGGAAACCCATCCCAACAACGGAAGTTATCTGAACGAACGAAAAATTTCCGATTTTGTTTGGAAAAAGATCTGAACGGAAATGTTCCGATTTGCTTCCGTTCATCGAAAGCGCATATACACATTAGCCTCGACACATTAGACACGATTCTTCCGTAGTTGTCTGTGAAAGTTTTGGTGGGTGTTAGTCTTTTTTTTTGCTTTTTTTCGTCCCTTTTCTACTCGCACAAACGTTCGGGAAAATGTGTATATGCTCTTTCGATGAACAGAAGCAAATCGGAAAATTTCCAAACAAAATCGGAAATTTTCCGTTTGTACAGATAACCTCCGTTGTTGGGATGGTTTCTGTCTGATTCAGAGAGCTAATTTCCGACGGATCTCCACCCTATAAATCCGTTTCATTTCCGATCCACTTACGGGACCTTTGAGGGCTCGGATTGCTATTGTTGAACATGTTTTGTGGCTATGTGGAGGAGTCTGCGCGCCTTTAGCACCAAGGCATTGCATGTATCAGCATGGCCGAGGCCAAAAATTGTATAGCAATGCATACCTGAATCAATACATTTCACGTATGCCTTATAGATGCATTTTAATGCTGACCTAAATTAGTCCTTAGCATGTAAACATTTATTTTCCCACACATCCATATAATTGCTATATTTTTTTAGACTTATGTCCTTTGTGAATTATATTAGGATTGTTGAACTTGAATCTCAATGTGTTGTAGGAGTTATTGTTTTAGTTGGTTACCTTTACTTTGTGTAATTATTTTATATTTGGTTGCTCCTGATGCCCGTTATTTGCCTGCAGAATGCGGGCCAGGGGTTCTGTAATCGGCACTATGCAAAACCTGGGCCGTGGTGGCAAGGGCCCTCTGGCTTTTGAAATCCAGATTTAGGTGTTTGGACCATACAAGGGGGGGGGGCACTGCAGTATGACCCCAACAAGGTTATACCAAAATTTTAATTTACGTTTTTTAACAGGGACCACACGTGCCAGAGTGGCACAACTGAGTGTCAGGGTCCTTCAGTTGGTGGGCGAGATGCAGGAGCTGCGCAACCCGTTGGGGACCACAGATGAAGAATAATGTTCAGTGGCCTGTCATTGCTATGTATTTTGTTTATATTTTATGATGGTATAAAAAAAATGTTACATGTCATTTCATCTGTTATCTGAACGAACGAAAAATTTCCGATTTTGTTTGGAAAAAGATCTGAACGGAAATGTTCCGATTTGCTTCCGTTCATCGAAAGCGCATATACACATTAGCCTCGATTCAGAGACACGATTCTTCCGTAGTTGTCTGTGAAAGTTTTGGTGGGTGTTAGTCTTTTTTTTGCTTTTTTTCGTCCCTTTTCTACTCGCACAAACGTTCGGGAAAATGTGTATATGCTCTTTCGATGAACAGAAGCAAATCGGAAAATTTCCAAACAAAATCGGAAATTTTCCGTTTGTACAGATAACCTCCGTTGTTGGGATGGTTTCTGTCTGATTCAGAGAGCTGATTTCCGACGGATCTCCACCCTATAAATCCGTTTCATTTCCGATCCACTTACGGGACCTTTGAGGGCTCGGATTGCTATTGTTGAACATGTTTTGTGGCTATGTGGAGGAGTCTGTGCGCCTTTAGCACCAAGGCATTGCATGTATCAGCATGGCCGAGGCCAAAAATTGTATAGCAATGCATACCTGAATCAATACATTTCACGTATGCCTTATAGATGCATTTTAATGCTGACCTAAATTAGTCCTTAGCATGTAAACATTTATTTTCCCACACATCCATATAATTGCTATATTTTTTTAGACTTATGTCCTTTGTGAATTATATTAGGATTGTTGAACTTGAATCTCAATGTGTTGTAGGAGTTATTGTTTTAGTTGGTTACCTTTACTTTGTGTAATTATTTTATATTTGGTTGCTCCTGATGCCCGTTATTTGCCTGCAGAATGCGGGCCAGGGGTTCTGTAATCGGCACTATGCAAAACCTGGGCCGTGGTGGCAAGGGCCCTCTGGCTTTTGAAATCCAGATTTAGGTGTTTGGACCATACGAGGGGGGGGGGGGGCACTGCAGTATGACCCCAACAAGGTTATACCAAAATTTTAATTTACGTTTTTTAACAGGGACCACACGTGCCAGAGTGGCACAACTGAGTGTCAGGGTCCTTCAGTTGGTGGGCGAGATGCAGGAGCTGCGCAACCCGTTGGGGACCACAGATGAAGAATAATGTTCAGTGGCCTGTCATTGCTATGTATTTTGTTTATATTTTATGATGGTATAAAAAAAATGTTACATGTCATTTCATTTACAAAATACATTAACACAAAACTAATGGGCCCAGAAATATTTAAATATGAATATTCACATGACCGAGAAGTGATTTGGGTAAGTTTTAGGGGGCTAAAATGGAAGAAGAACCTAACCGAGAAGTGGTTTGTGTGAGCTTTAAGGGTCCAAAAGGGAAGATGGAGGATAGTGCTAAGTGGTTTGGGTGAGTTTAAGGGTCCAAAAGGGAAGATGGAGGAGAGTGCTAAGTGATTTAGCTAAACATTGTAGTAGAAGTGAGGGTGGCAAATATGTAGACAATCACTTTAATGAGTTAAGTTTGTAGTGCACAGGCGCAAGATGGTAAGGATTTCCGTCTGGACGAATATTTATTGAAAAAGGGAAACAGAATTGAATGGGAAACGTAAAGGATTCGTTGGAGGATACGATGGGAAAAGGGCAAAAACGAAAGCCTACGTTGTAACATGTGAAAATGAAACGGAAAAGTCTGGATGGAAAATGACATCCTCGTAATTCGTAATCTGCCTTACGAACGGACTGAAACTTTACAGAAGGTTTTCAATGCATGCATTGAATCGCTCGAACACTCATACGAGTACGGAAACATTTCGCAAAGAAAACAGATTGGCACGAAAACGGAAGTTTTTTTGTGTCTCTTTGAATCGAGGCTATTTTCCCGAACGTTCGTACGAATGAAAAATGAACGAAAAAAAGCAAAAAAGAGACTAACACCCACCCAAACTTTCACAGACAGCTACGGAAGTCCGGACGAATGTGTCTTTGAATCGAGGCTATGGTCTGCCGAAGCGAGGACTTGTTTGCATATTCTAAACTTTCAATGTGATTTATTATGTATATTATGACCAGGGGTGGGCTGCCCATCAGGAGATGTGGGACAATCCCGGTGGGCTGCAACTGCCAGTGGGCCGCCCAGCTGCCAGTACTGTACTGGGAAAAAAAGATTACTGTCAGATGTAGTTTGCAGCCACTGCATTAGATACTGTGCCTTATTAGGCCCTAGCTATCATATAGATTACTTCTTGGATGTTGGCATCTTCCAGTTCACTGACATCCTGCTGTTTATTTCCTCCCTCCGGTCTCTTAGCCATCTGTGACAGACGCCGGGGGGCTTAGCCATGCAGGGTCTCTGCTGTGCTGCCCCCACCCCCTCGTAAGCTGCTTGGAAATCTTGTGGCTTTTCTAAGTTTTGAGCCGCGCATGCCATACACTGCGCAGGTGTGAGATCTCGGGGTGGTGCAATGCATCCTGGAATTGTCCAAAATGGCTGTGCCCAGTGCTGGATAACGGGAGAGAGAGGGCTTTTTTTCCTGTAACTCCCACCCTACCTTAGTGCCAAGGGAGGGAGGTGGGTTTAGACAAAGACTGGACTTTCGCTTAAGTTATTGGGTTGTGGTTGTCTTACCTACTTGTGGGTCTGGAGGGATCTCCAGGAATGGACAATTCCCTCTCCCCAGGGCTTCCTGATTCAGGATGTGTGAAATCCTCCAAGTTTGCCATAAAACTTGCCTTTCCGGTGATGCCATGGTGCATTCATAGGCCACAGCAACATCTCCGGCATCCTTCCAGCTGATGCGTGCTCCTGCGCCAGGCCTATCTGACTGAACAGCGTGGGCACACATAGCTGTAGGGAGCAGCTGGCGGGAGCAAACCATTCACTTCTAGGTGGTCCATTTCCAGGTGATCTATTCTGATTGGAGGAGGGTATTTGATGGAAGTAGTGTCATGATAGTGTATTTTTAGTAACTGAAGCAAGTGGGGGTGCTGGGTGTTCTATAGCAGGAGCATACTGATGAGTCACATGATGATTGGATAGACTATCCCTACTTTGAGTCCATGTCCCCCTGTCCCTCAATGTTCTCATTTGTCCCTCTTTGAAGTTTAACATGCAGATCTGCATTAATAAATTATTAATTTGCCTATTCAAAGTGTTGAATGAGGGAGCGTGGCTTAACCCTTTCGCTGCCAGCCTACCTGCAGCTTTTGTCGCCTCTTGTTGCCAGACCATGTATCACTATTTTGCGCTCCCCATGTTCAACTGTGATTTTTGAAAGGATTTCCAGGGATTTCCCAGGAAAATTATATATTGTTTTTTTCAAGAGAGTCTGGGCTTCAACATGAAATCTCTTGTTTGTCATTTTTTAGGTGTATTCTTAATACTTTTTGGTGAAATATGTGCAAAAAAAATAAAAAAAATCTATTTTTTGCAATTTGTAGTGTTTTTTTGTAATAAAAAATATAAGTTTGTCAATAAAATTTTATTGCGTGCGAAACCCTAATTTCTCCCAGTCACAGTGGTACCACATATGTATTGATAGACACCCTTTCCTGCCCAGGAGACTCCCCCAAACTGAAACAGAGCTTTAGGAGATTTTCAGATAAAATACAACTGCGCTATGTGCTATGCGCTATGCGTACCTTGCAGTTTTTCCAGAAAAACAACCATTTACATTTAAAATACCCCCCACAAACTATATATTCTCTGGAAGTACACACCTCAAGCTTTCTAGGCGTACCAAGCTTGTTTATGTGGGCTTAGTTTTCTGGAAGTAATCCCTCAATGTATTCTTTGGTTGCACAAAGTTTCCCTAAAAAGGAAGAATCAAGCCACATTTTCTTAAAAAAAGCTATATGCAAACAAGAAAAAACAAGTAAAATCTCAAAAAGCAACATGCCCCAAACAGAACGATACCCAACATGCATAGGTACTGTCAAGGGAAGAGTTGGAAAACACCCCAAAGTAAAGCATGCGCATAACAGTAATTTTACTTGAAAATTTCAGCTCTGCAGACAAAATGCGCACCTTGCAATTTTTCAACCAAAACAACCCTTTACATTTGGAATATCCCCTATAAACCATATATTTCCTGAAAGTACACATGTTAAGCTTTCTAAGAGTACCCAGTTTGTTGTAGTAGGCTCACCTTTCTGGAAGTAATCCCTCAAAGAATTCTTAGGATGCACAAGGTTTCCCTAAAAAAAATGAATAAAAAAACTGAATAAATAACATGTTTTCCTAAAATATAAATATGCAAACAAGAAAAAACAAGCTAAATCTGAAAGAGCAAGGTCCCCCGAGCAGAACAATACCCAACATGCATGGTACTATTAACCCTTTTAATTGCCAACCTACTTGAAGTTTTGTCACCCTCTGTTGACAGGTCATTTTTACCCATTCTGTGCCATGTTTAACCGTGATTTTTGCCTGAATTTTCAGGAAAATTATAGATATATATTTTGCAGCAGAGTTTAGGCTTGAACATGAAATGTCTTGTTTGTAATTTTTCTACAGTTTTTTAATATTTTTGTGTAAAAATAAATAAATAATTTTTTAGACAATTGTCTCCTTTATTTTAAATAAAACATTTACTTTATTAGAGAAAACCATATTGCATGTGAAAGCCCAATTTCTCCCGATTACAACGGTACCACATATGTATCGGTAGCCCCCCATTCTTGCCCAGGAGACCCCCCAAACTGAAAATAGCACTTTATAACATTTACAAATAAAATACTACTACTATCCACACTATAAACATAAGGGGTTAATTAAAAAAAAATGACATAAGGTCCCCCCTCCCAGGGGGGGACCCCATTTTTGGGGGAATTTTAAGGGTTAAAAACCCTAAAAAAAATCCCCCCAAAATTGAAATGGGGTCCCCCTTACCCAGCATTACCAGCCCGGGACCAGCTATGGGGGCTTGTAGGAACAGAGTGGAGGGGACAGCTTTTGTGGCCCTCCCATCCATCCTTGTGTCCCACGCTGATCAATCTGGCTTCCTGCTCTCCTGCTGCAGGTGGAAGCCTTTTATAGCTGCTAGGCGACAGAACACAAAGGGTTAATTTAAAAAAAAAATGACATAGGGTCCCCCCTCCCAGCATTACCAGCCCGGGACCAGCTATGGGGGCTTGTAGGAACAGAGTGGGGGGGCCAGCTTTTGTGGCCCCCCCACCCTGCAGCCTACGAGCCCACATAGCATGTGTGGGCCCGGGCTCTTCTGCCCCCCCCTGGGCTTTGGGGAGGCAGGTAATTGGGGTGCCGGGGGTTAATGGCATCCCCCAGCCTTGTGAACTGGTATAAGAGGTCTCATGGACCCCTTACCAGTTCACAAGGAGTTAAATGTTAAATAAAAAAGACACAGACACATAAGAAAAAAAAAATGATCTTTATTATTTTTTTTTTTTTACTTTACTCACCTCCGATCCTGTGTCCCCCGGCGATCTGCGATGACAGCCTGCTCGTGTGTTTGAAGGAGAGAGCCTGGGGAGGGGGGCGGGGGCGATCTCAGCCCTCTCCTCACCACGGAAGAGGCTGGGGGGGCGATCGGAGGCCCCCCCCAGTGAAGAGGACACCCATCGGGAGACAGCGCGGCCTCAGGTAAGTAAATGTCATTTTGATTTTTTTTATTTTTTTACAGTTAGCAGCTGCTGCTGCCGAAGCGTGGGGGGCCTATTCCGGGGGCTCTCCTGGAGCCATCCAACCCCCCCACGGGGGATTGAATTAAAAGGGGAGACCTGGCCGGATCCAACGAGGGGTCAGGTGAGTATTTTTGATTTTTATTATTTATACTAGCAGGGGGGAAAGTCAAGCACGTAGATTCGACGTGCTTGGCACTGAAAGGGTTAATTTAAAAATGGTCCCTCTTTCCCACCCCAAAAAGTTGGAAGGTATGCTCATGTACTTTCTGAGGCATCCCAATGATGTGTACAAGTCAGATGTGATTCTGATTCATTCATCCATAAGGCTATATTTTTAATAAACCCTAATGAACTTTCTCACCTAAACTGGGCTTCCTTATCAGCAGAGCATGTAAGCAGAGACTCATCCACTAACCATTAGAAAACTAATCTGCGCTGCAATATTACTAAAGATTATTTGGAGCTTAACATAACAAATAATAATGTAGCACAGGGTCCCTGAGGGGTTTAGCTCTTCAGGCGTATGGGGAGTGGGTTCTTTGTTAACAGGCTTGGGGGACCTCCTGATGTGGGCTTGCTTCCAATAACTCCAAATGAGACCGACTTTATGAAAAGGGCACTTACTTTATTAGCAGGACTTCAGGTACACTTTAGGCTTCACAGCAGGTCATACAGTCTTTATCCACAACAGTTCCATTAGCAGCTTCCATAGCACAGCATTACATCCAGGTGGACTTCAACAGGTGGTGGTCACATAGCAGAATACTGCGGCCTTAAGCTTCCTCCATCAGCATCTTGGGTGGAATGGTTCACCTTTCCTGTGGTCACTTGTTAGGTATGAATGTGGCTCCTCTGCTCTCTCTCTTCTGACTGCTGACTGCTACCAGTTGACCCTGCTGGTACCTTCCTCACTCCCGGTTACTACAATAGAGAACTACTTCTGTTCTGTTCTTTGGTTCTGAGGTAACTCTAACCCATGGCCTCCTTATATAGATTCCCCTAGACTGCTTCTAGAACCTTCTCTAGCCTTACTCACCCTAGCCAATGGCAGCTCAGCTGTACTCCTATGTGGTTAGGTTTTAGCCAAAAGTTTGGTAGACCTGCGGTATCACAATTCATTAGCTATCCGACAGTGCTATCTTGTGGTGATGTTGCGCAACTGCAGGACAGATATGAACTACCACACTGAAGAACCACAAAGATAATGGCTGAACACTTTCCGCCGGCTACACTAATTCAGTAAGCCATAAAATATAACAACAATATAAAACAAATGACGGAGCTATTGCAATTTAAACAGTTCTTATTATAATGTTCTTTTAAAACTGTTCTGAAACACCCATTTTAAGGCAAAAGACATTGGTGCGCCCTCTGCCACATATAGGTACACTTACCCTAATTTTGGGCTTTCTCTGTTATAGGAATAGCCTAAATGCACTTTTGAAGATCAACTTCCCACAGAAGCAATCTCAGTCATATTGCAGTTAGTAGTATGCCATGAAAAAGAGAAAAGGAACTCCGATTGTGTATTACCAAAAGACCACTCATTTTAATATTTAAAAAAATGACCGGGCACTCACAAACTCCACATAAAGCTCAGGTGAGAAAACAACAGTTTCTCTGTCCCATGGTGTCACTTTTAGGCTTCCTGTTGGTTAAATGCAGGCCTCCTTCTCCATGATGTCAACGTGTTTTGCTTGCAGCTTCGAGCTTCCTCAAGGTGCAGGGGGGAAGAGCAGAGGGGGATGATGTTATTCCTCTCCTCGTTATGATTGGATACGAGCTTTAACACCTACATATGCCAACAAGTACTAGGCTGTAAACAACACTATATCATTAAGCTTTAACCCTTTAAACGCCAGCCACGTAAAATTTACGTGGCTGCCTCTCCTGCAGTTAACTGCCAGCCACGTAAATTTTACGTGCCTGACTTTCCCCACTAATAGTAAAAAAAGTTTTTAAAAAAGGCACTTACCTGACCCCTCGTTTGATTCAGCCGGGTCTCCTCTTCAAAATGGTGGTCTCCGATCGTTCACCGGACCTCCTCTGGCTGCAGGGGAGGGCCCGGAATAGGGTGCCCCCCCCCCCCATTTCAGCTGCCTCCGGCTTTTCCTGTAAAATAAAAAAAAAAAAAAAATGACATTTACTTACCTCTGTGTGCGCTGGCTCCCGCCGACCCTCCTCTTCACCTGGGGGGCCTCCGATCCCCCCCCAGGTCATTCCGATCTTCAGGAGAGAGCCTGGAAGGCTCTCTCCCCTCTCCTGTTCCGATGGCGGCCGCCATCTTGACGCTAAGCCCCGCCCCTTTTGGGGGCGGGGCTAATGACGTCAGCCCGTGCCGTCGTCCCCGCTAAGCCCCGCCCCTTTGGGGGTGGGGCTATGACGTCATTCCCAGTCCCGATCACCGGCTACAGCTCTGTTAGCTGTCAGATGCCGGTGATCGGTGCCCTGGAAGGAGGTGACAGGAGATCCTTTGATCTCCTGTCTCCTCCTTCTCTGGATGCCGATCGCCGGCATCTGACAGCAGATCAGCGAGGGACACAGGAGCTGACGATCGAAGGTGAGTAAAGAGTAAATTTTTTTTTTTTTTTTTTAATAAATAAAAATTTTGTGTCCGTGTTTTTTTTTTTTCTGTTAACCCTTTGTGAACTGGTAAGGGGTCCATGAGACCCCTGTACCAGTTCACAAGGCTGGGGTCTGGCAAGTCACCTGCCCTAGCGGGTGACTTGCCATTAACCCCTGCACCCCCAATTACCTGCCTCCCCAAAGCCCAGGGGGGGGCAGAAGAGCCCGGGCCCACATAGACTATGTGGGCTCGTAGGCTGCAGGGTGGGGGGGGCCACAAAAGCTGGCCCCCCCACTCTGTGCCTACAAGCCCCCATAGCTGGTCCCGGGCTGGTTATGACGGGTAGGGGGGACCCTACGTCATTTTTTTTTTTAATTTTAAGGGTTAGGGTTAGGGTTAGCCTAACCCTAACCCTAACCCTTAAAATTAAAAAAAAAAATGAGGTCCCCCACCCTGTGAGGGGGGACCCTATGTCATTTTTTTTTTTAATTTTAAGGGTTAGGGTTAGGCTAACCCTAACCCTTAAAATTCCATAAAAAAATGAGGGTCCTTACGTGATTTTTAAAAAAATGTTTAACGGTTAGGGTTAGCCTAACCCTAACCCTTAAAATTCCCCCCAAAAATGGGGTCCCCCCCTACTTTTTTTTTTTTTTTTTTTTTTAAGTGGACCAACACCCAGGCTGATCGGCCCGGATCAGATCCCTCCCTGCGGGGCATCCGAAATCGGGATGCCCCACTGTGTGAAACCCCCAGGACGCCCCAATCGCCTTACCTTATCCCTGTTCCAACGGTGCATGCGCGGGCCGCATCTCGCGCTTCTCTCTATCAGGGCGCGCACACGTTCCGGTCGTTTGTGAATCGCCGATGCGGGCACGCTCCCTGTTAGAGGGAAGCGCGAGATGCGGCTGCCAGCGCGCTCAGAGCCGCTGTGGTTGTCCGTCCCTTGTCCTTGCATACCACAGCGGCTCTGAGCGCTCTGATTGGACGAGCGCTCGCGCATGCGCCGTAGGAGCGGGCTGAGGTGAGTTTTTTATACCTTTCTCGGGGGTTTTACGCAGCGGGGCACCCCCGCGGAAGTGGATCAAAACCCAGGATAGTGAAAATCCTGGGTGTTGGTCCACTTTACGGGTTAGGGTTAGGCTAACCCTAACCCTTAGAATTCCCCCCAAAAATGGGGTCCCCCCACCCCCTGGGATTAAAAAGAAAAAATTAAAAAAAATTAAAATTTTAAAGAATTAAAATTAAAAAGAAAATGACATAGGGACCCCCTCCCAGGGGGGCCCACTATTTTTTTAATTTTTGGGGTTAGGCTTAGCCAAAAATTCTCAAAAAAAATTGGGGTCCCCCCCCCGGGAGGGGGTCCCTATGTAATTTTAAATTAACCCCTTATGTTTATAGTGTGGATAGTAGTATTTTATTTGTAAATGTTATAAAATGCTCTTTTCAGTTTGGGGGGTCTCCTGGGCAAGAATGAGGGGCTATTGATACATATGTGGTACCGTTGTAATCGGGAGAAATGGGGCTATCACATGCAATATGGTTTTTATTACTAAAAAATGTTTTATTTAAAATAAAGGAGACAATTGTATATATATATACATATATATATATATTATTTTATTTATTTTTTTGTTTTTTTACGCAAAAATATTTAAAAAACAGTAGAAAAATTACAAACAAGACATTTAATGTTAAAGCCTAAATTCTGCTGCAAAAAAATATATATATATTTTCCAAGAAATTCCGACAAAAATCACGGTTAAACATGCCGCAAAATGGGGAAAAATGACCAACTGAGGGCGACAAAAGTTCAAGTAGGCTGGCAATTAAAAGGGTTAATAGTACCTATGCATGTTGGGTATTGTTCTGCTCGGGGGACCTTGCGCTTTCAGATTTAGCTTGTTTTTTCTTATTTGCATATTGATATTTTAGGAAAAGGTGTTTTTTATTCTGCTTTTTTATAATTTTTTTTGTGAAACCCTGTGCAACCTAAGAATTCTTCAAGGGATTACTTCCAGAAAGATGAGCCCACGACAACAAGCTGGGTACGCTTAGAAAGCTTAAAATGTGTACTTTCAGGGAATATATGGTTTATGGGGGATATTCTAAATGTAAAGGGTTGTTTTGGTAGAAAATGCACAAGGTGCGCACTTTGTATGCAGAGCTGAAATTTTGAAGTAAAATTACCGTTACGCACATGCTTTACTTTGGTGTGTTTGGCAACTCTTCCCTTGACAGTAGCTATGCATGCTGGGTATTGTTCTGTTCGGGGCATGTTGCTTTTTCAGATTTTCAGTTTTTTTCTTGTTTGCATATAGGTTTTTTTAGGAAAATGTGGTTTTGATTCTGCTTTTTTATACTTTTTTAGAGAAACCCTGTGCAACCAAAGAATATATTGAGGGATTACTTCCAGAAAACTGCACCCATGTCAACAAGCCTGGTACGCCTAGAAAGCCTGAGGTGTGTACTTCCAGAGAATATATAGTTTGTTGGGGGTATTTCAAATGTAAAGGGTTGTTTTTCTTGAAAAACTGCAAGGTGTGCTTAGCACGTAGCATAGTTGTATTTTATCTGAAAATCTCCTAAAGAGTTGTTTCAGTTTGGGGGAGTCTCCTGGGCAGGAAAGGGTGTCTACCTATACATATGTGGTATCACTGTAACCGGGAGAAATTGGGGTTTCACGTGCAATAAGATTTTATTGACAAACTTACATTTTTTATTACAAAAAACACTACAAATTGTAAAAAATTGTTTTTTGGGTTTTTTTTTGCACATATTTCATCCAAAAATATTGAGAATACACCTAAAAAATGACAAACAAGACATTTCATGTTAAAGCTTAGACTCTGCTGAAAAAAACAATATATCACTTTTCTGGGAAATCCCTGGAAATCCCTTCAAAAATCACAGTTGAACAAGGGGAGCGCAAAATAGTGCAAAATGGTCTGGCAACAAAGGGTGACAAAATCTCAAGGTAGGCTGGCGGTTAAAGGGTTAATCTAGCGCATCCTTTTGTCATTGAACAAAGATTTTTAACAGTGATTTCAAATGAAACTAACGGGATCGCACAATCTTATCTCTTAAGACAGTACTAAACTGTAGAATTGTAGAGCCACATTAAAAAGCTCCTCTGTATATGTTTCTAGGTCATTGCTGCAGTGCTAGTCTGTTCACCAGCGCAAAGTCACCAGTATAAAATAAGGGAAGAGGGAATCGTCCATACATGCATTCATAGATTGTTTAAAAAAAAGCTTGGTTATTTAGATGCTATCAAGCTGAACTATTGGTCTAACAAAAGTGGGTATTTAAATGGGGTATTGTCAGGGGTGGACTGGCGATCGGGAGCACCGGGACAAATCCTGGTGGGCCGATGTTTCACCCCAGGCCACCAGTCACATTTTTTATGTCGGGTTGCTTCAGCCAGCCGATTGCGCTCAAGAGCCTCCTGTTGGAGATATAATACTTTTTCAACAGCTTACAGCTTGTCTTTGAAGTAATTAATGACTCTTGTTTGATTTATTGCAGTTTGCAGCTATTACAAGTTATGACACTAGATGGCGCTGTGACCAATGCTTAAGCTGTAAGTATTACAATGATAAACCCAGCAATTCATCCAATATAGTCCCACACCATCGCACCTCCTCCACAGCAAAAGTAATAAATAAACTAATTAATCATCATGAATTCATAAATAATTTATTAGAAACTACCCACAAAAAATCACATGACAACACAATTAAAAAACATACAAGACAAAACCGCACATTTTTCTCAAGGGCATCCCAATCTATCCCAAATACCCATAAAACTCATTCATAAAGTGCATAAGTGCTAATCTGTGCAAATACAACATTAATAATATAAATCAGTAATATGAAATGTGGCAAGATGAAAAGATATAACAGTTTAAAAATAACAAGTACAACAACATCAATTGAAAAGCACACATCACCTGAGTGATAAATCCAAGTGTTCCACAGGAATGCCCCAGTCCAAATGTCGGTCCCCCAACGCGTTTCGTGGCCCCCCGCTCACAGGCCACTTTATCAAGGTCCAGGAGGCTACCCCATTACTGCCTTTTATAGGAGACTTATCTTCAAAATGCCGGGCGCGCATCCGGGCGTGCAGCACGGCCCCGGCCGGAAGCCGGCCACACGCACACAGAGCGCTAAGCCCCGCGCTCCAATAGGAGTCCATCTGTCTGCTGCCGTCATGATCCCACCCCCCAGACTGGCCCTCCAGCCAGCCGCACACATAAGCACGATTGATTACCCGTGCGGCTGTAGGAGAGACGGAGGGGATGGAATTCACCCCGCCACCAGTCCAGGTCTCAGAATGTCACAGACATAGTAACCGGCAATACAATGTAACAGGGCAGTCTTCTACCAATGATCTACATAAAAAATGATACATATAAGTACAGTTCTAAACAAACATTTAAAATTTTTTTTATTATTTGTTAAAGAATCTAAAATAATAATAATAACACCCATAATTACTTCCACAATATACACAAACAATTTATATCTACAGAATTCTAACTACATACCATTTAATCATAATATAAGATTATAGTGTTAGAAAATATACATAATATGATGGGCAATAGAGTATATCCCAAATCAGGGTATTTTATTCCCAAACATATTTAATTCTTTAAGAGGCTACAGGTTAAATCCCACCCCCTAAGGAGAGATGTTAAACAGGGATTTAGATCAAATTTCCCGATTACTAAGCTAATGACTTGGGAGTATAGTAAAATAAAGAAAAAATTAAAGAAAAAATTTTTATTATTCTCAATCTTAATTTATTTATGTCCTTGATTTATATTATATCGAATCTAATCAATCAATATTTATGTTGCCCCTTTGTTTTACCCCGTTTATTTTATTTAGTTTAATTTATTTTATTTTATTTTATTATATTGTATCCCCCCAGCCGTATGAATTTAATATAACAATGTTATACATGCAATGAAAGAAAAATATATATACATATATATATATATAATTATATACATATATATTAATCCATATCTAAAGATTAATTCATTAAATAAATTGAATTAAATTAAATAAATACAATAAATCAGTTCAACCAAATATATTTAAATAAACCCATTAACCCATTATATTTTATAAATTATATATTCACCAAATTAAATGTGCAATTGAAAATAAATAAATTAAATGCAATAAAGCTATATAATTGTAATAATTAATTTATTTAATATGAATTATTACATAACTATTATTTAGATAGTAGTAATAATGATAATAAATACCCAATTTGTGATCAATCAAAATCCAATCTATCCCTTCAGCTAATTAATAATTAAATTAATGAAAAATTATATATTATGTGTATATATATATGTGCCCTCAAACCAAAATATACAATAATAATAATAATTAGATAATCAATATAATATGAAAAAAGTGAAAATTTTTTATACAAAATAAAAGACAAGTGATAATATTGATAATAATGATAATAATAAGTGAGAGATAAATAAAAAATATATATAACAAATAATACTAAATAATAATAAAAATAAATATAAAAATAAAAATAATTAAAGAAAATAATAATACTGATAATAATAATAAATGATAAATGACAAAAAATATATATATATTCATAATAAAAATGCAAAAAATAATAATAATAATAATAATAATAATAATAATAGACAATACATATAATGAAACAATAATAATAATTAAATATGAAATACCTAATATACATAATAGTATATAATTAAGCCTATTTACAAATGTTTTTACATTATTAGATATTACATATACTAAATAATATATCCAACAACTAGACACCATAAATAAAACAATTAATGCAAGTGAAAATATGGATATAATTCTACTTATTGCATATATACATCTAAGTACATTCAATTTCAAAAGATGTTATTTAATTCCAAAGAATATTATTCTTTAAAGGATGTTTCCATCTTCAAACGGTCGAGAAGAGGGACAGATGGATATGCCCTTTTTCCAATAAATCCTACTTTAAACTGAGAGAAAACAAGAGGGATTAGTCCACAAGATTAGATAAGGTTAATTAAAAATAGATATATATATCCTATTATAGATTAAACATATTTCACTATCAGTGTAGTCCTAATTTTTCTCTTATCAATATATATATTAATGCCCCAACAAGGAGTGCTTAAGCTGTAGATTCTGTGCATATTACTGCACTGTTATTTCTAGTTGCTCTCTGGTTTTCTTTGGTATTCTCTTACTGCATTCATTCTCCATTAAAGCAATTTCCTGTTATACCACTAATGTCCATCTGGATTTGACTCGGCTGCACCCAGTACTCACGCTCTGCAGCAGCTCCAGCGGCTCTGGTCTTCCCTGCGGCTCGTGGGTTGCTCCGGTCTTCTCTATGGCTCACCAGCTGATCTGGTCTTGCTCACGGCTCACCAGCTGCCTGAGTGTGTCTGTGGCCATAGGCCAAAGCAACCAACTGGCATCTGTTGCTTGCACAGTGCCTGATGCTGGCAGCGATTTGAGCATGCGTGGGCAGGAAAAGAAGCTGCTGCTCCGAAATGAGCAGCAGACCAGCAGTAACTGGCCAGCTCGTGGTGGGTCGCACAACACAGTAAGGACCAGGAATAGGTGACAGGCATCTGTCAGCAATCATCTCAAAGTCTGCCTAGTAAGTATCTTTTTTTTTTTTTTTGTTGTAGCACTGGCATCCCTGGGCTCTTGCATGATGGGGTCATAATTAGGAATCCTGGCAGGGGGACATGTTGTGTGCCCTGATGTGGGGGGAAGAGTGAAATGCTCCCTCCTTAAAGTAGAACAATTATCAGTCTGGCTGGCCCTCTATTCTAAAAGACTTTAGAGCTGCTTAATTTCCCCTGGGGCATCCCGATTCGTAATCCCCCCGAGCAGTCTCTCAGACCTCTACCCTTTCTGGCGGTGCCGTTGCTTAGGCCAAAACAACGTCTTTATGCCATGCATTTGTATGCATGAGATGAAGCACTGATTGTACCAGACCCGCACATGCGCTGTGGAAGCAACGGAAAGGTGAGTTGAGTGTGCAATCTGGGGGATTTCACACAGCGCATCCCAATTCAGGATACCCATGGAGCAGGGAACAAAATCCAGTATAGTCAAAATTCTGGGTTTTGTTCCGCTTTAAATAAGTTAAAAAAGAGAAAAAAAGCATGGGCTCTCAGAGCCGCCTCACCAGCCCTTGTTGGCCAGGTAACTCCACATCAATTGGCGGTGAAAGCAGGATTGAGGTGATTAGGACATCTAGAAGTGGCGCTGACAGCATGTGATGTACCATACTATACGGGGCCAGGCACAGTACAGCAGGGCTGATGTGATCAAAAAAGTTCCAGCCCGTTTTTTTAGGTTAAGTCCACTGGATATTGTGGTCCAGTCTTTTCCACCAAAATACATACAGAGCTTGATTTACAAAGTGCACTAATTCCTTTATAAATTCACATATCAGCGGCAGCCCTGCTGATGTCACCATTGTGGCGGTCCCATAGAAATGGCAGCAGTGAAAAACTGCATGATGCAGTATACATTGGTTTGGCGCCATTAACAGTACTTCCCTACTTTCTGCCAGTTTGCGCTTTTACTTCATTTTGGCACAATTTTAATGCAAGGGCACATCAGTGAAGTATAACAACAATGTGGACATATTTCTTTGGCAAAACAAATTCTCTGTTTGAGAAAAGAAGAAAAGTGAGATTGTCCTGTGTTAACCCTAATAGTGTCTTCAGAAGACAATCTCTTTTTAGGTGCGCTTCCAAAGAATTATATATCACAGCCCAAATTAATTGATTTTAACTTGGGTATCTTACTCACCTCTGAGGGTTAATATAAGCTGAGTAGTATGGGTTTATTGTATATTAGTTAAAATACACAGCTATTTGCTTCAGTCAATAATCCATAGATAAATGCATAAAAGCATAAGAAATGATAGTGGAGAATTGATATATAATGTATAATGTAGACACTCACTGCCGCGGCCCGGGGGTACAAAACCTGCCCAGGGCCACTGAAGACTTCTGATTTATTTTCCAATCGATGAACTGGTGCACATTGGTTTCTCTCTTAGGCAACTTCAGGCTGCGTTGCACAAATGACGGAGGTCCTTAATAGTAGGTTTAAAAGATCTATTGATAAAAATGCAAGGAAGGGGTTGGGGTCTGCCAGTAGTCGCTGGGATGGGGGACAGGATGGGGGGTTCTTCACTCCGCAGAAACAGACAAGTGAGTGGAATGGACAGGTGGCAGCGTGTGCGGCGTTCTGCGTGCAGTTGCCAGGGATCGTATGACGCTGCGTTCTCCTGTTTAGGTGGCTCAATGTCTCAGTGTGCGATGTGAGATGGAGATTTATGTCCAATATGGCAAAAAGGTCCTTAGTCCGGGGTGTGCTGATCCATGCGAGGGCGCGCTATGGCATTCTCCCCGCTTTCTTTTAACTACACCACACATTTCACAAAACAAATTCTCTGTATCCCAAAAAAAGAGTGGAAGAACAAACACCAAGACTACAAAACTTTGCAATCATAGTGATTTAATGCTGGTGGTATAGTGTATAATACAGAGAAAGACAACCCTCGAGGTTTCAGTATGAACCTTTTTCAAGAGGAAGAGGTGCGCTTCATACAAAAACGTTGAGGGTTGTCTTTAATATCCACCTGGTGTTCCAGCCTGTAAGCCTTATCTTACTTATCTCTAAAGTTGTTCTTGTACATTACCTGTCATCTCTATGCACAGAACTGTGATGAATTTGGATATCACCATGGATTTACCTATGGGACTCTTATGCTCTATATCCACTATGTGATTTATGAACTTTGTGCTCTACTACCCATGGATATGTCTTACTAGGGTTGGTACCTATTATGTGCTGGAACCCCGATACAACACCACTCAGTGGTCCATATTTGGTGCTTATGTTAATACTGTCATGTACTATATAGTTAAAACATACATTGTCACTCTGTATTATACACTATACCACCAGCATTAAATCACTTCTAGTCTGGGTGTTTGTTCTTCCACTCATTTTTGGGATACTATGTACTAGTGCGCAGTGAGTGAGGGCACATTGGAATTACTGAACCCCTTCAGAATTGTACTAATAGACTATATTGCTATACACTATATCTGTGTGAATGAATTTAACTGGTGTGCTTCAACATAATTCTAAAACAAATTCTGTGAACATCCCTTGGGCATGCAAACGTGCTTGAGGCTCAAGTAATCATATATTGTATATGCATCTGTTGCAGAGGATTGTGCAGTCATGTTTGTGAAATATATATAAAAACATAAAAAAATTGTATCTATAGCAAGACAGAACCTACGTGCCAGTCATATTTAAAATATGTTTAAAAAAAGGAAAACAATAATATAATCTCCAAAAAACATTGATATCAAAGGCTGCACCACTAAAATCACAATCTAGCGCCCTGTTTTGCCACACTGTTCCACATGTTTGCGATATAATGGTTAATTGGGCAAAAGCTGGCGTATGGGCCTCCTTTAGGGTAATAGATATGACACTGGCCAATGTGGGCATACATTGGCACAAAGTGGCGTTCTCGTTCATAAATCAGGCCCATAATGTTCATTGATTGTGTAAAAAAGATGACCTAGACTAGACTGGCGATTTAAGATTATTTTATTAATTAGGTTCACAGGGATATTTTTTTTTTACAATATCAGTGTTATAAACATTATACAGTAATAAAGTCTAAATAATAATTCTTTAAACAAACTGTTTGTGTTGTCTTCATTGATTGCGCCAGACCATTACTGGGTACAGCACGCAATAGTTAGTCATGGGCCAACACAATCAATGAACTGTGACAACTTAGTTTAAACAATTATTATTTATTCATTTCTAATGTATATAATACTGCTAATACTGGAAATATATATATATCTGTGAGCCTTCCATAGCCTAGCTATAAATATAGTCTTAAAGGGATACAGAAGGCAAAGGCACTGTGTTGTACTGCGTTTGAAACTGTTATCCATTTTTAAATTGAAGAAATGGCTGAGATATCAAGGTTTACAGTTTCATAGCTACATATTTAATACGGTTGAAATAAGACATATGTCCATAAAGTTCAACCAAGGGTGTTGGGGTAGGGGAAGTTTTTTTTTAATTTTATTTTTAGTTTTTTATTGATAACCTCTAATAGTAACTGTTAATGTTATTTTCTTCTAAATAAGCATCTAATCCTTTTTTGAAGCTGTCAGCGGTTTATGCTGTAACAAGCTTCTGTGGGAGGCTATTCCACAGATTTATAGTTCTTATGGGAAGAAAATTATTATCGCCTTCGGAGACTACATTTTTTTTTTCCAGTCAAAGGGAGCGCCCCCTTGTCTTTAGAAAGGAATTTACCTGAAATAGTGTTTCCCCATATTTTTTGTATTTGCCATTCACATGTTTTTACAAGTTAATCATGTCCCCCCTCAGTCATCTTCTTTCAAGACTAAACTAGTTTGGTGGCTCTCCTCTGCACCATTTTCATAGTCAGAGCTTCCTTTCTATGAACTGGTGCCCAGAACTGGGCGGCATATTCCAGGTGAGGGCACACCAGTGCCTTGTAAAGGGGCAAAATTACATCCCTATCCCATGATTCCAGCCTTTTAATGCATGATGATGTGGCCTTAGAAGCAGTTGCTTAATATTACCTGCTGTTATTTAGCTTGGGGTCTACCAGTACCCCCAGATCCTTCTCAACAAGTGTTACTCCCCCAAGGATATATGTGGCCTTTAGGTTATTAGACCCCAAGTGCATGACTTTACATTTCTCCACGGTGAACTTAATTTGCCAAGTGGATGCCCAGACACTGAATGTGTCCAAGTCAGCCTGAAGTTTGTGAACATCTTGCCTAGACTGCACTGTGCTACATATCTTTGTGTCATCTGCAAAAATAGAGACACTGCATTTAATTGCATCTTCTATGCTGTTTATAAACAAGTTGAATAATAGTGGGCCCAGCAATGAACCCTGGGGTACACCGCTTAAAATCGATAATCATTCAGAGTAGGTAACCACAATTCTCTGCACACGATCCTTCAGCCAGTTTTCAATACAGTTACAAACTGTATTTTCTAATCATGAAGACTATACAGCCGCCCCTCTGTCCAGGCTTTTACTCACCTCCTTATAGAAGCCAATCAGGTTAGTCTGGCAGCTTCTGCCCTTAGTAAAACTGTGCTGGTTGTCACTTATAATATTAGTTACATAGTTATGTATGTAGTTCCTTAATAGCCCCTCGAGCAATTTTCTCACAATATATGTTAAACTTACAGGTCTGTAATTGCCCAGAGAAGACCTAGAGCTCTTTTTAAAAATGGGCACCACATTTGCCTTGCGCCAGTCCCTTGGCACTATACTAGTTGTTAGTGAGTCTTTAACCCTTTAAGTGCCAGCCTACCTGGAGTTTTTGTCACCCTTTGTTGCCAGACCATTTTGCACTATTTTGCGCTCCCCATGTTCAGATGTGATTTTTGAAGGGATTTCCAAGGAAAATTATATATTGTTTTTTTCAGCAGAGTCTGGGCTTTAACATGAAATGTCTTTTTTGTCATTTTTTAGGTGTATTCTCAATATTTTGGGTGAAATATGTGCAAAAAAATAAAAATAAATATTTTTTACAATTTGTAGTTTTTTTTGTAATAAAAAATGTAAGTTTGTCAATAAAATCTTATTGCGTGTGAAATCCCAATTTCTCCCGGTTACAGCGATACCACATATGTATAGGTAGGCACTCTAAAAAAAAGGATAAAAAAGCAGAATCAAAGCCACATTTTCCTAAAAAAAACTATATACAAACAAGAAAAAACAAATTTAATCTGAAAAAGCAACATCCCCCGAACAGAACGATACCCAGCATGCATAGCTACTGTCAAGGGAAGAGTTGACAAACACCCCAAAGTAAAGCATGTGCGTAACGGTAATTTAACTTGAAAATTTCAGCTCTGTAGACAAAGTGCGCACCTTTCGATTTTTCAACCAAAACAACCCTTTACATTTGGAATATCCCCCATAAACCATATATTCCCTGAAAGTACACGTTAAGCTTTCTAAGCATACCCAGCTTATTCTAGTGGGCTCATCTTTCTGGAATTATTCCCTCAAAGAATTCTTTGGTTGCGCAGGGTTTCCCTAAAAAATTGATAAAAAAGCTGAATAAAAAACACCTTTTCCTAAAATATAAATATGCAAACCAGAAAAAACAAGCTAAATCTAAAAGTGCAAGGTCCCCCAAACAGAACAATACCCAACATGCAGAGGTACTATTAACCCTTTTAATTGCCAGCCTACTTGAGATTTTGTCACCCTCTGTTGACAGGTCATTTTTCCCAATTTTGCGCCATGTTTTTCGCCATTTTTGCTGGAATATATATATATTTTTGCAGCTTAGGCTTTAACATGAAATTTCTTGTTTGTAAATTTTATTTTGTTTTTTTACAATATTATTAAGTAAAAAAAAAAAATAAATGAATAAATTTTTTTTTAGAAAATTGACTCCTTTATTTTAAATAAAAAATGTATTTTATTAAGGAAAACCATATTGCATGTGTGAACCCCATTTCTACCGATTAGAACGGTACCACATATTTATCGGTAGTCCCCCCGTTCCTGCCCAGGAGACCCCCTAACTGAAACAAGTACTTTATAACATTAACGTTAAAAACCCTTAAAAATCCCCCCAAAAATTGACATGGGGTCCCCTTTACCCAAAGTAACCAGCCCAGGACCAGCTATGCAGGGCTTGTAGAAACAGGGCACAGGGGCCAGCTTTTGTGGCCCCTGGCCCTGCAGGCTACAAGCCCGCATAGCCCGTGGGCCCGGGCTCTTCTGCCCCCCCCGGCCTTTGGGGAGGCAGGTAATGGGGGTGCCGGGGGTTAATGGCAAGCAACCCGCTAGTCGCAGGTGACTTGCCATCCCCCCAGCCTTGTGAACTGGTATAGGGGTCATGGACCCCTTACCAGTTCACAAGGGGTTAAATGTAAAAAAAAACACAGACACACACAGAGAAAAAAATATTTTATTAATTTTTTTTTTTTTTATACTTACCTCCCATCCATCCTAGAGCACTGTGTCCTTCGGCGATCACTGGCTTCTGCTCACTTGCTGGAAGCCTTTTATAGCTGCTGGATGACAGAACACAAAGGGTTAATTAAAAAAAATGACATAAGGTCCCCTTTTTTATTATTTTTAAGGGTTGAAAACCCTTAAAAATAAAAATAAAAAATTTACGTGGGGTCCCCCTTACCCAAAGTAACCAGCCCGGGACCAGCTATGCAGGGCTTGTAGGTACAGGGCGCAGGGTCAGCTTTTGTGACCCCTGGCCCTGCAGGCTACAAGCCCGCATAGCCAGTGGGCCCAGGCTCTTCTGCCCCCCCTGCGCAGCCCAGGGGCGGGGATCGGACCCCCCTGGTGAAGAGGAGACCCGGACAGAAGGCTCAGGCGCGGAGGTGAGTAAATGACAAATGACGTTTTTTTTTTCTACAGCCGCGATGTGTCAGCGCTGGAAACGGGGGGGGGGGGGGGGCGGCTGGTTTCGGGCCCCCTCCTGAAGACGGAGGACGACGGGGGGGAGATCGGATGCCCCCCCGGGAAGAGGGGACCCCAAGCTTCACATGGATACCAGAGGTAAGTGGGCTTTTTTTTCTATTTTTTAACTAGCAGGGGGAAATGCCAGGCACGTAGTTTCTACGTGCTTGGCACTTAACGGTAGGAGAAGCAACCACGTAGAAACTACGTGCTTGGCATTTAAAGGGTTAAAGATCAAGAACAGGGGTGATGAGATAACTGAGCTGGGTGAAGTCCATCTGGTCCTGCAGTCTTATTCACATTTAAATTATTTTGTTTTTCTTGGATAATATCCATGTTTAGCTTGTTTTATTATAGTTATAGTTATAGTTTTAATATAGTATTATACTTGGGCTATTGCTATCAGTGGCATCTCCTGTGTTGGCTCCTTGCTCCTCTTGTGTACACAGCTAAAGAATCCATTTAACAGCTCGGCCTTATCTTCATCCCCATTGACCATTTCTGATTTAGTTTATTTTAAATATAAATATTCCAAAAAACATTCAGGGTTCGTTTTGCTTTCTTTGGCTACATCGTTCATTTTGTGCTTTTGCCAACCTTATTTCATTCTTACATGCTTTATTTACTAATTTATACTTTTCAATGGTTACGGCTGAGAGCTCAACCTTGTACTGTTTAAATGCCCTTTTCTCGTTCTTTATTGCCCTTTAACAGAAGGTGTCAGCCATGATGGATTTAATTGTTACCCATAGGCATACATTTTGCAATGTTGGTACTCACAATTGCCAGAATGTTGTTTCCCCTCTGCACTCTATATATAGAACACTCCAGGAAACAGCATTTATTCCACCTTAGATTTTAATCTGCTCCTCAGGGTGCACACATTGGATAGAGTGGTGCATGGTATGTCACTGGAGGCCAGAACATGCACTAGTGGGGCTTTTCAAACCATTTTAGTCCATTTTATTGCAGTTAATGGCAGCTCGTGGGCGATGTGTGGCCAAAAAAACGAAGGTGCCCTCTCAATGGGCGAACGCTGACAGGCAGCAGAAGCAGGCCGCTCGCTCGAGTGTGTAGCAGTGTTTCCGCTTTTCTATTTTTGTTGCATGTTTTTGTACCCGTTCTATTTGAAGAATGTCTTTTTGCAGGCAAGGTCTCCAGAACTGCAAGCACATTATTTTAGATGTGGCCTCACCAGGGCTCTATACAGCGGCATCACAACCTTTCTCTTCCTACTGGTGATGCCTCAAGCTATGCAGCCGAGAACCCTGCTTGCTTTTCCTACTGCCTGGCTACGTTGTCCATTCAGATTTTTGCAGCTTTCAGTTAACAGTATATTTAATTCCAGTCCTGGGTAACACAGTACTGTCCATTAAGCTCCAGTTTCCACAGTTTTGACCATTGATACAGTAAAGCCAAATCATTTTCCATGTTGCAGACACCTCCACCCTATTACTAACCTTTTCTAGTAACAGGGGTGCACCAGACAATACCACTGAATATAAACATGTGCTCACTCACATGAACCAAACAAGACTGAAGTGGACGTGTCCAATTACACACCTTTCTTCAAAAAGGAGCACCAATATCAATATGGATACAAAATTCTTTATTATGAAAAAGGAGATATTAAAATACACAAAAACACACTGGACAATTAAAATCACATGGATGACCCCATGGTCACAATAATATTAATGAAAAAAACCCCTAAGGGGAACAATGCATCAAAAGACCCTATGTGCACTTATTAGATCCTATTATAACAGGTATTTTACGCCGGCATAAAAATTGTATGTGTAAACCTTCAAAGTGTAAAACCTCTAATAAATATATATCAACTCTTAACAATACCTCATATGTGAAAATGAATAAAAAACTAAATTCCACAGAAAATATATTGGCAGACTCGCCCAGTTCAAACAGTTATAAGTGAATGGAAACAATAAAGATATACTCAAAGTGCACGTGTGCGTGCTAAGTGACACCAGCAAACCTGAATATTCAAGAATAAAAAATGGCACATAGAGTCAGCATCACAGGGTCATCAAATATAAATCACCGCGCCCGCAACTCCCATGTTGCTTCAAGGTGAGGGTTGGTCCACTTCAGTCTTGTTCTATTACTAACCTTTTGTATCATCAGCGAACAGGCAAACTTTACCTACTAAGCCTTCTCCTGTGTCACTTACAGACAAAATTATAAAGAGTGGGGCCAAGTCCAATCACACAGCCCTGCAGGGTGGAATGACAGTCCCATCACGCTTGCCCTTCAACATCTCCGGTTGCTGCTTACAGACAGGAATGAGGATAGGTATGTATATATGATATAAGTATAGAATAAAAACAATATAAAGGATTAACATTGTACAGGGGGAAAAATACCAAGTTAAAATTAAACTCAAACTAAGCGTGCGCAGTCCTGAAATATATATCAAGCTACAAAAAGAAAAGAAAATAATTAAATTAGTATTCAGGATAAAGGGTGAAGTCACCTGATAATGTTTTGCGTAGTGTAGCAGGAGGATGGGGGTTTGAGGACCCAGTCCACAAGGATTAAATGTATGTCCATAAAATAGTGCGGACCATCAGAGATGTTAGGGGTTCCTAAGGAGAAAGTTTTGTGGGAAGCATTCATTAATGCAGATAAATAGTTGCTGACCAAACACCTTCTGCCCATGGCTGATCGGTCCTCATACACAAATTATACAAATAATGGAGACTTTGCCTTACCCAGTTAGAGGACTGTAGCATACAAATAAGTGGACCCATTCAATGTATTACATTCAGTTAGTGGGAATAATAGATAGAAAGGATATAAAAAAAGAAAGACATTTGGAATGTTGTGTTTTTTTCTTCTTTGTAGCAGTTGTATTTCTGGGTCAGTTGCTTTCATATGGAAAGTAGTCGCATGTATCTTGGAATGACAAGCCTGCCAGACAGTGTGAGATTATGGATCTCCCTTATGGATGGGAATTCTCTCCTCTGAGCCATCCTTTGAAACTTAGCTGTCATTCTGCCAAGTAGAGGAAGGACTAGATGCAAAGCATGGGCAGATGTTTTATGACTACTCATAATACAAAATAATTAAAAGGTAACAATATCTACAAATTAATTAAAACGTAAATTAATATCTTGAAATAATTGATATTTGATAAATAAAAATTTGAAAGAGCATATTTAAAAAACACCCATTTTTTTTCTTTAACGGGTGTTGATCCCGCAGTCAGCTAATCAAAACAAGAATGCTGGTAATCCTCACCTTCACTATGAGCCAGCCCCAGGAATGGAGTTCCACAATTTGCCAGCGGTCACAGGGGCAGGTTGTTACAGTGGGTGGCGCCGAAGACACGATCGTGGCCCGTGTGACCGCCCGGCGGCCAATCACCGGACTACTGCGCTGGCTCGCAGTGAAGCTGAGAATTATGGGCGTTCTGGGGGGTTATGTGCAGTGGAAACTCCAGCATTCTGGATTCCCCCCTGACCTTATTTTGATTAGTTGATTGCGGGACCAACACCTGTTGACTTTCCTGGGATTTGTTCTGTTTCCCAATTTGGGATGCCCTGCTGTGTGAAACCTTCAGAACGCCGCTTTTCACTCAACTCTTCCTTTATCTAATGGCACACGCATGGGTTCTCATCCAATGAGAGCTGTCTGCCATGGCTGTCAATCGGCAAATGGCTGTCATTGACCAGAATGGGCACGTGCTGCAGCATCTCACACATCCTGGCGGTGTATGCTTTCCTGTCGGGATGCAGGGGATTTGGAAGCTTGTGCTCTCTATTCACAACAAGGAGCAGTTTGCCGAATGACCTAGTCTCAGCTGACAGCTGTCATTGGATGCGAGCCCCCGCATGCACTGTTGCAGCGGGGAAAGGTGAGTGTTTACGCGCACCTGGGGGGAGGCCAGTTGCTGTGCATCTGCTCGGGAAGCAGTAGCTGCTGCACGCACAGGGTGGGGGTTTGTATCCAGTTAAAGATCACATTAAAGTAAGCTTAGATGTGCTCTTGGATGGCTGCTTTATTACTGGCTCTACCCCCTGCTTCCGTGAGTGCACATGAGTGCTCTGCCTTTGCTGCCTGACCCTCCAACCTCTTCCTGCTGAGAGGCCATGCTTGACCATCCTGGGGATCATGCTCTGAAGATGTGTGAGACACTGACACTATTTTGCATTCTTCTAGCTCTCACTCGGTCTCTGTGTCCCTGCAGTCTCTCTATCTTCCTACACACACTAATCCTCTCTGCATTTCTCTCTGCTCAATGTGCCTGCGTATCTCTCTCTTTCACCCTGCACTCATTCTTCCTGCCTTTTACCACCCACATTAAATCTTTACCCCCTTAGTCTCTCTCTCAGTCCCCTGTACCCAGCCCCACTGTACACACAAGCCAAAGAACTCCAGCCCTCAATTCTATAGCCCCAGCCTCATGGATGGGGGCCTCAGCAGGGATGCCTCAGGAAAGCCAGGGGCTGGTAAAATCCAGACCAGATTTTTGGCCCCAGCCCACCACTGTCTAAACATGCATTCATTCACTCTTTATCCGTACACTTTGTAAGTTTTCTCTGTATTTTTCTCTCTTTGTATTTCTCTCTATCCAGCATGCTCTTCTTGCCCCTATTCAATCAGCGTTCACATTTGTGTAAAACTGTCCAGTGGTGGCACCACTCACATCCTCTCTTGGCTGTGCGCATCTGCGCCCGCTGCGTCTGAATGGCTGTACCAAGGATGCGAGTGATGCTGCATGCTACTGATGTGTATATGCACACATCGGTGGCGTGGCCGGAGAAGCTGATTGGAATGAGAAACAGCGCATGTCTTGTTCTACTTGGGAGAGGTGAGTTTACCGGGAGATTGTAAAACACACACAGTAGGGCACCCCGGAGTAGGTTGTCCCACTGTGTAAAACCCCGCTGTTGGCCCAGAGGGATGGACCTAAACCCAGGATAGTGAAAATACCCAGTTTTGATTCAAGCAGCATCTTGCAGTCTGATATAGTGCATGAATACCTCTTCTACCCCAAAATCAGATATATCTTCTTATCTTCTTACATGTGTAAATCTGTGTGAAGCAGCTTCTTGTGTTCCCTGTTAGTGTCCAGATCATATGGATCGGTATCCTGGGAGGGAGGTGCCCCAGAGTGTGATAATCCCTGGTTTCCCTGTGTACTTACCTCAATTCTCCATCTCACAGCATATGCACAGGCCTCTGTCAACTTGAATGTCTGCCAGTGGGGCCATTAGGTGCTGCAGAGTGTTGATATGCTTAGCACACAGCCAAGGGGTCAAAAATGAAGGTTAGTATACAGGAAAACTGGGGGTTTCACACTACGAGACAGCCCACATTGGGATGCCCCTAGGGAAATGTATTTAAGAGGACCAACTCATATTCATTGTTGCCACTTTAAAGCATTTATTTGCGGAGCAAAGATGGCGACTGCCTGGGTAACTGTCCTGACAGTGCGGGGCAGCAAGAAAGACTGTACTAATGAAAATATCATAATAATCTTTTTTTATACAAATAGTAATAATAACATAACAAAATAGATAAGCCATTGAAACAAAAAGAATGAGGGCCCTGCTTGCAAGCTTAGAATCTAAGAGGAGCATCGGGGTGACACAACAGGCATTGTAATAGGTGCTTAGGTGCTTTGTGCCATGGTCCAGCCATCTTCACAATAAATATATAAATCTTGTATATACGTGATGTATGGACCAGCCACAAGCTGATTTAGTGCTTTTTGGGTGCAAAGGGGGTGGTGCATAGTGGAGAGAAGATGATTTAGTTTGGGGATGTAGTAGGCTACCCTAAAAAGATGCATTTTAAGTGATTGTCTAAAACTCTTGATGTATTGAATCAATCTAATTGTTGGCAGTAGGTGGATCCAGAGAATTGTTGCTGCTCAGGAGAAGTCTTGTAGGCGGGATAGGGAGGCTCAGACTAAAGTGGCTGTTAGTTGTAGATTGTTTGCAGGTAGGGTGGTACACAGTGATTAGGGAAGACATGTAGCAGTGCAGCACTATGGAAAGCTTTCTGTGTTAGAGTGAGCAGTTTATACTGTATCCTACCCAATGGGTAACGAATGCAATGACTGGCAGAGGGTGGGGGCATCAGAGTAGGGCTATATAGATAGACGAGCCAGGCTGCTGCATTCAGGATGGATTGTAGAGGCGGTTTTAGTGAGTGGGAGACGATTAGTATTGAGTTCCAGTAATCCAGGTGAGAATGGATCAGGGCAACAATGAGAGTTTTTGTTGTTTCCACTGTAAGAAACGGACAGATTGTAAAGATGTTTCTTTACATACAGGCGGTATGAGCGGTAAAGCAATATAGGGGCGAGGGCATGCTGTCTTATCATTATGGTACTGCCACACACTGAGTGACAAATGTGGGGTTTAGGTAGATTAGTAAATGGTGAAAACACAAAGTAGCTCAGGTTTAGTTTCAGGTCATAATGTTAGTCAGTCACTGGTATTCTGAAGTAGAGCAGCGGGCTGAAGTATATAGTTGGGTGTCATCGGCATATAGATGGTACTGAAAACTAAATCTACTGATAGACTGACCAATTGGCACTAAGTAGCAGTGTGAAGGTCTTTAAGAACTTGGAACAGATTCTGGAATCAATCCCCTCCAAGGGGTGACAAGTACAATGTTTGCACCAGTGCCCATAGGACTCCACTACCCCTCAGTTAATCTCCTCCCCAACTGCAGAACCAAACCACCTCACCTAACCTCTCTCCCCATCCAATGACCCAAACCACTCACCTAATCTTGTCCCTAGCCACTGGCCTCAACCATTAACCTAAACCCCCTCCCAGGCCACTGACCTGAAATGCTCAACTGACCTGATTTGGTTTAGAATCTTTTTTTCAGATTTTTCTCCTTTACCCTAGATGCATCTTATGGTCAGGTGCATCTTGCATTGCGAAGAAATACCATATAATTAAAAATAAATATATTTATAAATATATATGTATTTTCCATTCTGTTCAAAAGCCAACATGCGGAGGGGAGGGGGGGGGGCTGATTGTAGGGCCAAGCACTCTGCTGGCTCCAGAGGGACAGGCCAGAAACAGTTTAAAAATGATATGAAATTTCCTGGCGGTCTCCAAGCAAGGCGGGGAAGAAAAACACACAGAAATGAATTCTATGAGTGAGCCCAGGACACTTGGTTGAATGTATCTACCGAGGAGTGTGTACCAGGGACACAACTGCACAAAAGCACTGAGGAAAACTGTATCAAACAGCAAAGCTACAACACAAAGTAAGTGAACCAACTGCCAGGTGTAGCTTGATAACTGGATGGTGCATAGTGCTAAAATAATTACAAGCATTATCTCTAAGCTTTACATTGATACTGGGAAGATCATGACACCTGTCCAGCCAAGCTAATGCCAACGGGACAGTGAGGTTTTTATACAACAGAGGAGGAATCATGTGACTAATGACAACAATGGAGGGGAAGAACATGGAGGGGTGTCTCCCGGGGAAAGGGGAGAAAGATGCGGAGAGGTGAGTTGTTGGGTTTGTTTCTTTTTTTTTAAACCAAGGGACCCCCTATAGCAGCTAAGGAGGGGTGGCAGCCGCTCAGACTATTTTATAACTAGCCTTGGAGGTACACGTTAGCAGGGCAATTAGGATACAAAAGTCTTAAAGGAGCCACAGCACTCAACCCTGTTAGTTTGCGGACCAACCTAAAATCTGTCTCTAAATCTGGTTAAAAACTCTGGACTCTGTCACACACATCTGCAGAAGTATGCTTAAAGTGGACCAACACCCAGGATTTTCACTATCGGGGGTACCCTGCTGTGTGAAACCCCCCAGATCGCCCTAAAAAACTCACCTCACCCAGCTCCTATGTGAGCGCTCGTCCAATCAGAGCGCTCAGAGCCGCTGTGGTATATATGGACAAGTGACGGACAACCACAGCGGCTCTGAGCACGCTCGAGGCCGCATCTCGCGCTTCCCTCTAACAGGGAGCGTGCCCGCCTGGCCATTCACAAACGGCCGGCGCGGGTGCGCGCCCTGCTAGAGAGAAGCGCGAGATGCGGCTGCGGCTCGCACATGCGCCTTTGGAACGGGGATAAGGTAAGGTTTCTGGGTGTCCTGCGGGGTCCCGAATTCGGATACCCCGTGGGGAGGGATCTGATCGGCCCGGGAATCTTATAGATTCCTGGGCTGATCCCCCCTGGGTGTTGGTCCACTTTAAGCTGCACCACCAGCACCAAGGTGCCCCTGTGAGGTGCAGTCCTAACTCTAATCTCTGAGAGCCCCATTTGGGACATACAATGCAATAGATAAATTGGGAGAAGGCTTACCTGAGGTTGCCCTAAAACCTCAAGTGCAGCCCATGGGGTGGAAGGGTCAAAGACCTCGCAGTACAGCCTAGACTCCACACCCCATGTGCTTGCACAAATTCAAAAGTAACAAAGGAGGGGTGGCAGCCACTCAGACCATATTATAACTAACCTGGGAGGTGCACGTTAGCAGAGCAATTAGGATGCAAAAGTCTTGAAGGAGCCACTGCACTCAACCCTGTAAGTTTTTTTTTTTTTTACGTTTAACCATTTTTGTTGCCCGCCTTTGGACACGTTCTATTTGAATAATGTATTATTCCAGGTAAGGTCTCCAGAACTGCACACAGTATTCTAGCTGTAGCCTTACCAGGGCTCTATACAGCGGCAACACAACCTCCCTCTTCCTACTGGTGATGCCTCAAGCTATGCAGCCGAGCAACCTGCTTGCTTTTCCCACTGCCTGGCTACACTGTCCACTCATCTTGCAGCTATCAGTAATCAGTACCCCTAAATCTCTTTCCTCCAAGGTCCTGGCTAACACAGTGCTGCCCATACGGTACTCAGAGCAGGGATTCCTTCTACCCAAGTGCATGATTTTACATTTAGAGACATTAAACTCTAGTTTCCACAGTTTTGATCGTCTATCCAGTAAAGCTAAATTATTTTCCATGTTGCAGACACCTCTAGGTGTATCCACCCTATTACTCACCTTTGTATCATCAGCAAACAGGCAAACCTTTATTACCAAGCCTTCTCCTATGTCACTTACAAAGCTATTAAAAAGAATGGGACCCAGGGCAGAGCCTTGTGGTTACACTACTTGTAACTTGGCTTAGTACAGATTGTACGCCATTAACAACACATACGCGCACCCCAAAACATATGCACACACCTCCAGAAGCTAATGTGTTAACCCCAGATCAGTAGGTAGGCAAGTAGGTAGGTAGGTAGCTGAGTCAGTGGGCAGATAGGTAGGGAAGTGAGTGGATGACTGGGTAGGTAGCTGGGTTGGTAGGTGGAGAGGCCTGAGCACTTTCACGAGTGAGAGCCACAGGTCAGGGGGTGAAAAAGAGCAGCGGAGGGAGTGCAGCATTTTTCTTTATATACAATATGTATCTAACAAAAAATTGCCTAACTTTTAAAATTGTGTGTTTTCTTTTAGTATTTAAATGAATGCCACTTAAAAAAGGGCATTCATTTAAGTCAAAAAACTCCAGACTGGGATGCCCTGGGGGCAAGGACCGTTAAAAATCCTGGGTTTTGCTCCACTCCACTTGTCCCCCTGTGACAGCTCCCTACCCCGGATGCAGGATGGCAGGTTAAAAAAAAAACTCCGGGCAACGAGGTTACACATAGTGGCATCTCCTGCCTTGTATGCACTCCAGCCCTTATTGAAACAAATGAATGTGTCCAAGTTTGTGAGCACAGAGCAAGGGATGCCATGGAAGCTGAACAAAACTCAGGATTTTGACTATCATGGATTTTGTCCAGTGCCCTGGGAGTATCCCAATGTGTGAAATCGCCAATGTGTGGCCTCCCATCCAATAAGAGCTGCTTGGCATATTGCTCAGCAAATGGCTCTGCACTTGGCCATCGGGAGCAAAGGTGGTCACATCCCCAGAGATGCTGGGTATGCGGCAGCCAATTTTTACATAGGCAAGTGAACCATGGCAAAGTTGAGTTTTGCTGTATCACACAGTGGGACATCCCAAAGCAGGGGCAACAGGGGTCACAGCTCACTTTTTGATGTAGACAGGGCCCTGCAGCGCTGCAAGTCTGGCTGGCCAACCCTCGTGACCAGCTGTCCTAAGACTCGCTGCACCAGTGTGCCTCCTTGTGGAAGCTCGTCGGCGCTAAAGCAGCAGCACTTAGGGCCTTTCAAAATGGAGCATCCTTAGAATGATGCGCAGGAGCTCATCTGGAGAAGGTTAATCAGTTAATTAAGAACGATAAAAAATAATTTTTGAAAAAGGTGTGTGTGTGTGTTTTATTTCGGTTTCACAATGAACAGGTAAGGGGTCCCATGCACTCCTATATTAGTTCATACACCATTACTCCTGCCATTTCCTTGTCAGGTTGTCCACACCGAGGGCATACATCCAGGTGCTGTATAAGACCCAGAATAGGCCATAGCCTTTCCACTTCTAGTCGTGGAGTATTACTGCTCAGTCAGTTTATGTTTGATTTCACAGTATGTTTAAAAATGCATTTCCTGGGCTGCATTTTCTGCATTCGGGTCCTTGCCTCCGCCGCCCCTGTGGAGCGACTGGCAGTTAGTTAGGTCTGTTGACTAAGGAGCTTACAGGTCCCCTTAATCTTGGGGCACTAAAGCTTCAGAGAGGGTCAGCTTATTTTTTATTTGCATATGGGGTCTGATGCAGGATCAGTGATCACTGCACCTCCCCCTGTGTCCCCCCTTTCCTCCACTGTTTCACTTCCCCCATGGCTGTCATTGTGCTTAATGTGTTACTATATTATGGCTTTGATGCTATTAATTTTGAATCTGGGGGCTGGGATTGTCACCTGGGATAAGGTGACTTCACTTCCCCCCTGGTTTTTTTACATGTGGTTTGAGCTGTGCAGAGTGAATGTTCTGACTGCCTACGCTGCGCAGCCACAGTAACCATGCTCCCAAGCCTGCACCAAAGGTACTGCTGCCACCAGCGGCTGCAGTAACCCAGCTCCAAAGTCAACCACCTTGCCACTGCATTTCTTTTTTACTGATGCCCAGTGTTACTGCCACAAGCTCTAGCTACTGACCAGCTGGGGATGACTGCTGCTGCCATTTTTACTGACTCCCGCTGGAGCCGCTACGAGGGGGACCACAGTGAGTGCAATGCTGCTGATGCCTCCACCCCTCAGCAGCCATTGCCAGACCTCCTTAGTTACAGGTAGAGCCCCAATGAGGCACCTTTTTTATTTTATATATTTTCTATTTGCTATTTTTAATATATGCATTTTTATACCTGACGTATTAGTGCTTTCTTCTGTTTTGCAGTGAAGTTCTTAAAGGGGACACAGACTGGACACAGACAGGCATCCACTACCTCAAGCCAACTGGAGAGCAGGATACCTCTTTCAGGTACTCCATAGGCCTCCAGGGGCTTTATCCTTCAATTATGTATCCCCCTCCTGGTGGTTCCCAGGGATCTTCCCGTTAGATGCATGAATTATTGCAGACTCTCGCTCGCCTTGTCATTGGAGCTGGTGGGGGCAAGTTGCGCCGGGTATCCTCGGGGTAAAGGTTGTCCCAAAAATGGAAACATCCTTTCACAGCCTCCTCAGTTGAGAATCCCTTTGATGTCCCGGAATCCAAGTAAGTTTTCCTTTCGGAAGAGGAAACAGACTCGGAGGAAGAGGAGAAGAGTTAGTGCAACAAATCAACAGATGGACACGATTGATGAGATCATTCAGGCTATTCAGAAGTCCCTTGGTCTAAAGAAGGCCCCTGTACCCATCACTCAGGATGAATGCATGGTGCATAATTAATTTCCTGATAGCGTTTATTTAAGATTATCTCCATGCTTCAACCCAGGGTCGGCTCATGTCTGGCCCCCCTCGAAAGCTCCAGTACACAACCCTGGCATCTCAATTTGGTCCTTTTGAGCCTCTGGCCTTGATTCACTAAAGGTAGAAAAAAAAAATTAACGCTTGGAAAATAAATTTGCATGCGAGAATTTCAAACCTGGGAGCGATTCACAAAGGCAATTGAATAAAATTCATGTGTGCAAATTTGCGGGTGAATTTTTTTCATGTGCAGTTGAAAATCACTTTACAACTGGAAAACTGAGTGAAATAGTGCACCAATTTCCCATAGCCAAATGCGTTGTGTGAGAATTTTTTTCGACTGCTTCCTAATTTGTAGCAGAGCAGTATGCTCCCTTGTTGCCCTTTGTTCTGTTTTTTTTTTTTTTTTTTGCTTTGTGTTTCTGGACTTTCTAATTAATGTGGAATAGTACATGTTATTGTTAATGTTTAATTATGTTTAATATTCTCGGTGTGCCACACACCCCGCTTCCCTTTTAATACTTTACTTTACCAGCAGGTGGCGGCGTGCAGGGAGAAGTCTTGAAAACGAGCCCCTTCCGGCCTATATATACCTGGGACTTCCCACTGAATCACCAGTTTTTTCTCTCTGCATGAAGCGACAAGACAGAAGAATGAAGTCTCCTGCTTGCAGGTAGCCGGGGTAAAATCCGGCATCCCCTTTTGGTCTATTTCTGCCCAGTTCTTGTGTGTTTATTATGCTTAGTTAAATGGAAGCCTCCCAGCCTAGGCTGCGGGCTGGGCAAAGGTAGATGGCACTTTAGGTGCCTAGGAGCTTATCTCCTCCGCTCGATCCCACTTGTGGGGCAATGCGGCTATCCGGCTGGTGATCCGGATTTGGGATGCCCCTGTCCCGATGTTCCCTTTAGGTCACCTTCTCCCGCTTGGCCTTCTCCCTTCGCAAAGGGGGGGGGGGTGTGTGTAATGTGCATGAGTGCTTTACTTTACTGTGAAAAGGTCTTAGTGTCAGCGCATGGACAGGGCTGTTGGGGCCTGTTTTTCACTGTTTGTTTGTTTTTCCCTCCCTTTGCTGGCCGGGACGCGCTGTCTCCGGGCCCGCCCCTCACTTCCCTGGTCTCATTAGAGACCTGGACGCTGCAGCCAGTGGGGGAAGAGCTTCCTTGCTGCTGAAAACTACACAGGTAAAATGGCCCCACCATTGCGCACGTGGGGCCGTTCTTATGCTATGGCTGCTTGTGCAGCATTTTTCTCCCTGGGACATTTCTACTTATGGGAAATGTTGTTGTTTCACATAGGGGGATATGTGCTCCAGTGGCTGCGATTGTTCACTTTACCTTTGTGATTCGCATATATATAGTTAATGTGTAGTGTGTAGGTATGTATGTATATATATATATATATATATATATATATATATATTTATATATATATATGTATTTATATTTATATATGTATGTGTATGTATGTACAGGTATGTTTATATATGTATGTGTATGGGCATGTATTTATACACAGTATGTGCTCTGATTTTTTGCACTCTGCTTTGCCTTGAAATTACATGTGTCATGTATATTTATTCAAGATGTTTAAGCTAGCCATATATGTTTGCCTTATTGGTTATGTATGATTGTAGCTGGGGGACTGACTGTGGTCTCTTTTCCCCCACAGATTCTGGGATCCCCTCACTGCAGTGGCTCTCCTGTTCTGTTATACCTGGCTAGTCTTAGTCTCTAAATTGGGATTTTCCTAGGTTTAAAAGAAAAAAAAAAATCCTCCCACTTCCGGGACTTTAATTATAAAGGGGCATCCCGGGTTGCTTATTGCGTAAAACCCTGGGTTGTTGCGAATACCATAAATTCACCATATGGAGGCTTCCAATGTTGCCGGAAATGGCTCCTCGGGGCCATCCAGGTTGTGTGGGGGCTGTGGGGTTCCGCTCCCAGGCGATGATGTCATATTATGTGTTCCATGTGCTCAGCAGAACATTGCGCTCCAGTCCGTTGCTCCGGCTTCTGGCTCTTCGCAATTTCCGTCATCTCCTATCCCCCCCCCAACCTAGTCCGGACCCCGTGTGACACTGTCAAAAATGGGGATTCGCATTCCGAGGTGCATGCGCGGTTGGCCAACCTCGAGAAAATTATCTCCGCTTCAGTGGCTCAGAAGGCTACGGCAAAGCGGATGCACCTTGCTCCGGCAGTACCTGCCCCGGAGGATGAGGTATCTGAATTTTTGGATTATTCCGATTATCCCCCTGATGAGGATGGGGAACTTTTTGAGGAATCGGATGAGCCTGCAGACCAGCTATTGTTTGATACTGCTGGTGATCAGGCTTTGGGGGTGTCCCTTGACACTCCTTCTATTTTGGCTCAAATGTTTAAAGTTTTGGCCTTGGATCCGCCTGCGGTGGTCCCGCCCCAGCCACGTTTGGTGTTTCCCAGGCAACAGCACTTTGAGAAGCTTGTCCTTAAGGAATGGGAACAACCCACGCACCTGGCTGGAACTCCTCCTAATTGGGATAAGCGTTATCCCTTTCCAGAGGACTTGGTGAAGCTTTGGTCAGTGCCCCCCGAAGTCGACACCCCGGTGTTGGGGTTGACTGGCCCGGCTGCGTTGCACCTTTCTGGCACCACTACCATTAAGGATGGTGAGGATCGTCGGATTGATCAATTGGCTCGCCATGGTTTTATCAGTGCCGGCTCGACACTACGGCCAATTTGTGCTTCGGCGCTTCTGTTGCTGGCTGTTTAGGGATCTGCTTGCAGATCTTGATCCCGCTTGTGATATGATTAGCTCTCTCAAGCAGAGTCGTTTGTTTCTTTTGCCCTGACTGCTCAGGACGATGCTCTTGCGACGAGAAGCAGGACATCGGCATTGCTGGTGGCTATTCGTCGGTCTATATGGCTGTGCCAGTGGACGGCGGACCTTAATTCTAAAAAGGCGCTTACATCGCTACCCTTCGTAGGTTTACGCCTTTTTGGTGAGAAATTGGATGCTGTTACCAAGGATGGTAAGTTGCCTCAATTCAATAAACCACGTCGCTCCTTCAGGGGTGCGAGTTCCTTTAGTCCCTCCTTTCGAGGAGCCAGAGGGCTTCCCTTCCCGTCTGGGTGCTCTCAGAGTGGAGTCCCTGATCCTGACCTGGGCGAAGACTCATGTTCCTTGTCTCTCGGCAGTCTGCAGTCCGCTCAGGTGGGGGACACCGGAGGTGGTCCTGTTTTCCTTTTGCCACAATTGCAGGCTCCCGATCTTTGTGTCACCCTCCCAGGATCCTCTGGCTCGGGCGGCGGAAGCCATATCCCTGAGCCGGGGGAACCCGGGTTTTCTGTACCTGTTTCCTCTGATACTCATGCTAGGCTGAGTGGTACGGAAGCTGGTTCTGGAAAGGGTGTCCGCCATTCTCGTGGCCCCAAGAGGACCAAGACGAGTGTGGTGCGCAGACATCGTTTGGCTGACAGCGAATCAGCTCGTTCTGCCTCTTCGGCCCGATCTGCTCACTCAGGGTTGGCTGTCTTACCCCAGTTTACCAACGCTGGTTTTGAGCATGTGCGGCCTCCCAGGAAACCATTACTCCCTGTTTGGGACTTGAATTTGGTTCTTTCTGCTCTTCAGGCTCCTCCCTTTGAGCCTTTGCAAGATATTCCTTTGTCTACCCTGACTCAGAAGATTGTCTTCTTGGTAGCTATCACTTCGGTTCGGCGTGTCTCGGAGTTGGCGGCCTTGTCTATTCAGGCGCCCTACTTTGAGAGGCATCAGGACAAAGTGGTCTTTCGGTTCAAACCAGACTTTCTTCCTAAGGTTGTTTCTGCTTTTCATTTGAATCAGGATAATTGGCTTGATGCAGAGCCTCCCCGTTCAGTTCTCCAGTGCGTTTTCCCATTGGTTTTGGCCTTTGATCGGGTCAGGAAAGGGTGCTACGTTGATTTTAGTGTGCGTTTATGCGCTCAGGTGTGCGCTCAGCCGCCTTTCCGATTGTCGGCTCGCACGAGGCTGTTTCCTGGGAAAACGGACGCCTCGTTCATTGGTCCGTTTTTCTCAGTGATGCAGAGCCTTGTTTTCCCATTCAAATCAGCCTAATGAAACGGGGCCGCCGAGCCTTCACTTACGGCAAGTCAGAGCAGCCATATTTGCACTCGGGCAATAATATGCAGTCCTCTGTTGGAGCACATCAGCGGTGCCAGCTCCGCGGTCTTGTCCTGCTGAGTATGGCAGAAACCAGGCTGCACCTATTTGAGCTCACCCGCCTTATTGGGTATGTGTATGAAACTTGTATTGGTTGCCCACCCTGTCTTTTATTTTTTTTTTCCCTTAACACACTATTTAGTAATTTTTTGGTTAGTATATTTTTTGCCTAATTTTGAACTTTAAATTAAATGGGTTAAGTGATAGAACCCTATTGCCTCATGTTCTTGCCCTCTTATGTAAGTAGTATTCCCCAGACTTTTTTAATGAGTGTACAGGTTGGATGTGCATGTAGGCTCATTACAAATGTCCTTTCCTCCAACCCTACCCCGCTCACCTATTTGTCCCTCTTTTCTATTGTTGCAATGCACACCTTTTTTTTTTGTTTTTTGGGGGGAGACTCTGGCTATCCTTTGCTCCCCTGGCTGCTGACCCCAATCCTGCACCCATCTTCACAGGCAGAGGAGCCCTACAATACTGCCCCCAGGAGGACTCGCTCTGTGGTGGAGCGAGCCTTTGGTCTCTTGAAGATGAGGTTCCGTTGTCTTGATCAGACTGGTGGGGCACTACAATATATGCCTGCAAAGGTCATTAAACTAATCATGGCTTGTTCCGCTTTAAGAGAGGGAGTCTGCCATTTCTGAGTAAAGTCTCAGTAAAAAGGGTTTCACACAGTGGGGCATCCCGATCTGGGATTTCCAGGGGGAAGACCAGTGGCCGCTCTGGGTTTTGTTCTGCTTTATGTGAGGGAACCTGTGTTACTTTAATAATAATGTAAAGGAGATGGGTTAATCCATCCTAACCTGATTTGGTCATGATGTTTTAAAGCAGGCCAAAACCCATGTAACGCAGCCCTTTGGAGTGTGAAGAAATCCAGGGCTGGGTTACAGGCATCATGTCTCTGGGGCATTCCAATTTGGGATGTCCTGCACGTCACTGCGGGGGAACGTCAGAGCTATACCAGTAGCTATGCCATCTTTACACAGGAGCAGGACGACATCATCATGGATATGAGTATGCGAGCGTGCGTTTATGTGCGCGCACACATTCCTTATAATAAAAAAAAAACAAAGTGCAAGAATAGTCTGAAACAACTTAGTTTGTCACGTTAAATACAAGCCCACCTTAGTTTAACCCATGTACGCAGCTACAAACTAGGCTACATGCAGATAGCAGAACTAGGGCAATGTGAGGCAGCAAGAGGTTAATAAAGTGACTTTAGCCAGGAAACTTGTTAATGTATGTTGTGGATTAATGGTGGGTCCTTGTATCTTTTTTTAACAGATGATGCTGCGGAACCGGTCCGGTTTATAAAGGGCCCCAAAAAAAACACGCTCAACCAAACCATAAAAACAATGCTAAACTAATGTTGTTTATCATTCACAGATACTAGAAAACCACAGGCACAAGACCCCAAGGCCTAATGTTTTTTATTTTGCATTAAATTTTTAATTGTTTTTTAGTTTTGCCAAAAAAAAAAAAAATATATGAAAAATCCAAATCCCAAAAAAAAATAAAAACAACGTTTGAATTAAAAACAAATAAAAAGATTTGTGTGTGTCTTTCCTGCAAATGTACAATCACACAACATCATCACACATTTACATGACACAAAAGGTTTAGATATGGGACAATAAATCAAAAACAATCAGAAAGAATTAAGGTATGCATTAATGGCAAGGAAAAAGGAACAACCAAAATTTTTAAAAATAATATATATATATGTGTCAAATTGGCAGTGGTTGCCATATGTATATTCCAATGGAGGTTTAGGGATGTGCGCTTGCGTGTAGCCAGATTGGCAACTGAAGAGCCATGGAGATGTAAGTATACTTGCTAAAAGCAACAAAATGGAAGGTCAAATACGACGGAAACCAAGCAGGTACGTTCAAAAAGCCAGGAAAAATCAGGGAAAAACGGGCCGCCCGTGTGAACGTGAACGGGAGCCCCGATCAAATTGAAGGCACCCGAGAGAGCAAAAAAAGCTTTCCGAGTGAAGTCAAATTGACGGATCAGTTAGGGAGCCATTCCGACGGAGGTTCTGCATCACATTTGAGCCACGATTCAAACGGGAGACCCGGACAATCGGAAGGTTTTAAGGGCAGTTCAGAGGAGGCTCTGCATCAGGCCCATTGTTCTTCCCTCCCTGTGTCCTAAGCCTCAGAATGACAAGGAGAGGGTTTTGCATTGTTTGGATGTAGTATGCTGTGTTAAGTACTATTTGATTATTTCTTCTCCTTTTCGTAAGACTGATGCCTTTTTTGTTATGCCCTGTGGGCCTAGGAAGGGTTTGGCGCCGGCCAAATCTTCCATTAGCAAATGGATACGTCAGGCCATTATTGCGGCCTATTCTGCTAAGGGGAAAGTTCCTCCTTTTCGTATCACTGCTCATTCTACTCGCGCCGTTGGAGCGTCTTGGGCTTTTCAGCACCAAGCTTCTGTTGAACAAGTTTGTAAGGCCGCTACTTGGTCTTCTGTTCATACTTTTTCTAAATTTTACAAGGTTGATGTGCTGGCCTCAGCGGATTTGGCCGCAAAGTTCTGCAGACTGCAGTCATTTAAGTTATGCTTCACCTTGCCTTTGGATACCCATCCCTTGTGGACACTGCTTTTGGATGTCCCGATCGTAAATTTTAAAAGGGAAGCGGGGTGTGTGGCCCACCGAGAATAATACCATTTTGTGATAATGGATATTATCGGTGTGCCACACACCCCGCTTCACCCGCCCTTTTCGGTATCCCGAATCCTTTATATGGTGAAGCTTTTCTTTATTTTGAGGTTACCGTTGGATTTCCTGGTACCTTGTCTTTCTGCTTTTTAAATAACTGGTGATTCAGTGGGAGGTCCCAGGTATATGCTGGAAGGGGCTCGTTTTCAAGACTTCTCCCTGCACGTCGCCACCTGCTGGTGGAGTAACCCGATCGTAAGTATTGAAAGGGAAGCGGGGTGTGTGACACACCGATAATATCCATTTTTCAGGTGAGTACTCACAAAATGGTATTTTTGCACTTTGCATTGGTTCGGTGCATCATTTTTTGGTGATGGTGGTTTAGGTGCCCTTTTGGCAGTGTTGCTTTGCATTGCTTTACATCTATTGTCATTGTACCCATTTATTTGGGTGGTTTGTAGATTAACAGTTCTTAGTTTTTACTTTGGTCTGTGGATCCATTGATATGTGAATGTGAGTGGTGTTGCCCTGAGTGTCATCATTAGCATGCACATATCTGGAACGGTGCTGGTTTGGTCGCCCCATATAGTCCTGATGTACTTCCATTTCCAAACCACATTAAAGGTTTCTGTTGCATCCAGGGCCAGCTCCAGGGTTTTGTGGGCCCCTGGGCGACAGAGTCCCAGCGGGCCCCTTGTGTCACGACACTTGTGCGGCTCTGTGAATGGTGACCGGTATACTCACCACATATATTAAAGTGGACCAAAACCCAGGATTTTGACTATCCTGGGCCTTGCTCTCAGGGCAACCCCATTCAAGGTGCCCCGCTGCGTGAAATCCCCCTAGGTCGCCGAAACCAACTCACCTCTTTCCGGTCCTACGGCGCATGTGCAGCCTCTTGTCCAATCAGCGTGCTGACACCCGCATCCCCTGCTTCCCTCTAACAGGGAGCGTGCCCACATCGGCCATTCACAAATGCCTGGCGCAGGCATTCCTGCTAAAGGCATGCGCATGTGCCATTGGACAGGGAAAGAAGGTGAGTTTATGGGCAACCTGGGGGGTTTCACACAGTGGGGCATCCTGTTTTGGATGCCCTGGGGGGAGGGAATTGATCAGCTCAGGAATCTATAAGGTCTATGATCGCCGTGGGTTTTGGTCCATTTTAAAGTGCACCAAAACCCTGGATTTTAAATATCCTGGGTTTTGGCACTCGATTTGGGATGACCCACTATGTGAAACCCCCGGTTGCCTGTAAAACGTACATGACTGCCAACGCAACAGCGCATGCGCAGGCAGTCAGTGTGGCTCCATTCTGTTTTGCTCAGCCGTCGAGAGGTCTCATCGGCCCCTGATGACGGTGAGTGCACCAATGGCTGCATCCCTGTTAGCCTCCAGCTGGGGTCGTGCCCGTGCCAGCTATTCACAAATCATTAAATGGAGGCCCCAAGGAGAGAGAACTAGGTGGCCCAGAAGTCTTATCGACTTCATGGCCGCTTTTGGTCCACTTTAATGCAGGGCATAGAATTCTATTTGCCCACAGAGTACAGCATAGAGAGCCCAAAAGCAATTCCAAGCAGCCCAGGAATCCCGCGGCACATGCATCAGCCCAAAAAATAACAAAAGTGGGCAAAATAATTACAACCACCCAGTCCATTGAAATATATAGGATAAGGCCACACGGTGATGGGTGAGCACCTGGTCTGGCACTATAGGGAACTCATCGCCGGTTATAGATGTGACGCTACCTGGCACTATCACATGCGCTCTGGATTTTTGATTTGATAAATACACCTTTTGCACTGGGACCTGACATTCACCTGACACTCATCTGGCACTACGTGGCCTTAGCGTTTCTTAAAGTGGATCAAAACCTAAGCCGATCGGAATAAGATACCCGTCCCGATTGATTTCCTCCCCCTGGGGCATCCAAAATCGGGATGCCCCACCGTGTGAAACCACCCAGCTCTCCCCATACACTTACCTTGTTTCCCGGTCACATGCGTGAGCCGTGGCCACATCCCAGCTAGGAGGAGGTGAGTTCAGATCAGTGATCTGGAGTGTTTCACACAACGGGGCACCCCCGATCGGGGTAAAGGACCAAAACCCAGGATAGTAAAAATCCTGGATTTTGACCCAATTTAAACCCTTACATTTTTGTTTATATTTTGGGATGGTCATTTTTCTGTCTGCTGTATTTATGTTGTCATGGCGTTAGTTATTGTTTACATCACTTAAATTTTATCAAGTTGTGCAGCCGCATGAGATGTGGTAAATAAAAATTGCACATGTTACCGTGCTGATGTGTCTTCCTCATGGTGCCCCGGGATAGTATTATCCATGCTGTACTCAGGCATCCAGAAAGCACATTGAGCCTCATCTATTTTGTTCCCCACCATGACATGTCCTCTGTTCTGTGTGCGCCACTTTGATTTATTTCATATAAATGTTTTTGCTAATACTGTATGTATAGGGGGCTATATTAAATATCATTTTAAATAATTTCATGTTTATAGGCCTCCTTATGGTGCACTATGGGCTTTTTTTGCAGGTATAGTGGATAGAAGGAATCCATGGTGGAAGTCAGAAACAGACTTTTCTCCTCCTGAAAGCTGCTGTAAAATATTTGTGTGAAACACTTGAATTTAACTCATGTGAAGAGCCAATCCATGGCACCTGAATCACTAGAATTGTTTTTCACTTGAAAATTCCACACAAATTATTTTCGAAAATCGAATTATTTTCGAGTGCTTTTTCTCTCACTCGAATTGAAAATTGCGCGTAGAATTTTCGCAAGCAAAATCGCACATTTTTCTCCAAAAAACATGCGAAAATTTGAATTCGACCTTTAATGAATCAAGCCCTATGTTTGAGTCCTCCATATTTGCTGCCTTTGTATTGCACTAATCCAATTTACCCTGAGGAATGGTTTTACATTATCTTGAAAGCATCTGTGAGGCAAACAGATGCACTGTTTGTGGTTCCTGCCGGATCCAAGAAAAGGTTGGCGGCTGCCAAACCCACCATTAGCTGCTGGATCAGAGCAACCATTTCTTAGCCTATTCTGATAAATGAAAAGGAGGATCCTTCCCCTTTAACAGCTCACTCTGAGATGTAGGTGCATCCTGGGCCTTTCAGCACCAGGCTTTTGTGGACCAAGTGTGTAAGGCAGCCATGTGGTCATCTGTCCACTTTTACTTTATATAAGGTGCATGTTTGATTTGGTGTTCCAAAGAAAGGTTCTTCAAATGGTACCCTACTGGGGTCTGATCTCTCCATCTTTAATTTTGCCAGATAACATGGCTCCTTTCCACAAGTTGTTCTTTTGGTTGTGTAATGAGCTTATGCTGGTAAGGTGTTCCAGTCCTTAAAGGAGCACTATCATGAAAAAATGGCGCAATAATAAAAATCCATATAAATATGCTGGATAGTGGGGGAGGGGTCACCTATACACCCGCTATCAAGAAATATCCAGCCAGGCTTCTTTTTCTATTTTTTAATGGAAGGAAAAGGACATCCGAGGTGACAGACTCTGTCACCCCTGATAGACTAAACCTCTCACCCCTGGATTTTATTCCTACCATTAGAGAATAAACCACAAGCTTGGCTGGAGTTTTATTCAGTTTTGATGTTTAAGTGACCCCCTCCTCTTATTAGCTGGGGTGTTTATTTGGATTTTTAATATTACACAATTTTGTGATAGTGCTCCTTTAACCCTTTAAGTGCCAAGCCCGTAGGTACTACGGGGTTGCTTCTCCGACCGTTAAGTGCCAAGCCCGTAGTATCTACCGGCTGGCTTTCCCCCCTGCTAGTTAAAAAAGTAAAGTAAATTAACACTCACCTGGCCCCTCGTTCGAACACACCGGGTCTTCTCTTCACCCTGGGGGTATCCGATTACCCCCAGGGGCTCTTCTGGCTTCAGGAGGGGGCAAAAAACAGCCTGCCCCCGCTTCAGCAACCGCTGCTGCTAAGAATAAAAAAAAATGGCATTTACTCACCTCTGTGCCCGATCCCTCCGGCCGGGTCTCCTCTTCACGGGGGGGCCTCCGATCACCCCCACCCCCCGGGGTTTTCCACGGCAAGGAGGGAGCAAGACATGCCCCCTCTGACGTTTGCGCCGCTAGTCAACCCGCTGCGGGCTCCGGACTTTCAGATGTCAGGTCTGATCACCGGAGGTGGCTGGAGGGTAGGGGATGTGATCCCCTGCCTCCCCGGCCCCCTCCGGTGATCAGCCCTGACAGCTGTCAGCTGGAGCTGAATCATCACGGGACACAGGATCGGAGATGAGTGTTAAAAATAAATAAAAAAACAAATAACATTTTTTTTTTCTCTGTGTCTTTTTTTTACATTTAACCCCTTGTGATCTGGTAAGGGGTCCATGAGACCCCTGTACCACTTCACAAGGTTGGGGCTGGCAAGTCACCTGCAACTAGCGGGTGACTTGCCATTAACCCCCCGCACCCCCAATTACCTGCCTCTCCAAAGCCCAGGGGGGGCAGAAGAGCCCTGGAAGGGGGGACCCTATGTCATTTTTTTCTTTAAATTAACCCCTTATGTTTCGCCCAGCAGCTATAAAAGGCTTCCAGCAGCAGCAGTAGAGCAGAAGCCAGAGTGATCAGTGGGGGACACAGTGCCCAGGGATGGATGGGAGGTAAGTATAAAAAAAAAAACAAATATAATATTTTTTCTCCATGTTTCTGTGTGTGTGTGTTTTTACATTTAACCCTTTGTGAATTGGTAAGGGATCCATGAGACCCCTATACCAGTTCACAAGGCTGGGGACTGGCAAGTCACCTGCGGCTAGCGGGTGACTTGCCATTAACCCCCGGAACCTCCAATTACCTGCCTCCCCAGCCCCCAAGGAGGGTATATGCATGTCGGTATTTTTCTGTTTTCTGTTATGTTGCTTTTTCAGATTTAACTTGTTTTTTCTTGTTAGCATATCGTTTTTTTAGGAAAATGTGGCTTGATTCTTCCTTTTTATTCTTTTTTAGGGAAACTCTGTGCAACCAAAGAATACATTGAGGGATTACTTCCAGAAAACTACGCCCACATAAACAAGCCTGGTACGCCCAGAAAGCTTGAGGCGTGTACTTCCAGAGAATATATAGTTTGTGGGGGGTATTTCAAATGTAAAGGGTTTTTTTTCTGGAAAAATTGCAAGGTGCGCATAGCTCATATCACAGGTGTATTTTATCTGAAAATCTCCTAAAGCGCTGTTTCGGTTTGGGGGAGTCTCCTGGGCAGGAAAGGGTGTCTACCAATAAATATGTGGTACCACTCTAACCGGGAGAAATTGGGGTTTCACACGCAATAAGATTTTATTGACAAACGTACATTTTTTATTACAAAACAAACAATACAAATTGCAAAAAATAGATTTTTTAATTTTTTTTTGCACATATTTCACCCAAAAATATTGAGAATACACTAAAAAAAGGTCATACAAAACATTTCATGTTGAAGCCCAGACTCTGCTGAAAAAAAACAATATATAATTTTCCTGGGAAATCCCTGGAAATCCCTTTAAAAATCACAGTTGAACATGCGTAGCGCAAAATAGTGAAACATGGTCTGGCAACAGAGGGTGACAAAAGCTCCAGGTAGGCTGGCACTTAAAGGGTTAAGGATATTGCTTTGGTGGGTCCCATGCATAAGTAATATCAGTGTCCCTGTATCAACAACCTGACAGGGAAAATGGCATTTTTGTACTTGCCTTGTAAAATGGTTTCCGTTATTGTCCATACAGGGACACCGCAGCCTCCCAAGGGTTAGGTGACTATATCCATTTTCATTGCCCTTTGACAAAGTCTCTCTTAGCCCGTGGTCTGGCCTTTGTTTCAGTTCAAAAATGTATCTGTTATTTGGGCATTCCTCCCAGAGACCAGGTCTTGACTGCTTTAGTACTGGGAAGGCTAGGGCCTATCCAGTTCTTATGCCTGAATCCCTGAGGATCCACAGCTGTGTTTCCTGCTCTGGTCCCACCTCTGGCTACTAGATAATCTTATGTGTACATAATATAGGCGTCCGTATATGGACAAATAAGGGAAAACCATTTTACGAAGGAAGTATGTTTTTTTTTATTTTTTTATAAATACACCTCAATTAATTGTGATTAGATTGTCAAATGTAATAGAGACATAATCAAAAAGTTTAAAAACTATAAAAATGCACTGTTTGGATGAATTATTTGTTACAGTATACTTTGTGTCTAGCAGAATTGTTTTTAAATAGTACAACTGAAAAATGTGGCCCTGATGGGACTGATGAGTTCGAAGGATGAACCCATTTGTACTCCACTGGTAATCACGTTCAATGAACAGGCACACTTTGGCTAGTCTTCTTTGAAAAATATTCAAAAAGTAATCTTCTCATTCCTCCTAGCTGAAGTCCCTACTGTATTTCACAGACATCCATCTGCAGCACTCTTTCACCTTTCTTGTTGCTTTTAAAGCTGGTCTGAAGATTGTGTCATGAAGCATAACATTCATGAAGCCTCCAGAGACCAGATCACAAAGCTTCGCAATCCTAACATCAATATAGAATATGGGAGGTAAAGTAAGGTCAGACCAGAGGCAAAAGGCATAGACATTGGAAGACGTTATTATGCTATGGAATTGGATCTTCTTTCGGTTAACAAAAAATAATTTTACTCACTCTTTTATCTGTTTCTTATTTCCTGTGATTTTAAACTGGAAAGGACAGAATCCCTTCTACTTTTATATCTTGTAACTTCAGACTTTTTTTTTGTTTTCTGCTGTACAATCAAATCACACAACAGCTGTTCTTTTTATTTTGGACTATCGCCATATTTAAACAGTCAGCGCTTTCTTGTTTTAATCATAATACTATGTATTATGATTTAAAAAAAAAAGAAACCTAAAACTTTGCTGTAGGAGAATGGGCCTAAAGGGACATAAAATGTAACTACTAAACGTAGTGCCATTGGCTTTTATTGTTTTCCTGTCTGGTGAGTCACTAAAAACAAAATTATCATGCTTTTTTCTCATGAATTGAATTTTTTTGTACCATAGCAGTTGAGTGTCCACTTTTCAGGACACTTAAGGGTCACTGCTGTTTAATAACAAGTATTAGTGGAGTATCCACTTATTAATTTATCATTTATTTTCATTTTCAGACCATTGTAACTGCATGTGTCTAACAATGCAGAAAGAAGCAAATAAGGCCATGGTGGTGAAGTAGCTGGTGCTGCAGGGAGGGGACATGTTTCATCCTTGCCTGCTACATTTTCCTCTGATGCAAGCAGGCACCAGGGTTTGGAGCTCATTTTTAAGGCCCCAATACTGCTGGCAAAGTGGTGAGGCCAGAACAAGTTGAGGCAGTTATAGATTATATGGCATGCAGTGCTACCCACTCCACTTCTGCTGAGCCCTCCACCTCACAAGCCCTTCAGCTAGGCAAGTCATGGACTCACTAATGCTCTATGCCTAGCTGGGATACCATGGGCCACCCACCTACCCCTGCCCCAATTGCAGACCTAGGGATTCCAGATGCCCAACAACTTATGTTGGAGGACAAGGCCACAGGACAACTTTGATGATGATGAAACCCTAGTTTGAACTGCGAGGTGGTAGTCACACAGCCCCAGGCAGCCAGCATAAGGAGGAGAAGAGGGCAAACCATCAGCGGTTAGCCCATTGGTACTACTGCCCACCAGGCCCAGGGAATGAGCATGCCAAACCTGCCTCAATGCATTTTTTCAAGCAGTGCACAGATGACAAGACACAGACACATGTGCATGCTGTGTCAACAGTCCCTGAAACGAGTACTAATACTCTCAGCACCTGCAAAAAAAAAACACGTGCTGCAGTGGCAGACACTCCCCAACAAGGCCACTGTCTCTCCCCCGATAGGGAGGATGTGAGACCACTACCACCTCCACTACCACCATTGCCCAAACCTGCCCACATCATCCCAGGAAAGAGTTCAGCTTTCTATCCCTCCAATTTTGGAGAGAAAGCGGAAGTTGGGCCCAAGAGCCCTGGCCCAGAATGCGAGCATTTCCAAATTGCTGACCTTTTAAATGCTCCCAGTGTGCTTTCTGGAGATGGACAGTTTTAAAAATCTGATGGAGGTGACTGTCCCACAATACACCATTCTCAGTCGCTACTGCTTTTCTCGCCAGGCCACCCTGCACCAACAGGTTGTAGAGAAAATAAGATGTGAGCGGCACAATGCTATTAGTTAAACATCACCAAAAATACATGGCCAAGTAAGCATGGGCAAGGACGTTACATCTCTCTAACTGCCCACTGGGTCAATCTAGTGGCGGCTTGGACTGAGGCTGGAAGCACTTTGGTGCACATACTTCCACCACCCATGATTGCTGAAAATTAGTGCCTCCTGTAGCCTCCTCTTCCTGTCCTGCTTATTCCTCTGCTTCCTTCTCATACATTCAGCACAGCCCCTGCACCATCAACTTGAGCACAGCCATGGGGAAACAGCAGCAGGTGGTTCTAAAACTCATCTGTCTGGGCGAAAGGCCCCATACTGCCCAGGAGCTGTGGACTGGTATCCAAGAGCAGACAGATGAGTGGTTGCTGCCATTGCACCTGAAGCCTGCTGAAAAAAAATTTCAGGCCAGGATGGAGGATCGGGTGGTGGCATAGGAGGAAGCAAAGGAAGAAGAGTAAGGCCCATTTTCCCAGGTTTTAGGGCAGTGCACACATGCCTTGCAGGATGGCTTGCTGGGCCGACAGAGGCCAGGTACTCCACTGAGTCAGAGGGAGGGGGAGGAGGACTTTCTCTTGGGCTCATGGGCGTCACTGGAGCATGGCTGGAGGGAGAAGCAAGCGGGGGAGACACTGCCTCCACAGCTTAGTGGTTCACATAAGCCACTACATGCTCCAGTGTCTGCAGAACTACCGCAGAGTTGCCTGCATAGTATTAGAATCACAGCAAGCACAGCTTAATAAGACTAATCCCAAGTCACTTTTGGGCCCCCTTTGATTTCAATGGGGTTCGGGTCAAGTCCAGGGACCGGAACCGAACTTTAGCAGCAAGTTTGACTGAACTTCTACAAGTCCACTCATCCCTATACATCAATAGGTAGTACACTGCCTATGAATGTTTTTACTGTAAAAGGCATCTTCCTATTTAAATCACTGGGCTACAGACTTCTGCTAAGTTGTTACCAAGGTAAGACGTTTAGTTAAGCATACTTGATCTGGTTTACATGGATGTCAATCTCCAAAACCTTCTTTTGCTAAAAAGCCACATTGAGTAGGGAGGGATAGTTAGGATCCACATTTCAGCCCAATGTAATTGGTGACTATATATATATATATATATATATATATATATACGCTGATCCTTTACAATCCCGAAAACAAGGAATGAGCGTTTAACCCCCACAATCCCCCCCCCCCCCCCAGTCCCATAAAATGATTGCATATTCCCTTGGCTTACAAAGTGGTTATATGGCAGTGAGTGAGGGCAGGATAATAAGTACATTTGCAAACCTTCCTATAAAGATTCCAGTTCTGTCCTCCGTTTCACAGCTTTCAGGGATGTGACAAAAGTGGCTCATAGCACCACATGGTGTTGGCACACTTTTCTAACAGTCCATGAGTACACAGACAGGGTATTTGAACCGCATCTGACTCTTGAGCTACAGGGAGCTGAAGATAGAAGATAAAGATACTAGCACATTTTTTGTGGGGGGAGGGGTTTACTGTAGCTCACAATTATTGTTGTCAAATATCTTCCATATGAAGTGTACAAAATGCTTGTTTATATTTGGTTGGTTTTAAGTGATTATTTGTTAAAGGGTAGACATCTTAGATGTCACCATGTATGGAAGCAACACAGGAGGCTCCTGTTCTGGGTGCCTTTCCCTCTCTTCTTGACTATTATTCCTACAAGGAAATGTATTTTGCCATAAAATGTATGTTCAATGGGTGATTACATTGGGTAAAGGAAGGGTGAGTTATCCCAGAGGGGGAATAACCTCTTACTCTACCAGGAACCATTGCCCAGACAACCTTTCAATTACATTTCTTATTCTTGACATGGAAGAAGAATAGAACTTGTTTGGGTATCCCTGCTATATAGGAAAGAGCATATAAGGAAATACTCCTTTACCCAGGCTGCCAATACAATGCTCCACTAGACTTGGTGGTGTTCCTATTAAGAATAATGAAATATTAGGCTACGGTAGATATGTGTTGCAGCCAGAGCATTAGGATTGGGTTATATGGGTCAGAGCAAGACAAAGAGCGCTTCCTGGTCTCAGATCAACCTGGTCATCACACTGTTGCATTGAGACACTTAGAAAAGCATTGGCCTACAGTATAAGGGTGAATGAGTAGACTGCTTGTTTGTGGTGATTGGGGAGGGAGGGGTTCTGACAGAGGAATAAAGCTCCAAGGTTTACTACCCAAGAGTCTTTGACCAAGGAGTGGGAGGGGGTAGACTATTGGATTAGACCAGGGGTGCACAACCTTTTTTGGTCTGGGGCCACAATGTCGTATCGTTCCACTTCCAGGGACGGCAAAAAATGTAAGTTGCAAATGCCTTTATTCCTGGGGGGTAGAGGTGAGGTGGGAAAAATGAGCAAAGGTAAGGCAGTTAAAGGTCATTTCAGCAGAGGTTAAGTGGAAAGGTGGGTAGAGGTAGGCGGGGGTGAGGTGAGGCAGACAAAAGTGAGATGGTAAGGGAAGCAATGGACAGAGGTGAGGTGAGTAGAGGGGAGATTGGAAGAGGTGGGTGGGAAGGAGGGGGCAGAAATAAGCCTGGGAGAGGATATTTGAGCAGAGGTGAGACAGGAAGAGGTGAGGTGGGCAGAGCTGAGTCAAGAAGATTTGAGCGGAGGTGAGATAGTAAGTGATGGATAGAGGTGAGGTGGGTAGAGATAGGTAGAAGTGAGGGGAGTGGCGGTAAGATGGGACGAGGAGGAAAGAGGTGAGTAGAGGTCGGCAGAGGTAAAATGAATGGAGGGAAGAGGTGGGCAGTGGTGAGCTGGGTTAAGTCTATTTGGGCATCTCTAAACACAGCCAGCACAAACAAAACTCCAGTAGCACGTCTCACTCACCTCTACAGATTATCGGTGACCCACTTTCTGCTCATGAAATTAGAGACACAGTGCTCTCTAGTAACCATTCCCTTGCACTGCAGGAAAGTTCTACTCGCTAACTCCTTAGATGTAATGGGGACCACAAGTGAGGGCCGCAGGTTATGCATACATGGATTCGATCTAAGATGACAGAACATTCATCACTGTAAATTTTTATATGCACAAAAAAATCAATGTTTGTGTTAATTTCTAAGTGACCTTACAATACCCATCTATCACAAAACTGTCATCCCTAGGTCATCCATTTTTACATAAAATGTGTTCATTCCCCATGGGCCTTCACTTTCCAGAGACCAACATGCAATCCCTAGCAGAAACCATGTAAATATTTAGATATTATTTTTGTTTTCACTGGGTCTTCCTCCAACCAGGAGCAAAAAAAGAGCGTAGCGGAGACTATGACCTTTATAAGAAGGCAGTTGAAAAAGCATAAAGGTTTTACAACCAACACGTCAACAAGAAATAAATATAAACATTGTCAAATATAGTCAGCAACACAATGTCATAAATGTCAGGGAAGTGCAAGTGTAAGCTAGATTTTTGCTGCATGCTGATTTCTTCCTTGGAGGAACCTTGCTTTAGTCTATAAATTGGGAAGGGGTGTTATTTTAAAGCCAAAATAAAGATTAGGCATTGGTCATATTGATTTAAAAGTTTACACCTTACAGTTTTATTATTCCTTTCATGCAGGTAGAGGTAAAGATTATTCCTGATGAGTGACACTTTTATAGCATCTCTAAAGCTTATCTTTTACTTTGACCAGTGTAAATGTGCATACACAAGGGCTTTTCTCACACTATTTTGCTTGGTGCAATTCAGCATCATTTTTTAGCTGTGCAAATTATTTGAAAATTAAAGGCAAAAAATCGCTATAGAAAATTGTTTCTCACAAAAAAAAGTGAGAGACATTTATTTACAATTAATGTACACTCACAAAAATATTAAAAATACACAAAACACATAACACAAGACCTTTAAAAACAAATGTACAACTCCCTATAATATCCAATGTATCCTTGCCTATGAATTGTTTTTTTTTGTGAATCATCCTCTGTTTTGGTGCTCCTCATATGAGGAAGGTCTGGCTTACTGCCACGTCCACTTTATGATGGTCTTTTTGCTAGTCGTTAAGGAGTGAGCACATGCATGAGGTAAAATAGGTGGTGCACTCTTATATATTTTTTTTTTTTAAAGTGAGAGAAAAAATTCTTACGGTGCAGAATCAGCCATTTTATAATGTGCTTATACAATATTTGAGATTTTTGTGTTATTAGTTCAATTGTTACTGGTTCCAAAATGCTTTAATTCAATTATTATGTACTGAAATTATCCAGTCACAGACCCCAATGCATGAAGAATATTGAACAAGGGGCTGGTTTAACCCCCTAACTTTCCTAGTGAAATAGAAAAAGACCTCCAATATGTCTCCATTAGCATGGGCATCTCCTGACACATAGTGCAGAGTGTGGGGTCCTGGCACACAGGAGGTTGAGGGAGCATTAAGGTGGACCAAAATCCAGGATTTTGACAATCCTGGGTTTTCGATCTTGCCCCTGGGGCACTCCGAGTGGGGTGTTAGACCCCCCAGGTCGCCAGATCAAACTCACCCATTCCCGGTCCAATCAGCGCACTCAGATCAGTTGACGTCCCTTCGTCTAAGCCTTTGTCTAAGGCGAGCTGCTCCAAGCGCACTGACAACCGCATCTTCCGCTACCCTCTAACAGGGAGCGTGCCAGTGCTGGCCATTCACAAATTTCTGGTGCGGGCACATGCCCTGCTAGAGGGATAGCAGGGATGCGGCCACGGCTCACGCATGTGTCGTTGGACAGGAAAAGAAGGTAAGTGTTTGGGCGACCTGGGGGGTTTCACACAGTGGGCATCCCATTTTTGATTGCCACAGGGGGGCAATTGATTTGCCTGGGAATCTTATAGATTCCCAAGAAAATTCTTGGTGTGCTGCATTTCTTTGAGGTCCACTGGAACACACAACCCACCTCAACCTGAGATCCTATTTTGAAAATTTTCTCCGTCTTGCCCTGTGGTGGCTTTAGCTGCAGGTTTGCAATAACCCTTACTGCAGCCAATAGCTTTGTTGCTGGCCCACAGTCTGTCAGACCAAAGACTAAAAAGCCTTTTAGACCAGACCATAACCCAAGTAAGTAAGGCAAGTGGTGGAGACTCTGGGAAGGGGGGGGGGGGGCATGCCCCTTGCACCCTCGCACCCTCGTCATCATCTGGCCCTGCCTGGGAAGCATACTTGGCAGGAGCCCACCAGCTCAGGGGGTTGGTAATGGGCTGTCCGGTGTTAGGAAAAACCTTACACACAATCCTACTTCTAGAAGATCCTAGGTGATTGATGTGTAAAAACGGCAGGAGGCATAACAAAAACTGCTTCACTGATCATACTAACTACTACTTCAGAAACCTCCTCCTCTTTCTAGTCTTCATTTGCAAGGCTAATTAGTTCTGACAAACCAGTCAATGCAGTTACACCACTCTCACTATGGGATACATAGCAGGCCTTCCATCATCAGCAATCTACCCCCCTTGCAGAAACTGACCTGGTGGTTGTAAACTTTCCTTCGCACTGCGCCGTTGGAGAAGAGTGACGCGTGCGTTGCTGACATAGAAGCAGGGCCTGTATCCAAGAGGGAAGGAGGTGGTGTGAGGTAGCATGCAGCTGGGCCCCCTTGTTCCACGGGCCAAGGGGCATGTATGCCCCAGCCTCAGGCAGGGGCGTACATACCATAGGGGCAAACCTAAATCTTGCCTTTAAAGCGGACCAAAACTCACATTTTTAACTTGCATTCCCTGAATTGTCCCCGCATGAAGAGCACCTTTTAGCACCTTCACTTATCCCTCTTTGCTCCCGCTTTGCTCTAATCCCAGATAATACCGCCTGTTTTAGTTGTAAATCTTTTCTTCCTCATTCATTGCCACTGTTGTGTGTGGCAATGATATTATTGCCACACCTATGCAATTACTGATCCTCTGCCATCATACAGAGAGGGACAGCCCAAACAATCAGTATTCCAGGGCGATTCGAAAAGTGGAAATATCCTCTTCTAGTTCTACACCCTAAGAAGAGAGTATCGGCAGGGGTGTTGGCCAAATGTTTTAAACAAATTCAGTGGGTTTTGGTCTGCTTTAATTTGTTTTAAGTAGAGTCCTGGTCCACAGCTCACTAGAGTAACCCAGCCTATCCAATCATGTCATCAGTGATCCCTGCATTAGAGAAATAACTTTTCTTAGTAGAGCTCCATACGATTTGGGGGGGGGGGGGGGCTCTTTGTACACAGCTTCATGAAGAAAAAGATGAAAACTCTCTCCTAAATTTGAGGAACATGAGCAGCAGGTAAAGATCAATCATTCATTATTCATTCTTGTTTTGTTTGGTTTTGTTTTAAGCATAGAATCGGTTAATACAGCTAACTGATCCAGTTCCTCTGTAGCTCCCTTTGTATTGATGCTGCTAAATTCGTCTACTGTAATTTCACTATTGGAAGGGTTAGCAAGGTTATTGTCTATTTTTTCTTTATCCATCATAAAATGAATCATACTTGACGTGTTTGTTCCACCTGATAGCCACTTTTGCAGCCATCTGCAACAAAACAAGCTGTCAAGAAAGTGAGAAAAACCTTTGTCAGCCTTCTCAAGATTAGAGACATTTACACATTTCAGAGTATCATCACTTTAACTATTAATAACTTATTCAGCATAGACTTGTTTTTGCTAAAAAAAAAATAGAGAAAATAAAGAGGGCCTCTAGCTTTTAGGTATTTAGTAACGGCATGCCAGCTTTTGAGCTTACTAGACAGGGTGGATAGCTGTTAGGGCTAGCGCTGCGGAGACGCCTCATGGCGCTTCCAGCCGTCCCTCTCCCGGGGCGAGAGCCGCGCTTCCTCCCCGCGGCTATCCCCGCCGGGTCTCCCCTAGCCCGAGCGCTGTGTCCCTTCCTGGCAGCGCCCCTCGCTTACCTGGTGTCCTGCCCTCCGTCCGGCGTGGCTGCCGGGGCCTGCGGGCGGCTCCCTCACTTCCTTCTTCCCTCTCCTGCGCGCACGTCCCCGGCCACTAGGGGGCGCGCGCTGCAATACTGTGGAATTTAAAGGGCCAGTGCATCTCTAATTGGTGTCCGGCCGTCCAATCCGGTAATATCACTTCCTTTTTATTCTGGCCAGCCCTTCCTCCCTTTGCCGGATTATCGGTGTGTTTCCGTGATTGTCTGTAGTTAAATCTGTGGCTTTTTCGTGTATGACCTCGGCTTACCTTTTTGACCACGAACCTCCGCTGCCTGTCCCGATCTCGGTCTGTCTCTTCGTCTGTGAACCTCCGCTGCCTGTCCCGACCACGGCTTGTCTACTCGCTGCTGAACCCTCGCTGCCTGCCCTGAATCTGGCTACTCACCGTGACCATCGTTTATCTCTGCTGTACAATACCTCGGCAAATTGTGGAACTGTGCCGCCGTTGGGGGGTAGCGACCTGGGAGTCATCAGCCGCACAAGACCAACCTGCTTCGCGGCGGGCTCTGGTGAAAACCGGTGGCTCCTTAGACCCCGCTTCCCTGACGCGGTACTCACCAACAGTTCCGCAGTTCCAGTGGTTCCACGCTTCATTGGTTTCTTCCGGTTGTAACAGTATAATCCGGCCATGGATCCCGCCGAGGTGCCATTGCCAGACGTCTCTGAGCTACCTGCACTAGTCGCCATGCAGTCACGGCAGATCAATCAACTTACGGCCATGATGCAGCAACTTCTGTCTATGCAGCAACCGCAGACGCCACCGCCTGCTCCGGCTGTTCCACCACAGCTTCCGGTGGCTTCCTCCGCGAGGATTCGTCTCTCCCTGCCAGCTAAATTTGAAGGAGACGCAAGACTTTGCCGTGGGTTTCTTGCCCAATGTTCCCTGCACCTGGAGCTATTGGCTGACCAATTCCCTACTGAGCGCTCCAAGGTGGCCTTTATTATCAGCCTGCTCTCTGGGAAGGCCTTAGCCTGGGCTACCCCATTGTGGGACCGCAACGACCCCGTTACCCTCATGGTTCAAACTTTTGTGGATCAGTTTCGCCAGGTTTTTGAGGAACCTGCCCGGGCGTCTTCAGCCGAATCTGCCTTGTTGAATCTGGTTCAAGGTGATCTGTCGGTGGGAGAATATGCCATTCGCTTCCGAACTTTGGCAGCCGAGCTAGCTTGGAACAATGAGGCTCTCTGTGCCTGCTTTAAGAAGGGTCTCTCTAGTAGGGTCAAGGATGTTCTTGCTGCCCGGGATCTCCCTACTTCTCTTTCTGAACTAATCCAACTTGCCACACGTATAGACATTCGTTTTACAGAGAGGCGTGATGAATTCCGCCAAGATTCTCTGTGTGCCAAGAGGGCATTCCGTTTGGCCCCTACGTTTCAGAACCCTCAGTCTACGCTTTCGTTTCCGTCTGAAGAAGTCATGCAAGTGGACCATACTCGCTTGACTCCCCAGGAAAGGTCGCGCCGGAGACTCGAAAGACTTTGTCTATACTGTGCCAGCCCAGAACATTTTTTGAAAAATTCGCCCACCACGCCAGGGAAACGGGCGCACCTAGAATCGTTTGGAGAGGCGTCTCTGGGTGTCTGTGCTTCCTCTCCTAGGTTCACTGTGCCGGCACAACTTCACTTGGGCTCCACTTCCGTCCTGAACTTACCGGCCTTCTTGGACTCTGGTTCGGCGGGCAACTTCATCGAGTCCTCCTTGGTCACTAAGTATGATATAGCTGTCTACCGTCTGGCCAAGCCACTATTTGTCGCGGCCGTTAATGGGGACAGATTGAACTGCATGGTGCGCTACCGCACCAAACCTCTACTTCTGAAGATCGGCCTCTTCCATCAGGAATTTCTGGAATTTTTCGTATTACCCCACTGTACCTCGCCGCTTCTCTTGGGGCTTCCCTGGCTTCAGCACCATAACCCTACCTTGGATTGGTCCACTGGGGACATCAAGTCCTGGGGCGCAACATGTGTTAAGAACTGCCTTACGTCTTTGCCAGTCCAAATTACAGCTCCCACGACTCCATTACCGGGTCTACCTGAAGTTTATCGGTCTTTTTCCGTCGTATTTAGCAAGAGGCAAGCTGAGTCACTTCCGCCTCATCGCCCTTACGATTGCCCGATTGATCTCCTACCTGGCGCCACTCCTCCTCGCGGACGCATCTATCCGCTGTCTGTCCCTGAAACCCAAGCAATGTCGGAATACATTCGGGAGAATTTACAAAAGGGGTTCATTAGGAAATCCTCTTCCCCAGCTGGAGCGGGCTTCTTCTTTGTACAGAAAAAGGACGGGTCTCTTCGGCCCTGCATCGATTACCGGGGCCTCAATAAAATTACGGTAAAAAACCGTTACCCATTGCCCTTGATCTCCGAACTTTTTGATCGTCTTCGCGGAGCTAAGATTTTTTCAAAATTAGATCTGAGAGGCGCCTATAACTTAGTCCGCATTCGAGAGGGTGATGAATGGAAGACGGCCTTCAACACGCGAGACGGTCATTTTGAGTATCTCGTTATGCCCTTCGGCCTCTGCAATGCCCCCGCAGTTTTTCAGGAGTTCGTTAACGACATTTTTCGGGACCTGTTGTACACCTGTGTTGTGGTCTATCTTGACGACATTCTCATCTTCTCCTCGTCCATCGAAGAACATCATCAGCACGTCAGACAAGTCTTGTCTCGTTTACTGCAACACCATCTTTATGCTAAGCTCGAGAAATGCCTTTTTCATCAAACCGCATTACCTTTTTTGGGGTACATAGTTTCTGCTCAAGGTCTCCAGATGGATCCTGCCAAGTTAAAGGCGGTCCTTGAATGGCCTCGACTAGTCGGTCTTCGTGCAATCCAGCGATTCTTGGGGTTCGCGAACTATTACCGCCAGTTCATTTTACACTTTTCCACGACAGTAGCCCCCATCGTGGCCCTCACCAAAAAAGGAGCCAATCCCAAGGCATGGTCTCCGCAGGCTGAAGCAGCCTTTCTTGCATTAAAGAAGGCCTTCGCCTCGGCACCGGTACTTTCCAGACCTGACCCGTCTCGTCCTTTCGCTCTTGAGGTGGATGCCTCTTCCGTCGGAGCTGGAGCAGTACTTACGCAACAATCCTCGTCCGGCAAAGGTCGAACTTGCGGATTCTTTTCTAAAACCTTCTCTCCTGCCGAGAGGAACTACACCATTGGAGATAGAGAGCTATTAGCCATCAAATTGGCGCTGGAAGAATGGAGACATCTCCTCGAGGGATCTATCTTCCCAATTTCCATTTTCACTGACCACAAGAACCTCTCTTATCTGGAATCCGCACAACGCTTAAACCCTCGTCAGGCCCGTTGGTCACTCTTCTTTGCACGCTTTAATTTCCAGATCCACTTCCGTCCAGCTGCAAAAAACATCAGGGCAGACGCTCTCTCCCGTTCCTCGGATGTCTCGGATAAGGTCTCTTCTCCGCAGTTTATAATTCCACCCGATCGTCTGGTTCACTCTGCTCCCGCTGCTCTAGAATCAGGTCCTCCGGGGAGGACTTTCGTACCTGTCTCTCGTCGCCTTTTAATACTAAAATGGGGTCATGCCTCCCATACTGCTGGTCACCCTGGAATCAAGAAGACCTGCGCCATCATCTCCAGATACTACTGGTGGCCCACGTTAGCAAAAGATGCCGCAGAATTCGTACAAGCCTGCACCTCGTGCGCGCGCAACAAGACCCCTCGTCAACGTCCTGCAGGTCTTCTCCAACCACTTCCCATTCCGGACATCCCCTGGTCTCACATCGCCATGGATTTTATCACTGATCTTCCGCCTTCACAGGGCAATACCGTCATCTGGGTAGTGGTGGACCGATTTTCGAAGATGGCGCATTTCATTCCGTTGCCTGGATTACCTTCTGCTCCCCTATTGGCAAAGAATTTCCTTAAACACATCTTCCGTCTACATGGGCTCCCAACCCACATTGTCTCCGACAGGGGAGTTCAATTCGTATCGAAATTCTGGAGGGCTCTCTGTAATCAATTAAAGGTGAAATTGGACTTTTCTTCCTCGTATCATCCCCAATCCAATGGCCAAGTGGAGAGGGTAAATCAAACTTTGGGGCTGTATCTACGCCATTTTGTTTCCACTCGCCAGGATGACTGGGTGGACCTGCTGCCCTGGGCAGAGTTTTCTTATAACTTTAAGGACTCTGAATCCACCGGAAAATCCCCTTTCTTTATAGTCTATGGTCGTCATCTCCTTCCTCCTCTGCCTTTACTAACGCCCTCCGCGGTACCTGCGGTCGATGACCTTTCGCACCAGTTTTCTTCCATCTGGCGTGAAACACAGCATTCACTGGAACAAGCCGTGTCTCGTATGAAAATCCAGGCTGATAAGAAGAGAAGGACTCCTCCTTTATACTCTCCGGGGGATAGGGTATGGCTTTCGGCCAAGTATATTCGTTTTAAAATCCCCAGTTACAAACTTGGTCCTCGCTTCTTGGGACCTTTTAAGATCCAACAACGTACCAACCCTGCCTGTTACAAGCTGCATCTGCCACCCTCTCTCCGCATAACCAATTCCTTCCATGTCTCTCTGCTCAAACCGGTGACTGTTAATCGTTTTTCTCCCAAATTATTGGAACCTAAGCCAGTCGCAGGTACTGAAGATACCTTTACGGTCAAAGAGATACTTGCTTCGAAGATCTCCAGAGGAAGACGCTATTTCTTGGTGGATTGGGAGGGCTACGGCCCTGAGGAGAGATCCTGGGAACCGGAAGAAAACATCCTTGATCGGACCCTTATTTCGGACTTCCTTGGTCCTAAGAAGAGGGGGAGACCTAAGGGGGGGGTACTGTTAGGGCTAGCGCTGCGGAGACGCCTCATGGCGCTTCCAGCCGTCCCTCTCCCGGGGCGAGAGCCGCGCTTCCTCCCCGCGGCTTTCCCCGCCGGGTCTCCCCTAGCCCGAGCGCTGTGTCCCTTCCTGGCAGCGCCCCTCGCTTACCTGGTGTCCTGCCCTCCGTCCGGCGTGGCTGCCGGGGCCTGCGGGCGGCTCCCTCACTTCCTTCTTCCTCCTTGCCTCTCCTGCGCGCACGTCCCCGGCCACTAGGGGGCGCGCGCTGCAATACTGTGGAATTTAAAGGGCCAGTGCATCTCTAATTGGTGTCCGGCCGTCCAATCCGGTAATATCACTTCCTTTTTATTCTGGCCAGCCCTTCCTCCCTTTGCCGGATTATCTGTGTGTTTCCGTGATTGTCTGTAGTTAAATCTGTGGCTTTTTCGTGTATGACCTCGGCTTACCTTTTTGACCACGAACCTCCGCTGCCTGTCCCGATCTCGGTCTGTCTCTTCGTCTGTGAACCTCCGCTGCCTGTCCCGACCACGGCTTGTCTACTCGCTGCTGAACCCTCGCTGCCTGCCCTGAATCTGGCTACTCACCGTGACCATCGTTTATCTCTGCTGTACAATACCTCGGCAAATTGTGGAACTGTGCCGCCGTTGGGGGGTAGCGACCTGGGAGTCATCAGCCGCACAAGACCAACCTGCTTCGCGGCGGGCTCTGGTGAAAACCGGTGGCTCCTTAGACCCCGCTTCCCTGACGCGGTACTCACCAACAGTTCCGCAGTTCCAGTGGGTCCACGCTTCATTGGTTTCTTCCGGTTGTAACAATAGCCAGGCATCCCAAATCAAGAAGCCCCCTCCCCCATGTCTCATTTTAGGTATACAGTATTTTCATCCTATAAGACACACCTGCCCATAAGATGCACACCAGATTTGGAGTAAAATAAAAAAAAATTATATTCTGAACCAAAACACCTCCCTCCCAATCACTCCATTACAGAGAGTGAGCAGAATCCTCCCTATCACCCCATAACAGACCCCATATTACAGGAAGTGCAAGAGCATCCCAAATACAGGCAGTGTGTTGGCATCCCAAATACAGGCAGTGTATGGGAATCCCAATTTCAGGCAGTGTGCAAGCATTCCAAATACAGGCTGTGTGCAGCATGGCCCGAAAACAAGCAAAAATTAATTTCCTGATGCTGCCCGCCACCTCCATAGCTGCCGCTCCCCACAGTGGGTTCGGAGTGAGCCAGTTCCGGCCCCCAGGTGGAGCGTGGCCTGTGTCCAATGATTCTTATCCAATGATCCTAAATGCAGAGACCCATAAGGTCAACAATGGCTTTATAATGCAGTATAGCTGTTGGGACACAGTAGTAGGTGCTGTCCAAAATAGCTTCTCAAACCTTTACTGCTTTTTCCCAAACAGTAACACAGATTGTTGCATATTTTAAGTTGTATTGCAACTTGCATATCAATGAACTTTTTTTTTTTTGTTTTAAATCAGATTTTGTCCATAGTTTTCAGAGGGTAAGAGGAGCACAAAAACAGGTGCTATTAAACTTATGCCAAATATTTTTTTAAACTTCTCTGAAAATAATTCTGTAGCATATATAACATGATTGTTTTTCTGCATATATTAATCTTTATTATTTTTTGCTAATACACACTTATCAGTGTGTGTTTTCTATGAGCCAGTCTCAGCCAAACATCCAATATATATGTTAAATGATATGCTATATCTGAACACTGACGCTCTCTATGTAGAGTCTGTCTCATTGCTTCGTGTTAGGTTCACTTTACCAATATATTTCCCACTGTGAGACACTACTCCACACAGTGCACCCAAAAAACAGCCCATTAAATAGGCCTTGGGTCCATTTTTGCTTCTTTAACTTAAAAACCCACCGGGGAGCAATTTACACGCAAATGTGCACCTAGAGTTAGGTTTCATCAAATAATTAGCTTGACTCCAATTGTGTATTGATGGAGGGGAGAGAGCGTGCAAGGGGTTAAACACAGTCTGCAGCTAAAGCCCCAGCTGATTACCCAGCCTACACTGCTGCCATCATGTGCAAAAGCTGGGAAGAAGTATAAGCTCACCTGCAACTCTGCACCCCCCTCCCCCACAAACACACACATGCCACATGTCACACTCTGCATTAAAAGAGGAAGACCCGTCTAGAGTAGCCCCCTTGCCTTGCCCCCACCCCACAGTGCTACACATGGACAGGGGGGTGTTATGAAATGTTTTATCTGGTCCCCACAATCCAGTGCTGATGGGGACTTAGGTGCAGATGGGGAGATCCATGCACACGCTGCATATACATTTTGGAGCTGGCGGATTGGCACATACTTTATGTGCACTTTGTGTATATGTATTAGGGGGCTGATGTAGGTTATCCACACACATGCTACATAATACATTTAGGAGGGCTGAGTGACTAGGGCAACAGAACCTGAATATATGCTGTCCTCACCCCTAATTTTAAACAGCCTGGAGTTCTCCTTTAAGGTGAGACAAGTGGTTAAAGGAACTGCATTATGTTGGGCTACTGCAATTACTACACGATCATTGATCTGATGAGAAATGCTTGACTTTACTGAATCTGAGTCAGAATGATTTAGCATTAAGCAGTTAGCTGTTAATGGCTCCTGTTTCAGGGAAGACTCAGTATGGGCTACAGATAATGTAGTATGAAAGCTTATTATTTACAGTCTTATATTATATTTGCCCACTCTTTGACAGCACTCAGGAATAAAATCACTGCTGTGAAATGTCAAAATTGCAATCTGTGTATCAGAGCAAGAGTACATCTACAACGAAAAAATGTCACACACAGATCCTTCCAAGCCAATTCCTAGCATAAAGCTAAACAACAATGAATTCTTATCTAACCTATAGATTCCTGTGTTAAGGGTATTTTTGCCTACATAATGAAGTGCATTTCATAAAGGATAATTAGCAATCAAGAATAAGTGGATATGTTCTGGGATTCTGTAGCCAGTTTTACTCGGTGGTAGGGCTTAGTTCGCAGATTTATATTGAGCTTATATTTGAGAAAACACAGTATAGGGCTAAAGTTGTTTTACATCTATCCATACATAGGGTTTCCTCTATAAGCAATAATCTCATACACATAGACACCGTTCTCAAGCATAAATGATGCATGCTCTTGTCTATATCGAATCAATGTGACTAACATCTCCTAAATATGGTGCTCATGTCCTGGCCGGCAGTGCATATAAAAGGTTGAAATGTTATTTGCATATCATTATCCTTGAGCTGCCAAAGATTGAAAGGAGCTGCAGTGACATCACTGTCAATTCCACCTGCACTGCTAGCCACACCCCCAATATCTTTTCATCCACCCGGCTCCCCACATGCCTTATGCTTCTGGAGAAGCTGCACTACTGGTGCCCTTTATTTTTTTATGCCCGTTTATTTTTATGCCGTGGGTTTTGGGCTAATAAGCCCAGGTTTTGTTTTCCAGCCAATGGCTGTCCTGATGCCCTGGCTCAATCAATGATCACATTCTCCAAAAAAGCCAGTCCCTGTCCTAATCCATGTCGCCCATGACCCAGCTTTCCTGACCTCTCTGTGCACTCTCCTGTATCTGTTTGCACTAATAGATTGTCTTCGCCATCTCAGGTGCCATCTCTTGCACTTATAAGTCCAGATAGGTATGTAATGCATCCTGGCAAATTAGAGTTTGTCTATAGACAATAGTAAATTAGAAGGTTGTCTACCAATTGAAGGCTCATCAACCAGGTATTGAATGTACACTCTAGAATACCATTTCCTCAGATTCCTGGACAGTTACAAAAACAATACAGAATTTAGTTTTAGCAATATGAGAATTCAAGTAAAGATAACATGACTTTTTTTATACTGTATTTGAAAAAGTATATACTATGATTAACAAAACATATAGCCTTTATCTAATTACTTTCTTCAGTTGTTATCACCTTTGAATCGTTGAATATCTTCCTTAACCGTTATGTATTAAAACCTTATCTATAAAATTACTCTGACGCAACGAATAGTTGTGAGCAGAGGCTGAATATTAATTTCCTTATTCATTTCAAATGTCCAGTTTTTAAAAACTTAAAATAGTATGATAATTAACCTATTTCCTACACCTATAGCTTAACTATTAAAACATATTCTAAATCTAAAATCTATTCTTTATTTCAGAAAGCTAAGGAGAGCTCTTGAGGTTTAATAGTTAATAAGTAGGTTATTTTCTTAGGTGTTAATGAATAAAACATATTACCGATTCTTGTAAGGGAAATTAAAGTTATGTATCTACAATGATGCACGAATGATTATTTGAATGAATTGAATGTAGACAGAGGCTTTAAAGGGACACAGAAAGGACTGGCATGTAACAGGGGACCCAAAATATTCTGTCTGGACTTGAGGCTAAAATGTAATTACCTGCAGCTTGGCAGTGAAGAACACCATTAAATGCCCATACTGGTAAGGCTAAATATAGCCTGAAAATAGATTGCACCTACTGTGAATACTGTGAAAATGAAGGAACCTCTTGAGTTACAACACCTTGGCATGTACGGCCCCTAATTTGTGCAAAATACTTCAAAATACTACTACAGTAAATACAAACCCCAACAATATCAATTTGATTTCTGCAGGCTTTCTCCGGTGCTTTCATTTCACCTTTATATTAAATTTGCAGTTATTTATCTCTGCAATTCTCTTCACCTGTTATCTGCTTTAATACGTCTATCGATTTTTCTTTTCTAGCATGCTCTCTACTGCTTTACATCATTTTTTACATTCATGTTATTCATATTAACTATTGATATCAAATTGTATTCAGTACTTTTGTAACTGAAGTTGGGTTTTATCTTGTTAAAGAATTTTGTCTTGATTTGCTTATCTGCTCCAATTTTCTGTTGTGTTTTTTTATTTCAATTCATTGAAAATCAAAAAACTTTGTACAAGCTCGTCTCTGCTATCCAGATAAGATGCTTGTGAATCACTGTACTGTACGTTGTTGTCTTACAGCAAAATTAGATTTCAATAAAAAAAACATTTTGCATACCCTGATTATTCAACGTGCAATGGCAGTTCCAAGTTAAATAGTTCACAGCTATCCAGGTGCAATTGAGCTTTCTGTTCCAGTTTTAGTTCAAGTGCAGTATCCAGACAGGTGTGAAGGTAGCCAAACTGAAACAAAAGCAGAATTCGCAACAGGCGGGAGCTGGCACAGAAATGGCCACTCTGCACAGTTCTGGACACCTCTGATTACTTATACAGGGGTATATCTGGTCCAGAAGCCTCAGTATCCAATACACATGGACACCATATACCATTAAAGTACTGTATATGGGAGAGAAAATCAAGTCAAATTATTTGCCTATTTTTATTTACTTAAAAAAGTGAACGGGGGGCACTTAAGCAAATAAAAATAGGCAAATAATTTGGCTCAATTTTCTGGTCTAGTCTTAGGCGCTGGTAAGGCAGGGCCAAGAGGCTAAATGGCCAGCCTTCAGCCCTACAAGTGTACCAGCCCCTATGCCCTTTAGCACCTGATGCTCTTCCAGTCAGTTCAGTGGCAATAGGCACCAGGCTTCTTCACACCCCCATACCCCATGATGATGCAGTTAATTGGTGGCAACCCACTGCTAAATGCTGCCCCCTCTTTTGAACTGGACCCTATGACAGGTAAACTAGTAGTAAAACACAACTTCCTCTGTTTTCCAATTATACAAAAAAAAAATAATAATAAATCAAACTCACATCTTATTTTTGTTTTCTCCCAGACTCCAGTGGTCTCGAAGGTTAGTTGCTTGCTGGTGTCTGTAGGCTTGTGGCCTGACCCAACATGGGCCCAGTGTTCGTCTAGGGGTGCCCAACAGACCTGTGCTGAAGCAGATATGGGGCTGGTAGAGTTGCAGGACTGAAGCTGCTTACTCTTCGAACCATGGGTTTCCAACACCTATGCCTGAATAGCCAGGGTAGTGGATCCAGTGGTAAAAAACAAAAAATGATGGATAATTTGACCTTGACCAATGTGACCAATTGAACCAGACTAGATAGGCTAAATCTAGGCGGGATTTAACACTATCAGGATCCAGAGCCCTTCATGTGATAACTGTAAACATTAATCTTTCGTTAAACTTTCCTCCCATTTATGTCCAGGCACACACTTTTCAAAGCATCTCAAAATCTTTAAAAAGCTTATGTATTCCAAACAAATCTTTCTTCGTTTAAATTTCTTGGTCGTGGCTGAGCTGGGAAGGGTGTGTCATGGTGCAGCTTTGTGTGTGCACTGCTTTGGTCAAAGACAGTTGTTGGAGCAATGTGGCTTGATGTCTGCTAGATAAGTTTTTTTGCGTGGGCCTGGAGGAAAAGAAAGGAGGGCATATTTGGAGCCCTGCATGGCTTCTACGCTGCACTGCTGGAAATGGAGGAGAGGCACATGGGACAGGCATCAGTTGAGCTGCTTTATTATTGCTATTGGTTTTACATTCCCTTTTAACCTAAATTCAACCCACATTTTGTAAATTAAGGTACACACTCCACTTAAACCATTTTTTTTTTAAACAATTGGGTCAAATTTGTCCATCTACCATTTTATTAAAGCTGTCCAAAGCTCCTTCTGTGTGCTAAAACAAGTTTAAATTCTTAAAATAAAAAAGTTAATTGCTGCATGCTAATTAATAAACTGTGCCTCCTTACTTCTCCGGCTGCTCCCGAAGTTGCTGCAGCTGCACTCCATGTTAATTGACTCAGATGCCTGAGTTTGCCTATGGGTGGTGCTAAGCGCACTCTTGGCCAATCAAGTCTGCCACAAGCACAGCTCATAGTCAAACTCCTGTGTCAATCATACATCCTCTCTTCATTCAGAGATCCGATTTAGCACTGGGGCAGAAACAGAGATGTGATTGTCACGCACATCTTTCCATTCAGTGAGCGGATTCGGCAGAGGTAGCGGTGGCAGCTCAAGTTAGGGTGCTGTAGACAAGGAAATGTGCCGTCCATCTGCAAATAAATGTCCACAGCAGTTTCTGCACTGCATGAATGTGGAAGAGGGTGTCTAAGGGAAACAGAACAGCCTTTTAAAGAATACAAGTGTTATGGCAATATCCAACCCTGGGCTGCTATGGTAAGTTTTACCACCAGCATAAAAATAGAATAATTCATTAACTCCCAGCTGAAACATGGCTGAAATGCTCTTGAACAAAGCATCTAACCCCCAACTGCTCCATAATTAGAGAAGTCCACCTCTACAGCATTCACTGCTTGTGTTTGATTCACTGCACGTATGGGTTAAATGTGGATGAAAAATTCATGTGTGTGCAAGCATGCAATGGCAATATATGTCCCGAAAAAAAAATCTGTGAATTTCAGTCTCCACTGTGTTGTTCCTCTCAGGTGGGGTATTGCGATGTTGAATGCCCTGCTGTGTATATAGCCACAGATCCACCATAAAAACTCACTTTTCCCCCATTGCGATGCCCTCTTTAGATTACTAAAATATTCTTTAGAGTTGAAAGAGGAGGACCCACTTATTGTTAGAGTTCCTTTTACCAATATTATGCATCTTAACAGTAAAAATAGAAAACCTCTTTAACCCACCTCTTTTAAAACAGCTGTATGTAAATTTAGAGGCATCCTGTAACAGAGTAATGTATTTTTGTAGTTTTTTTTGTAATTTTTCATTACTTTTAAGTAAAGAATAATGGGGTAAAAGAGCTCTTTACTCCAAAGTGCCCTCTTTGTAACTGGTGCTGTTTAGAGACCCCTACAACTTTTAAAAATATATCTGCTTTTTACCCAGTTCTATCCGGTAGAGCTGTTGCAGACAGAAGAGCACTATAGGCTCGATTCAGAGCCACATTCGTCTGCACTTCCGTAGCTGTCTGTGAAAGTTTTGGTGGATGTTTGCCATTTTTTTGCTTTTTTTCGTTCATTTTTCATTTGTACGAATGTTCGGGCAAATGCGTATATGCGCTTTCAATGAACGAAAGAAAATCTGAACATTTCCGTTCGGGTCATTTACCAAACCAAATCTGATATTTTTCTTTCGTTCAGATAACTTACGTTATTGCTATGGGCTTGCGTCTCATTCAGAGAGCTGATTGTCGACGGACCACCACCCTATAAATCCGTTTCCTTTGCGATCCCCTTACGGGACCATTTTGACCTCGAGACTAGCAGCTATGGACGACTCTAGTGCATTTGAGGAGCATGAGGATCTGCAGCTCATGGGCATTGAAATTGTCCGGAGGGCTGAGACCAGATTGCACCGGCGGCGACGCATGCACATCGATGGCATGCATGACGTTGAGTTGTTCAAGCTCACCAGACTTAATCGCGCTTCCCTCCATAAATTATATAGTGAGCTGTGGCCATGGTTAGCCCGCACCACAAGGAAGGGGCAAGCAATTTCAGGTATGACCAAGATGCTTGGCTGCCTGCAATTTTTGGCGAACGGCTAATTCCAGAGGCTGGGTGCCCTCTCCGTGGGGATCTCCCAGCCTACGCTGAGCCGCACGCTATCTAAGTTTTTGGAAGGCATGGCTACCATTACTCGCAAATATATTTGTTTTCCTGACGACATGGTAGCCAGAAACACGATTAAGCTGGCATTTTATAACATCGCCGACATGCCCAACGTCATGGGTGCCATTGACTGCACCCATGTTGCCCTTGTCCCTCCGGCAGTCGGTGAGTATATCTACAGGCAGGTTCAATCAGTCCTTTTTTTTTTGTTTTTGTTTTAATGTCCTTAAAAATTCCCACATAATGCAGCCGAGGAGGCATATAATAGGGCGCACAGGAAGACCAGGGCCGTGGTGAAGAGGGCGTTTGGCCTGTTGAAGACCCGCTTCCGATGCTTGGACCATACCGGGGGAGCACTTCAGTATGACCCCAAAAAGGTCATAGATATTATAATGGCCTGTGCAGTGTTGCATAATTTTGCTAAATTGCAGCGTGTCCCCCGGTATGTGGATATGCCCCCCTCTCCCCCCACCGATGACCCAGACGAGGACTATTGTGGGCCACCAAGTGCGTCTGCCCAAGCAGTGCGGTCTAATTTAATTGAGACACATTTTGCTTAATTTGTGGTTCCTTTGTTTTGTCCCTTTATTCTTGGCTAATTCTGTTTTTGGCCCTTTGTGTTTGTATGTTTGTTTGTTACTTTTACAAACAGTAAAGAAATTATTTAAAACAACCTCACACATGATTTTCATTTGGTTTTTTTGGGATGTTACAAATGTGTTACTGCCTACTTTAACTCAGCTTTATTCACCCAAAACTTAAAGGCATAAACTTAGTCCACAACAGGTTGATTACAATTTTTTGTAGTTTTTTTAGAAGCAAACATTGCATTTGATGGTCACTCCCATAGTTGCATCAAAAACATGGGCAAAACACAAATGAAAGTTTATCCAAATCAAGCCACATAGCAATTGCCCAGAGGAAGGGGTTTTAAAGTAAGCCAGTCCTGTGCAAAGTTAAGGACAAATGAAAAATTTTCAAACATAGGTGACAAGCATTGCCATGTCCACATTGTGCAGCAAACAAATTGGCCCACAGACACACCCTCTCCTGCTTGGCCACATTTGCCACAGGCACAGGTGAAAAGTAGCCAAACCTATGCCACATCTACACCTGTTACTCAGTGTGACACCCGAACAAGAACCCCCAGTCCCAATCCAAGTCCAGTTCAATCTCAGCCAGGGGTCAAGGTAGTAGTTTGCCAGCCCAGAATGTCCCCCAATCATGCCTACAAACAGGAGGAGCCAGAACCAATGTCATGCGCTACAAGCATGCAGCGCAACAGCTTGAGTGGCAGGTTCATTGAGGCTTCACCTCCGGCATTGGCTAGTGGCCTACCTCAGCACTCTAATGAGCTATATGGGCGCACATCCAAAGCAAACAAGCAAAGCCATACCAAAAGGGTATATTGGTAGGGCTCACCAGACAGGTCAATACAGTGGGTTGTAGATCAAAGATGTGGAGCAGATACAGGCCAAATAGGCATTAAAATGGGGGATGGCCATAAAACCCAGGTTGGGGCCCTTGGAGGTGGGCCCTCACCTGGGACTGTGTGGCATTCAGAATCTGCAACTGTTCCAACATGTTTCTATTAGAAGTTCGAAATTCAGCCATCATGGCACTGAGATTGGCAGTTAAGGTGGCCATGTGGCTGTTGCTATTTCGAACTACCTCAAGCATGCCACTGTAATTATTGGATAAGGTGGCCATGTGGCTGTTGTTGGACCTAAATTCAGTCAGCACGGAGTTTATTGTGTTGTTTAAGGTTTCTAAGATGTTCGTGGTTTCGGTGATTATGGAGGCGAAATAGCCGCCTCTCATGGTGCCATGCTGACTCCATCATCTGCGCGCCCCTCCCCTGGGCAAGTGGGCGACATAGTCGACTACCCCTCCCAATTCCCCAGGTTTGGGGGCGTGCAGATGATGTGCCTCTAGGTCCACCAACAGCCACAGGTCTGCTTGGCAAATCCTCAGCAGCAGAGCTAACACTGGGGACTGTCGGCTCAGTCTCTGCATGCTGCCCACGGTGGGCTGGCAGCATGCAGCCAGCTTCACTCTGCTGCTGAGCATTTGTTGTAGAAACATGTTGGGACAGTTGCAGATTCTGTCCCAGGGGGAGGTGTTCTGAAGGTTCAATGAAGGCTCCACCTTCCTCCGGCTCCTGGATTTCCTCCATGTGTGTGGGTCTGTTGGGACATGTAAAAAAAAAAAGGTTCAGTTTAGGGACTACATATGTAATTCAGCAAAAAGAAACATGTCAAGGCACATGCATAAGCAACATCATATAAAGACACTTACCGTATATATCGGATCCTGGGTCCGAGGCAGCACGGAAGTAGACGGCATGTTAAAACTGGCAGAGGATTCCCCACTAGCTGAGTGATGATGCTGGGCTGCATTGGGGAAAAGAAGGCATGTTAACACACAACTAGGCATTGGTGATGTGTATTAACACATATGGTTGCCTAAAACACGGGCCCATGCATGAATGGCAACTCCCCCAATGGACCAAGTTAAACTTGACTATGAATGTCATTATCTGTTAGATGTATTAGTCAACAAGTACATACACATTGGTCTCCTTAACCAAAATAAACATGCATGTACTGGCTGTTCTGAGGCTTCACACATCACTTAAAGCCCATTATGGGACCACACTCAGCTTGCAAATAGCATTTGCCATTAGATTAGGCTGCTTGACATTCTTTCTAGGTCAAACGTTCAAGCACCTCACATCAAGTCTTTCTGAAAAAAGTACAGCTCCAACCCAAATTGGCTACAGATAAAGATGGAAGTGTTGTATGTAATTTTCTCCAAATACATAACAGGCAGTCCTTTGCTAATCTCAGTAGTGTTCCTCAAGACTCTCCAAAATAATCTCTGAGGAAGTAAACAAGCAAATAATGAGTCGCCACACATAACACACCCTGTTTAAATTGTTACCTCCACTACAAGGCACACCCTAGGGGCATGTGTTAATATATGGGTTTGTGCGTAATTTTACACGCAGATCACATTTCACATACACAGTAACATTACTAACCGGCAGAAATATTAGGGATGTCCGTGTCCTGTCGGGCCGAGTGTCCCTCTAAGGCCACAGGATGTAGTAGTCCCAGCACCATCTCCTCAGCTCGGGTAAATTGCAGTTTTGTGGGGAATCCGCCTCCAGTTTGTAAGCTGAAATAGAGAGTTGCACACATTTAGATAAATGTTTCCAATACAAGACAAAGCAAAATCCACAAAGTATATATGTACCTGTAATTACGCTGTTTATTTTCTTTCTTCCATGCTGCATACTTTAGGTATGATATTTTCCTTTGTATCTGCTCCACATCTTTGAGCTCTTCCCCCGCTGCATTGACCTGTCTGGTGAGCTCCTCCAAAATCTCGGCTTTCCGCTGCTTGCTTGTAGCTTTGGATCTGCGCCCATATAGCTCATCATAATACAAGGTGAGGCCACTAGCCAATGCCAGAGTTTGGGCCTCACCAAACCTGCCACTCAAGTGGCCTCGGCGCAATGTGCGCCCTGTTGCTAGACGTTCTGGCTCATCAGTGGTTGGCGGCAAATGGGGGGACATTCTGGGCTGGCTGTGTTGAGGAGAAATGTAGGACAGGTGGCTGGCTTCTGATTGGACTGGACTTGGATATGGACTTGGGGTTCTTGCCTGGGTGGCCACTGAACTAGCAGGAGTAGCTGTGGCATATTCTGCCTGCATTTCCACCTGTGCCAGTGCCAAATGTGGGCAAGGAGGAGAGGATGTGGTGGATGATGTTGGGCTTCTTGGCCTGTGCCTCTGTGGCCCCTTCACACTTTCATGGCCCTGAGAGCTTTTCCCACATGGCTGGGGTGATGCTGAGCTCTGGCTGCTGGGGTTTCGGGCCCGGTGTCTTGGCCTCTTGGCCTGAGAGCTTTTCCCACGTGGCTGGGGTGATGGTGATCTTTGGGGGCTGGGGCTTCTCACCCTCTTGGTGTGCTTTTTATGGGCCATACCTGTGTGTTTGCTGGCCTGGCCCTTCTTCTTTTGCGCTGGCTCCTTGGTTTTTGGGCTTGTGGGTGCCTTTGTGGTCGCCTTCGCCTGCTCACTGCGGGTTCCCGGCCGCTTCACCTTAGGCATTTTTGAGCGAGTGGTGGGGCCTTCTGAAGCCTCCTCACACTTTTTCCTGCTGGCTTCCTTGGCTGCTTTGGCCTTTGCTGCGTTTTTTTTGGCTGGCATCATGAAGAGACTCTGAAAGAGAATGAGCTGTGGCTCCAGGCCCCTTTAAATACTAATGCCGGGGTCTGACGTTTACGCGTTCGCACGCCGTTCGTCCGGCCGTGCGGAACCCGGAAACCGCAGGGGCATTACTTATCTGCTGCAGACAAGAGGCAAGATGGCGCCCACAATCTTCACCCGCCAACAAGAAGAGATCATCATACTTGTAAGTGTCTTTTAATGCCTTTGATTTGCCATGTAAATGCATGCCTAGCCCTTAAGGAAGTGCATGAACAAACGTCTGTTTTAAAAAGTGTATCAAACTCCGTGCCAAACTGAAGTGAGTGCCCACACGTGCGAACCAGCACTGAGGCCAGCTTCAAGGATTGTATTAGGCTACAAATGTGTCTGTTAATGTCATTTAGTCAAATGATCGATTGTTGACAGATATTGGTATGCTGTTTTAACTCAAACCTTGTTTTTTTGTGTGTTTTGTAGACCATGCTGGAGCGCAGCTATGACTACCTGCCCAACTCTTTTGAGAAGCGCACCATCGCACTGGAGATCATTGCCAAAATACAACATCAAACGGACACCACCTTCACCCACACGCAGATCATGCAGCATTGGTCAGACCTGAAAAGACTGCACATGCCGCGGGTGCGGAGGTTTTTCGGAATCCATTTCCCAAGTAAGTACATATTGATTGCGTGCAAGATGTAATTAAGACAGAAGGTAGGCCTTTAGTTATAATGCCTTTTCTTTGGTAGTGTTGGAAATGGATTACCGCATTCGCCGCACCCAGGGGCGCACAGGCCGACCAGTGCTGCATGAATCTGCAGCTGGAAGTGAAGGTGGTGGATCTCCAGTGCGACGGTCCTACCCCTCCTCTGTTGGGTCCTCCAACCAGCCCCTGGACCTTTCCACAGAGGAGGGGCGGCACGGCGTGGGCAGGGAGTCGTACCCAGCGACGCATGCGGGAGCCTCTGGTATGTGACTCTTCATGTAACCGCACACACATATGCATGCAATTTCCACCCAAGCTGATTCCCTTAATCTGTTTTTGTAGATGCTTCTGGAGTGGGTGAAAATGTGGAGGATGCAGCAGATCTCGCCCAGGAGGCACAGGGAGAAGGTGAGTGATGTGACACACACATTGAAAATGACATTTGATTACTGTTGACTAAGACATTATAACTGACCCCATTTGCCATGTCTCTACAGCCTCTACTTCACAACAGTGGCAGGGCCCAGGACGTAGGGTTGTCCCCACAACCAACCCCGCATCCGTCGGCCACCAACCAAGTAAGTTGGAATGTCATTCTTTGCAGTATGTGTTAAGTGACATGATCCCCCAGATTCCGAAAGCCAGAGTCAATGGCATTACCAGAATTACCTGTTCCCACTTCCTTAGATTAATTACTTACCACAATGACCTCTGGCCACTTCCTTACAGTAATGACTTAGCAGACTGACATATGTCGTGATTATTTAGGTTGCCAACTAACAAACATTCCATCCACAGGTGATAAACATGTATTTGTCGCCAAATAATGTTTTTGTCTAAATTTTATACAGGGACCACACGGCGAAGAGTAGAAGAAATGAATCGAAGGGTCCTTGAGTTGGTGGCCGATATGCAGCAGCTGCTTGACTCGTTGGGGACAACAGAAGAAGAATAGTGTTCTGGGTCCTGTCACTGATTTTTTTTGTAAATAGTTTTTTAAATTTTACATTTTTTAAATTTTTAATGTTGTTATTTTTAAACTTGGTTACCCAATGTTTTAAAAAATATATATATAATGGCCAATAAATTGGCCATTAAGTAAAAAAAAAAAAAAAAAAAAAAGTTTCAGTGTCATTTTTAAACACAAATACATTAACACAAAACGAAGGGTCAAATAAATATTTAGTGATGAAGATTCAGATGACCGCGAAGTGGTTTGGGTTTTAGGGGCGTAAAATGGAAGAAGAACATAACTGCTAAGTGGTTTGGGTAAGTTTTAGGGGCCTAAAATGGAAGAAGAAGCTAACCGTGAAGTGGTTTGGGTAAGTTTTAGGGGCGTATAATGGAAGAAGAACATAACCGTGAAGTGGTTTGGGTAAGTTTTAGGGGCCTAAAATGGAAGAAGAACCTAACCGCGAAGTGGTTTGGGTAAGTTTTAGGGGCCTAAAATGGAAGAAGAACATAACCGCAAAGTGGTTTGGGTAAGTTTTAGGGGCGTAAAATGGAAGAAGAACCTAACCGCTAAGTGGTTTGGGTAAGTTTAAGGGGCCTAAAATGGAAGAAGAACATAACCGCGAAGTGGTTTGGGTGAGCTTTAAGGGTCCAAAAGGGAAGATGGAGGATAGTGCTAATTGGTTTGGGTGAGCTTTAAGGGTCCAAAAGGGAAGATGGAGGATAGTGCTAAGTGGTTGGGGTGAGCTTTAAAAGGGTCCAAAAGGGAAGATGGAGGATAGTGCTAAGTGATTTAGCAAAACATTGTAGTAGAAGTGAGGGTGTCAAATATGTAGGCGAGCACTTTAATGAGTTAAATTTGTAGTGCGCAGGTACAAGATCGTAAGGATTTCCGTCTGGACAAATATTTATTGAAAAAGGGAAACAGAAACTAACGGGAAACGTAAAGGATTCGTGTGAGGATACAATGGGAAAAGGGCAAAAACGAAAGGCTACGTTGTAACCTGAGAAAATGAAACAGAAAAGTCACGATTGAAAATGACATCCTCGTACTCTGGCATACGAACGGACGGAAACTTTACAGACGGTTTCCAATGCATGCATAGAATCGCTCGCACACTCATACGAGAGCGGGAACATTTGAAAATAATACGAAATCGGCACAAAAACGAAAGTCTTTTTTTGCCTCTCTGAATCAAGCCTTATGTGTTAAAAAAGGACTTTTTTAATTATATATACCGTATTTTTCGCCCTATAAGACGCACTTATTTTTCCCCAAAAGTGGGGGAAAAATGTCAGAGCGCCTTATCGGGCGAATGTAAAAAAAAAAAAAAAAAAAAATTAAAAAAAAAAATTAAAAAAAAAAAAACTCACCCGTCCCTGCCGCTCCCGCGTTGTCTGGCACACTGCGAGAGGCCAGAGGAGCGGCGGGGGCTCTGTCCCGGCCCCGCCGCTGCGATCGCTGTCTTTTCAGGCAGCGATGACAGCGGCGGGGCCAGAGACAGAGCCCCTGCCGCTCCTCCATCTGCTCCTCCACACGCGAGCACGAAGGTCCCGGCAGTGGGTGGGCGTGGCCTGCACCGGCGCAGGCCACGCCCACCCGCTGCCCGGACCTTCGTGATCGCATGTGGAGAAGCAGATGGAGGAGCGGCAGGGCTCTGTCTCTGGCCCCGCCGCTGTCATCGCTGCCTGAAAAGACAGCGATCGCAGCGGCGGGGCCGGGACAGAGCCAGCTCGTGAATGGGGTGGGCGTGGCCTGCGTCGACGCTGCGGCGCAGGCCACGCCCACCCCATTCACGGAGCCGGCCGCTCAGCGCAGTGGTGTCAGCGGACAGGTGAGTTTAACTTTTTTTTTTTTTATTACTATGGCGCCTGCCTATACTAATGGGGGGAGGGGGTGGGAATGGGGGGATGGGGATGCCACACAGCCTAAGGGGATTGGGGGGATGGGGATGCCACACAGCATTTGGGAATGGGGGGATGGGGATGCCACACAGCATTTGGGAATGGGGGGATGGGGATGCCACACAGCCTAAGGGGATTGGGGGGATGGGGATGCCACACAGCATTTGGGAATGGGGGGATGGGGATGCCACACAGCATTTGGGAATGGGGGGATGGGGATGCCACACAGCCTTTGGGAATGGGGGGAGGGGGATGCCACACAGGCTATGGGAATGGGGGGATGGGGATGCCACACAGCCTTTGGGAATGGGGGGATGGGGATGCCACACAGCCTTTGGGAATGGGGGGATGGGGATGCCACACAGGCTATGGGAATGGGGGGATGGGGATGCCACACAGCCTACGGGAATGGGGAGAGGGGGATGCCACACAGCCTTTGGGAATGGGGGGAGGGGGATGCCACACAGCCTTTGGGAATGGGGGGAGGGGGATGCCACACAGCCTATGGGAATGGGGGGAGGGGTATGCCACACAGGCTATGGGAATGGGGAGAGGGGGATGCCACACAGCCCATGCTAATGGGGAGAGGGGGATGCCACACAGCCCATGCTAATGGGGGGAGGGGGATGCCACACAGCCCATGCTAATGGGGAGAGAGGGATGCCACACAGCCTATTCTAATGGGGGGAGGGGGAAACCCACACAGCCAATGGGAATGGGGGGAGAGGTGGATGCCACACAGCCTATGGGAATGTGGGGAGAGGGATGCCACACAGCCTATACTAATGGGGGGAGAGGGGGATGCCACACAGCCAATGGGTATATGGGGAATGGAAGTGGGGGAAGCCACACTGGATATATGGGGAATGGGGACATGCTACACTGTCTATGGAATGGGGGCATCCCACACGGCCTATGGGAATTGGATAGGGGGAATGCCACACTGTCTGTAATGGTGCGTTTTTGATTGAAATTTTTTTTTTCTTATTTTCTTCCCCCAAATCCTAGGTGCGTCTTATGGGCAGGTGCGTCTTATAGGGCGAAAAATACGGTATATATATCAGTAAATTATTGAACGGATTTACGAAAGAAGTTGTGAAGGAAGTGATGGAAGCACTTAAACATACCATAATGGAATGCCATCTGCCTGTTTATTGCATGCAATTAGCACACTGATTCCTTTTACATCTCGGCTGGGAAAATAAATGGGATGATAGTTTTAGATTAGTTGTTAACCATTTAGTGTTGTTAGAGATGAAATATTATGGGTGATTACTTTATTATTAGAGGTTAACTAATGGATAAAATAATGTCAAGTGAAACTTCTGAGTACCGGTGTTGAGGGCTAATATTCTTTCTGTGGTATTTTTACTCACATATTCCCTGCCAGAAATTGCTGGGAAAGGAAAACCTTAAGCACAATGAAGGGAAATGGAGAAGAGAAGTTTGTCAGCAAAGCTAAGCAGGCAAATGTATTTATATAGTGGCCATTTTTTCACCCATCATTATTATCGTGCACCCAAAAAAATTCAATTTTAAGTGTACCAAAATCCAGGATTTTGACTATCCTGAGATTTGGTCCTTGCCCCCACGGCACCCCGGTTGGGGATGTACTCCTCTGTTAAACTCCCCCAGGTCATCCGATCTGACTCACTCTTCCCCGGTCCTACGGCGCATGTGTGGCCTCTTGTCTAATCAACGCACTCCAAGCATGCTGGTGGCTGCATCCGCCGGCTACCCTCTAAGGAAGCGTGCCCGCACCGGCCAATCACAAATGCCTGGCGTGGGCACATACCCTACTAAAGGGATAGTGAGGATGCAACCGCTGGGGGGTTACACAGTAGAGGGAGGGAATCTAGTGACCCAGGACCTGTATAGATTGCAGATCTGTTGGGGCATGGGTTTTGGCCACTGAAATAATAAGCACCTGAACAGGATTCTATTCAGCTCAGGAGGTGTGAAATTGATTTACAATGTTTCTTATTTTCCACTGTTGAAGTTGAGCACTAGAGATGAGCGAACTTTTGAAAAATTCGATTCGACTGATTCGCCGAATTTTCCGACAAAAATCGTTTCGACCCGAATAAATTCGCGACGAATCGCTATTAAAAACGGCTATTTCTGAGCCTCCTAGAGCCTCAATAGGGTTGTAAACCATTCTGCCTTGCTGTAACACGCACAGGATGCGTGCTGGGTTAGTTAAATAATACTTTGAAGAAATATCACATGCAGATCAGAGGCATCGCTAATAGAATCGCAGAGCGGCACAATTGCAGAGAGTTGAAGTGGCATCACTATGAGGGGCAGGAGCCCAAACATTGCTTTAAAGAGACACTGGAGTTGGCAGCAGCAGGAGCCCAAAAATTGGATGAATCACACCCTGGAGTTGGCAGCAGCAGCAGGAGCCCAAACATTGGCTGAAAGAGACACTGGGGTTGGCTTCAGGAGCCCAACAATTGGATGAATCACACCCTGGAGTTGGCAGCAGCAGGAGCCCAAACATTACTTTAAAGAGACACTGGGGTTGGCTTCAGGAGCCCAAAAATTGGATGATTCACACCCTGGAGTTGGCAGCAGCAGCAGCAGGAGCCCAAATATACACTGGAGTTGGCTTCAGGAGCCCAAAAATTGGATGAATTACACCCTGGAGTTGGCAGAAGTTGGCAGCAGCAGCAGCAGGAGCCCAAACATTACTTCAAAGAGACCCTGGGGTTGGCTTCAGGAGCCCAACAATTGGATGAATCACACCCTGGAGTTGGCAGGAGTTGACAGCAGCAGCAGCAGGAGCCCAAATATACACTGGGGTTGGCTTCAGGAGCCCAAAAATTGGATGAATCACACCCTGGAGTTGGCAGCAGCAGGAGCCCAAATATACACTGGAGTTGGCTTCAGGAGCCCAAAAATTGGATGATTCACACCCTGGAGTTGGCAGCAGCAGCAGCAGGAGCCCAAATATACACTGGAGTTGGCTTCAGGAGCCCAAAAATTGGATGAATCACACCCTGGAGTTGGCAGAAGTTGGCAGCAGCAGCAGCAGGAGCCCAAACATTACTTCAAAGAGACCCTGGGGTTGGCTTCAGGAGGACAAAAATTGGATGAATCACGCCCTGGAGTTGGCAGCAGCAGGAGCCCAAATATTACTTTAAAGAGACCCTGGGGTTGGCTTCAGGAGCCCAAAAATTGGATGATTCACACCCTGGAGTTGGCAGCAGCAGCAGCAGGAGCCCAAATATACACTGGAGTTGGCTTCAGGAGCCCAAAAATTGGATGAATCACACCCTGGAGTTGGCAGCAGCAGGAGCCCAAATATTACTTTAAAGAGACACCGGGGTTGGCTTCAGGAGCCCAAAAATTGGATGATTCACACCCTGGAGTTGGCAGGAGTTGACAGCAGCAGCAGCAGCAGGAGCCCAAATATTACTTTAAAGAGACACTGGGGTTGGCTTCAGGAGCCCAAAAATTGGATGATTCACACCCTGGAGTTGGCAGCAGCAGCAGCAGGAGCCCAAATATACACTGGAGTTGGCTTCAGGAGCCCAAAAATTGGATGAATCACACCCTGGAGTTGGCAGAAGTTGGCAGCAGCAGCAGCAGGAGCCCAAATATTACTTTAAAGAGACCCTGGGGTTGGCTTCAGGAGCCCAAAAATTGGATGATTCACACCCTGGAGTTGGCAGGAGTTGACAGCAGCAGCAGCAGGAGCCCAAATATTACATTAAAGAGACCCTGGGGTTGGCTTCAGGAGCCCAAAAATTGGATGATTCACACCCTGGAGTTGGCAGCAGCAGGAGCCCAAATATACACTGGAGTTGGCTTCAGGAGCCCAAAAATTGGATGAATCACACCCTGGAGTTGGCAGAAGTTGGCAGCAGCAGGAGCCCAAAAAATGGCCTAAAGACATAAATATGTTTTGCACCATTTGGAAAGTGTAAAACGTGGCACCATGCTGAATCTAGTCGCATGCATCAGGCATTGGTGGGTGGAAATCCTGGCTGATCCATCCCTGATTCATTTTGACAAAGGTGAGTCTCTCCACATTTTTAGTTGACAGACAAGTTCTCCTCGCTGTAACTATGGCCCCCGCCGCACTAAACACCCGCTCAGATGGCATGCTACTTGCCGGGCAGGACAGCTTTTCCAGGGCAAACTCTGCTAGTTGCGGTCACAAATCAAGTTTGGCTGCCCAGAAGTCCAGCGGATCCTCAAGGTGTGTTGGCATGGTCATGTCAAAGTATGACATGACCTGCTGGTTGAGGTCCTGCTCCAGGTCTTCCTGCTGCTCATGAGTAGCCTCACTATGCGGGTGTAGAAAGCTACTCATTAGCGACTGAAGACTGAGGCTGCTGCTGCTGATGGAGCTGCTGCTGCTGCTCCTGCCAACCCCCCCAGCGGCCATGGCAGTGGAAGGTGAGCGCAGAGGTCCCCTCGAGTCAGACCTGCGAGAGTATGGACCATGGCGCAGATAGGCATCGGCCAACTGCCTACGTAGAATGTCTTTGTAGTAGTTGAGTTTGTCCTCCCTCTCGGTGGGTTAAAAAAATGCCCCCATTTTGTGCCGGAAGCGAGGGTCCAATAAGGTGGACAGCCAGAAGTCAGCCCGCCGACAGATGGAAACAATTCTGGGGTCACTACGCAAGCACGTGAGCATGCTTCGTGCCATTTGCGCAAGTGACTCGGATGGACTACCTGTCTCCATCTCCACTGCATACTGCCAAGGTGTGCCCAGGTCCTCTGTCTCGCCTTCCTCAAAAACCTCTAGCTCCTCTGGCTGCTCCTGCTCCTCCTCTCCTGTCCGCTGACTAGATAAACCAGCCATTTCGCCAAGCCTAAACTGTGTTTCGCTGGGCAACTCCTCCTCCTCCTCTTCCTCCTCCTCCTCCAGTTCAGCTCCAACGGGGTTCATGTGGCCGTAAGATGTAAACGCCATGTCTCCAGTGCCCTGACCAGCCATGGTTTCCAACATGTGCTGTAGTACATGAAGCAGTGGAATCACGTCGTTCATCCCGTAATCCTGCCGACTGACAAATAAAGTGGCTTCCTCAAAGGGCCTGAGCAAACGGCAGGTGTCACGTATGAACTGCCACTGGTTGACATTGAAGTTACACAGGGGAGTCCCCCTATCTGCTTGGATCATCAGGAAATCCGTGATGGCTTTTCTCTGTTCATATAATCGGTCCAACATGTGAAGGGTGGAATTCCAACGGGTGGAAACATCGCAAATCAGACTATGTTGGGGGATACCATTCTGACGCTGTAGCTCAAGAAGGGTGTGTTTGGCGGTGTAGGAGTGGCTGAAGTGCATGCAAAGTTTCCTTGAAGTTGTTAGGATGTCTTGCAGATGGGGGGAACACTTCAGAAACCGCTTGACAACCAGATTGAAGACGTGAGCCATACAGGGGGCATGGGTCAGGCTTCCTTGGCGCAGCGCAGACAAAATGTTCTTCCCATTGTCGGTAACCATGATTCCCATTTTAAGTTTTCTTGGAGTAAGCCATGTTTGGATTTCCTGATGAATACATTTAAGCAGTTCCTCCCCTGTGTGACTCCGTTCGCCAAGACAAACCATGTGAAGCACTGCGTGACACCTCCGTGCCCGGCACACATGGTAGACTGGAGGGGCACTGAGACTTGAGCCTACAGTGGAGGGTGAGGAGATGGCGGAGGATGAGGAGGCCGAGTCGCACGGTGTCACAGGCCCAACGGGCAGGGAGCGCGGAGGCCGAAGCGGCGTGACCTGTCCAAGTTGCTGCTGCTGCTGCAAAGGGACCACATTCACCCAGTGGGCCGTAAACGACATGTACTGTCCCTGACCGTAGTTACAGCTCCAGATGTCGGCGCTGCCATGCACTTTGCTACACACCGACAGGCTCAAGGACTGGCCCACCTTCTGTTCAACAAAAGTGTGCAGCGCTGGTACTGCCTTCTTGGCAAAGAAATGACGGCTTGGGACTCTCCACCTCGGCTTGGCACAAGCCATCAGTTCTCTGAAAGGTGCAGATTCCACCACCTGAAAAGGGAGCGACTGCAGCACCAGCAACTTGGACAGGAGCACATTCAGCTTCTGCGCCGTAGGATGAGTGGGCGCATACTGCTGTCTCTTGGACATGGCTTCGCTGATGGATTGCTGGCGGGATGCATGACTTGGAGGAGGAGGAGGAGGAGCAGGAGCGACAGAGGATGGGTATGATGCACAGCTGCCTTCGGCTGAGGTGCTGGAGCCTTGGCTGGCAGAAATTGGGAGCTCACTTGGTGAGGAAGCAGACTGGACCACCCCTTGGGAGCCTCGGTTCTCCCAGGTCGCTTTATGGTGACGCATCATATGTTGACGCAGGGCCGTGGTGCCAACATTTGGACCCTGGCCACACCTTCTGCCTACATATCTTGCATGTGGCCATGTTACCCTCCTGCGGATGCTTCAGGAAAAACTGCCACACTGCCGAGTAGCTACTTTTCCCACCCCCTGGCCTCACTGATTCAATGCTGCTGTTGCCAACTCCAGGAACCCCTGCTCCACTACCTCCCGATAAGGTAGACTGCCGCACAGCAGGTGCTCTACCCCGGCCGGCTCCAGCCTTTGGAATTGTGCCCCCATGCTGACTGCTACCACCTTGCTGCCTCAGCTGCTGACTCCGGGGCAACCTGCGCCCCTCTTCTCCTGATGATGACGATGAAGCCCCTTCATCACCCGGCTCCCAAGTGCAATCGGCTTCATCGTCATCATCATCATCACCGAGTTGTGGCTGTACGTCACTGATGTTTGTGGATTCGTCAACAGTGTCTGGCGCAGGAGCTGGAACGCTCGCAGCACCCACGACACTGTCCACATCACTATTTGTCTGCCTAGCTAGAGAAGCCACCTCCATTTCTTGGCTGGGCAGTAGCTGCTGACTGTCCTCTATCTGATGGTCCTCCTCACTAAAGAGTGGAGCTGAACCCAAAGGGAGGGAACGGCGTAGGCCAGAGGCAATGGGAGGACAGGGACTGCTCTCGGGGCATGCCAACTCAGGGTTGTGTCAGAGGAACCTACCGACCCTAGACTGGGGGTCTCAGACGTAAGTTGTGATGATGTTGTTGATGAGCGCGTCAACCAATCTACCACGGCAGATGCGTTACTGGTGGAAACCCGACCGCTAGCAGATACTGGCCGATTAGGTCTCTCAGCGTGACTCCTGCTGCTACTGGCCCCCAGTCTGATGCGAGCTCTGCCTGTGGAATCTTGGCCTCTGCCACTCCTCTTTTCACTTCCAGGCACTTGTCTGCCCGACATAGTCTAACTGGCGTGGTAGTAGGTGATATTTTAAGAACCCCCGGGCAGCGGTGGGTCTATATGAAACAGAATATAATGCACACCAAAAGTGAGCAGTAACACTCAGCCTCCAACAGGCCTGCTTAGTGTAAATAAGAGAGCTGCTTAGTGTAAATAAAGAGGGGTATGGTATGTTACAGAATGGGATGCCCCAACAGAAGTGCACCTGGCAGGCAGCAGTAAGTCTATGCACAGCAAAAGTGTCTTTATCAGGCCTAATTTCAATTAGAATAAGTGCAAATGGTTATATGGTGTTAAACAGAGGCTGCTGTAGTCACAGAATGGGATGCCCCAAAAAAGAAGTGGACCTGGCAGGGTCCAGTAGTGCTATGCCCAGCAAAAGTGTCTTTATCAGGCTAATTTCAATTATAATAAGTGCAAATGGTTATATGGTCTTAAACAGAGGCTGCTGTAGTCACAGAATGGGATGCCACAACAGAAGTGGACCTGGCAGGGTCCAGTAGTGCTATGCCCAGCAAAAGTGTCTTTATCAGGGCTAATTTCAATTATAATAAGTGCAAATGGTTATATGGTCTTAAACAGAGGCTGCTGTAGTCACAGAATGGGATGTCCCAAAAAAGAAGTGGACCTGGCAGGGTCCAGTAGTGCTATGCCCAGCAAAAGTGTCTTTATCAGGCTAATTTCAATTATAATAAGTGCAAATGGTTATATGGTCTTAAACAGAGGCTGCTGTAGTCACAGAATGGGATGCCCCCCCAAAAAAGTGGACCTGGCAGGGTCCAGTAGTGCTATGCCCAGCAAAAGTGTCTTTATCAGGGCTAATTTCAATTATAATAAGTGCAAATGGTTATATGGTCTTAAACAGAGGCTGCTGTAGTCACAGAATGGGATGCCCCAAAAAAGAAGTGGACCTGGCAGGGTCCAGTAGTGCTATGCCCAGCAAAAGTGTCTTTATCAGGGCTAATTTCAATTATAATAAGTGCAAATGGTTATATGGTCTTAAACAGAGGCTGCTGTAGTCACAGAGTGGGATGCCCCAAAAAAGAAGTGGACCTGGCAGGGTCCAGTAGTGCTATGCCCAGCAAAAGTGTCTTTATCAGGCCTAATTTCAATTATAATAAGTGCAAATGGTTATATGGTCTTAAACAGAGGCTGCTGTAGTCACAGAATGGGATGCCCCAAAAAAGAAGTGGACCTGGCAGGGTCCAGTAGTGCTATGCCCAGCAAAAGTGTCTTTATCAGGCTAATTTCAATTATAATAAGTGCAAATGGTTATATGGTCTTAAACAGAGGCTGCTGTAGTCACAGAATGGGATGCCCCAAAAAAGAAGTGGACCTGGCAGGGTCCAGTAGTGCTATGCCCAGCAAAAGTGTCTTTATCAGGCCTAATTTCAATTATAATAAGTGCAAATGGTTATATGGTCTTAAACAGAGGCTGCTGTAGTCACAGAATTGGATGCCCCAAAAAAGAAGTGGACCTGGCAGGGTCCAGTATTTCTATGCCCAGTAAAAGTGTCTTTATCAGGCTAATTTCAATTATAATAAGTGCAAATGGTTATATGGTCTTAAACAGAGGCTGGTGTAGTCACAGAATGGGATGCCCCAAAAAAGAAGTGGACCTGGCAGGGTCCAGTAGTGCTATGCCCAGCAAAAGTGTCTTTATCAGGCCTAATTTCAATTATAATAAGTGCAAATGGTTATATGGTCTTAAACAGAGGCTGCTGTAGTCACAGAATGGGATGCCCGAAAAAAGAAGTGGACCTGGCAGGGTCCAGTAGTGCTATGCCCAGCAAAAGTGTCTTTATCAGGGTAATTTCAATTATAATAAGTGCAAATGGTTATATGGTCTTAAACAGAGGCTGCTGTAGTCACAGAATGGGATGCCCCAAAAAAGAAGTGGACCTGGCAGGGTCCAGTAGTGCTATGCCCAGCAAAAGTGTCTTTATCAGGCCTAATTTCAATTATAATAAGTGCAAATGGTTATATGGTCTTAAACAGAGGCTGCTGTAGTCACAGAATTGGATGCCCCAAAAAAGAAGTGGACCTGGCAGGGTCCAGTAGTGCTATGCCCAGCAAAAGTGTCTTTATCAGGGCTAATTTCAATTATAATAAGTGCAAATGGTTATATGGTCTTAAACAGAGGCTGCTGTAGTCACAGAATGGGATGCCCCAAAAAAGAAGTGGACCTGGAAGGGTCCAGTAGTGCTATGCCCAGCAAAAGTGTCTTTATCAGGCTAATTTCAATTATAATAAGTGCAAATGGTTATATGGTCTTAAACAGAGGCTGCTGTAGTCACAGAATGGGATGCCCCAAAAAAGAAGTGGACCTGGCAGGGTCCAGTAGTGCTATGCCCAGCAAAAGTGTCTTTATCAGGCCTAATTTCAATTATAATAAGTGCAAATGGTTATATGGTCTTAAACAGAGGCTGGTGTAGTCACAGAATGGGATGCCTCACAGCAGACTTAAGATCAGTTCAGTATATATGCACAGTTAGTTAGTATAAGCAGCCTGAAAACGCTAACAAAGCCTGTCAGCCAGCTAGTAACACTCAGGCTGGATGAAAAAAAAAAAAAAATCTCCCTGTGACAGCCTCCAATTTTCCCTACCTTTCCCTGTTTTTTGCTGACTTTCTGTCTGTCTCCTGCCTGTCTCCAGCCTGTCCCTGTCTGTCCCTGCCTGTCTAACTGCCTCTCTCCCTCAGCTACACAGCGTTCTGTCTCTCACGAATGCAATAGAGAAATGAGGAAGGAAAAGCAAGATGGCCGACTTAAATAGCGCTGTGACGTCACCGGGCTTGCTAGCTGCTGATAGGCTGCATGTGACTGCCCCAGCTTGCACTGGCGCGGGATAGATGTCCAGACATGTCCCGTCCGCCATCTTAGAATGCCTGTAAATGTAAATGAATGGATGTTAAAGGAAAACTTCGAGCGATCGAATCGCGGGGAAATTCGGATCCGGGTTCGTCCGGATCGATTCGCTCATCCCTATTGAGCACCAAGCAGCATATGCCACTGAACAACGGGGGGGGGGGGGGAATCAGGGGGACAATTTTAAACTTTATTTTCCTGACTGGCGGTCTGCTTTAAGTGATGCCATTTTGTAAACATTGTATATGTGTGTTTTGCTTGTTGTTGCACTGTTATGGCTAGCTGCTTGACAGTTCATCTGTTAGAAAAATGGTTTCTATGGGTTGATGTGACATTGGCTGTTTACGAAAAGACCACCTGCCTCCGCTATATATTGTTTTGTACTTTCATGTGACATTTAAGGCTTAGATCAATAGTTCATTATAAACTTCCAGACATCATCTGTCTATGATTTTGCACATAATGTATCTTATGAACATCAATTATTCTACTGTCTTTTCACAGTGTACTGTAGATTGAAGGATTAACTGACAGCATATCATTACAATCAATGGTGATGATAGGCCTTAATACATGTAGGTAGGCCTGCATAGCGGCTAAAATATAGAGACCCTTTCATGCCTAGCCACTTATATTGTGTGGCAGTAACAATTCTCCAATGCACCAAAAGTGCAAAAAATACTGTGCATTTATTCTAAATTTGGGTTCTTGCAAACGCAGGACCGCTATTCAGAGGCTGCTTAGTGCTAGTGGCAGAGAGGACAGGAGTCTACCCTGCTGCAGCGGTAGCGACCAAGAGGTACTCTGGAGCAGCAGTCTGGAGAAACCCCCAGCTGGATTACAATAAAAAAACCTGATTACTTCACCCAGGATGCAGAAATGTCCCCAACACACTTGCTACCCGGTGACTGTACATTTCATGTACGTTTGGATGACTTTGTGGGAAAGCTATTAAATTTGTCCATTCTTGGTTCTCACTCCTGTTCTGGATACCATGTGAAAAGTCATAAGAGCATCCCTGTCAATGTGCGACAAAACAAAAAAAAACTATACACCTCTTTTGACCCAGCGCTGGTGCTGGAATACTTACTGGGAGGGGAGCTCGACCCCCCCACCCCACCATGCAGTATCAGTCTCTCATCACCACCTCTTGCAGGGTGGATTTACACACATCTGCAATGTAATGCAATTATTCTATCACATTTGATCTAAAAAAGGCAAGATTTCTCTGGTTTAACAGGGCTAATGTGCAGGAGGAACCGGTAATTGGGACTAGTACCACTCAAGATCCTATCAGGTGGTACTTGACAGCTACAGAGTGACCTGTACCCCAACATGATCTGTTGGCATCTATGCTTTACCCAAACCTGATTTGCTCCAGAAGTGCAAAACTGCTCTAAAGGAAAATAATTATTTATGTGCATTTTGAGTGGGTTTTATGCACTTTACTGGACTGCCAACCCATACATAACCCCCAGGTGGTATGTGAGATTAGAAAATGGAAAGTGGTACTTGATGAAAAAGGTTTGGGGCCCCCTTGCCATACATATGTCTAATTTGGAGTGGAATATTTTGTTTTTCTCTTTGCTCCACCAGCAAAATCAAGTGCAGTGACTAGCTGCTGTGGTCATGTGGTTGTCTGCGGCTAGATATGCAGAAGAGAGGCCTGTGGACCATGTGAGCTTGTATGCCACTCACAGTGCTCAATTCCGCTGGGAGGCTGAGGAGATAGGTAAGGTTTCCTGGGTTTAAGGGGGGAGTTAATGCAGAGGGAGGCCTAAGCAATCGGGATGCCACCCCCCCCCGGTTTGAAAAGCCATTTTGTCTGATTAAAGCTACAGCCATGGCTGGTACTGTAGGGAGGGGTGGGTATGTCCTGTCTGTTCTGGAGAAAGCTGTTCCTCAGTGAAATTGCAGAGCAGCCCTGGAGACAGGCTATGTAAGGAAGGAAGAGAGGGAGGAATAGGGTAGAGTGTCCGAGGAGCAAGAAGGGAAACTAGAGAGTTGAGGATGGGTGATGCAGCTCCCTATCCCCAGCAAAGACTGTGTTGGATAAAACCACAGCCCCTACCCTACGGACCACCAGTCATGCCCCCCTTTAAACAATGGTAGGTAAAACTAACCCCTCAAACTCCCCAGAATTGAGCCCTCATCAGGCTTGACCCTGTAGCCTTCTTCAGTTTGGGGGGAGGGAGTGGTGACCGGACTTTTCAAAACCCTCATTGGAGACCTTACAAAGCCATCAATGTTGCCAAGGGACTGGCGGCCTAACTTCCCTTCAGGGCTGTTTTCCATTCCATCTGGGCTTTAACATGCATGTCTTGTATGGCCTTTTTTTTAGTGTATTCTCAATACTTTTGGGTGAAATATGTGCAAAAAAAAATCAAAAAAAAATCTATTTTTTGCAATTTGTAGTGTTTTTTGTAATAACAAATGTAAGTTTGTCAAAAAATCTTATTGTGTGTGAGACCCCAATTTGTCCCGGTTACAGCGGTACCACATATGTATAGGTAGACACCCTTTGCTGCCCAGGAGACTCCCCCAAACTGAAACAGAGCTTTAGGAAATTTTCTGATAAAATACAACTGTGATATGCGCACCTTGCAGTTTTTCCAGAAAAAAAAGCGGCAATTTTATTTGAAAATGTTAAACACTCTAGAGCAGAGTTTAGGCTTTAACATGAAATGTCTTGTTTGTAATTTTTCTACTGTTTTTTTAAAATATTTTTGTTAAAAAAAAAATAAAAAAAATATTTTTTAGACAATTGTCTCCTTTATTTTAAATAAAACATTTGTTTTATTAATGAAAACCATATTGCATGTGAAAGCCCCATTTCTCTTGATTACAACGGTACCACATATGTATCGGTAGCCCCCGCATTCTTGCCCTGGAGACCCCCCAAACTGAAAAGAGCAATTTATAACATTTACAAATAAAATACAACTACTATCCACACTATAAGCATAGGGGTTAATTAAAAACAAACGACATAGGGTCCCCCCTCCTGGGGGGGAACCCTTTTTGGGAATTTTAAGGGTTAAAAACCCTTAAAAATCCCCCCCCAAAAATGACATGGGGTCCCCCTTACCCATCATAACCAGCCCGGGACCAGCATGGGCTTGTAGGAACAGGGCACAGGGGTCAGCTTTGGTGGCTCTTCTGTCCCCCCCTGGGCTTTGGGGAGGCAGGTAATTGGGGGTGCGGGGCTAATAGCAAGTCACCCGCTAGCCGCAGGTGACTTGCCAGCCCCCAGCCCTGTGAACTGGTATAGGGGACTTATGGATCCCTTACCAGTTCACAAAGGGTTAAGTGTAAAAAAACACGGACACAAGGAGAAAAAATATTTTATTTATTATTATTTTTTTTAATACTTACATCCCACCCATCCTCGGCCACTGTGTCCCATGCTGATCACTCTGGCTTCTGCTCTCCTGCTGCTGCTGGAAGGCTTTTATAGCTGCCGGGTGACAGAGCATAAGGGGTTAATTTAAAAAAAATGATAGAGAGTCCCCCCTCTTTGAAATTTTAGGGTTAAAAACCTTTAAAAATCCCCCCCAAAAATGACATGGGGTCCCCCCTACCTGAAATAACTATCACGGGACCAACTATGCAGGGCTCGTAGAAACAGCTTCGGTGGCCCCCGGCCCTGCAGACTACAAGCCGGCATAGCCTATGGCCATGGGCTCTTCTGCCCCCCCCCTGTGCTTTAGGGAGGCAGGTAATTGGGGGTGCTGGGGGTTAATGGCAAGTCACCCGCTAGCCGCAGGTGATTTGCCAGCCCCCAGCCTTGTGAACCGGTATAGGGATCTCATGGACCCCTTACCAGTTCACAAAGGGTTAACAGTAAAAATATACACACAAATTTTTTTTTTATTTACTCACCTCCGATCCTCCTCTGTCCCCCGGCGATCCCCGATGACAGCTGCCGGGTTCTCGGTGGAGGGAGGCTGGGGGAGGGATCACAGCCCTCTCCCCGCCTCCAACCTCTCTCATCCGAGCACCCAGAGCTACTGATCGTCTCGGGTGAGAGAAGCTGGCTGCCATCGGCCAAAACGGGGGGGGGGGGGGGGTCTATTTTGGGCGCTCTCCTGAAGAGAGAAGAGCCCCGGGGGGGGGGGATCGGATGCCCCCCGGGTGAAGAGAAGACCCGGCCCAATACAACGAGGGATCAGGTGAGTTTTTAAAAGAGTTAAGGGTTAAAGGGACTACTTAGGTGATTGTTGTAGGGTACTCTAGTGGTAGTCATGGTCACCCTTAAATGTAATGGTAATTGTAATACAGCAGATATATATACCATGGTCACAGTAATTGCAATCCAACAGGTGTATGTTACGGTCGGCTGATAATCTCACGTACAACTCAGCTCTGTCTTAAACAGTGTAGTTCCACTTTGACTTCTCAGCCCAGCACAGCAATTAGTGCATTCACAAGTTGAAGCCAAATCTCGATATCAACATATCTTAGCACAGTTTCAGAATACTCTGTTCACAGTTAATCACAATGCTATAGAGGCCTAGTTTACCCCACGTTGACGTGAACACCAACTCTCAGTAACTTATCCAGGGCATCACGTGGGGCAATGTGACTGGCTGCTGCGGTCATGTGGTTGTCGGCAGCTAGATACCCAGCAGAGGCCTGTGGACCACGTGAGCTTGTATGCCACTCACAGTGCTCAATTCTGCCGGGAGGCTGAGGAGAGAGGTAAGGTTTCCAGGGTTTTAGAGGGAGTTAATGCAGAGGGCGGCCTTGGCAATCAGTTAATCACATTGCTATGGAAGCCTAGTTCACCCCACGTTGATGTGAACACCAACCCCCAGTAACTTATCCAGGGCATCACGTGGGGCAATAAGTACTAAGGGAGAGCCTCTCTGCTTTATAGATATTGGTCACACCTTGGGTTCAAAGCTTCCAGTGATCCCACTGGTATGAACACCAAGTCAGCAAATGTCTAGGGACAACACTCCCAACCGGGCTCAAAACTCTCTGCACCTTCTTCACTCCAGCAGTTGTCTCTCTATCTATTAGTTTCATACCGAAGGTACCCATGGGTTCTCTCTCTTGACAGGGTCTTCTCCAGACTTCCCAAAACCCTTGCACTCCGAAGTAGTATCTCCTCTGCGTTGTGCTTGCTGTTGCCAAGCCACTCTCTGATTTGGCACTAAACTGGGCTTTTATACGCTGACCAACCCAGTGATCTACCAGGAACTCTACCTTCTATACCCCGGGACCAAAATGTGGTTAACCGGATACAATATACAGTTCCCTTGGCAGTAATTTTGGTTGCAGTTCAGTATATTATTTTTTATGCTTCAATGTTTTATGAGGACCTCTGGGGGCATGGCGATGCGCTCAGCAAGATGTTTGCCTGCTGAGATAGCTTCACAACGAACAGGACACACTTTGATAATTTGACGCTCCTAATCGTCTATCATGCAGTATTGACTGGTGTTGGAACGCGAGGTACTTGCTCAGATCGCTCCAGGTTGCCCAGTGGAGTCCTATTGCTGAAGCCTGAAGCTGCTGCATACAGTCTGGAGGGGCCGGCCGCCAAATGTAATCATGTGTGTCAGCGGCCGGGGGCTGGGAAGGTTGGACGTGGTCACCCGGGAAGGTGCAAGATGATGGAGGGGAGCGGGGGCACGTGCCTGAGGATGGAAGAAGCAGCAGCATCCTAAGGTCGGCTGCTGGGGCCAAGAAAGAAGCCAAGACAGCAGATGCTGCTTGGGTGGATCGTGGCCCATGGTCGTCGTCTTCTTCAGTTAGTAATCATGAGCAAGATGATCAGTTAGAGGACTCTATCTCATCTCAAGACGAGATCCTGACGGTCTCTAAGTTTGGGAACCTGCTGACAGAAGCCCTAGAGTTCACCTCCCGTAGACTCATAGATGAGGCAGTGTATTTCCCTTTCTAGACACAACCACCATCTTAGAAGCTCATGCAGAGGACTTCAAATTCTTGAAAGCTGAGGTCACTCTACTCAACCATAAACAGGAGGACCAAGAGAATCAAGAGCGTAAGTCCAATTTGAGAATCAGGATTACTTACAAAGGACTTAAAATCAACAGCAGCCGTGCTTTTCCAGGAGCTCTGCCCCAGTATTCCAACTTAGTTTGACCAAATTCACTGGGCTCTCACATGGAGGTCCCCTGGGATCCACTGCATGATATTATAGTGAAGCTGCATATTTTCAAAACCAAGGAGCAGCTCTTGCAGGCATTAAGGGAACGGGAGAGCCTGGTGTTTCAAGGGTGTTCTTTCCAGATCTACTCTGACTTGGCTCCTGCTACCATTCAGGGGGAGGGTGTTCAAGCCATATATAAAAACATTTCAGGACAAGTTACTCAGATACAAATGGGGATTCCCCCCTTTTGCTTGTATTTTAATAAGCCCTTTTTAGTATCTATGCCAAAGGAATTGAGGATGCTCTTAATCTCCTTGAAGTTAGTCTCTCTATACTGTCCCTGTGGATGAATCGCAGACCGGGGAAGGGTCCATGGATCAAATTAGATAGGGCGCTGCGGAAGCACCTAAGGATCATTGTACTTGTGGCAAGTGGTCCAAAGTAGAATGTAGATGAATCCTTGTCTGACCCAGGATTAGGTATATTGGCGAATGGGGTGGTCATAAGTTTTTGCTGGTGGTAGCTCTAGATTGCAGCCCATCTGATCATGTTTTTTTTTTTTTTTATAAAGTTCTCTACGTTTTGAGATTCTGGTACTTTTTGATCTTTTTCTTGTTAATCATGAGAGGTTGTTTCTCCCCTTCCCCTTAGTGGCCTATCGGGACCCTAGGGTTACTTCCCCCCGAATAGTTGGATTGGAACATTTGAGGGAGTACAGTTTTGGGATATAAAGATTCAGGATCCATATTGTTGAAATTTTAGAGTTTCTTTAGTGTCTCTGAGTGTAACATGATATATACTATTTTGCTTTCTTCCTTTTTTGCCCTAAGTTGGAATGGTGGAAGGAGGCTACCTTTTGGTTTCTCAGTCGAGATTACCTAGGAACACCACATATTCTTTTTTCTTTGTCTGCTTTCTTTGATTAGGTCTGGCTTTTCGTCCTATTCTGTTTTCTTATTCTTTTTTTCTTTCCCTTTTTCTAACTTTAACTTTCTTCTTGTTACTTACCTTAATCCAGCTCACTAAAATAACGCACCCACCACATGTGCCTTGGTTTTTTACTATACAGCACTCTCAATTTCTAGGGACCGTTGACAGGGGCATCCCATTTAACTATGCAAAGCTATGGGGTATAAATTGATTTATTTGAACTTTAAAGTGGACCAAAACTCAGCAGGATCGATTCATTCCCTCCCCGCGGAGCATCCAAAATCTGGATGCCCTGCTGTGTGAAACCCCCCAGGACACCCGCAAACCTTACCTGAATCCCGGTCCAACGGCGCATGCGTGGGCCGCAGCCGCATCTCGCACTTCTCTCTAGAAGGGCGCGTGCCCGCGCCGGCCATTCACAAATGCGCGCTCCATGATAGAGGGAAGCGTGAGATGCGGCCGCCAGCGTGCTCAGAGCCGCTGAGGTAAGACGTCGCTTTGATGCACATACCTCAGCGTCTCCGTGCACGCCGATTGGACAAACGGCTGCGCATTCGCCGTAGGAGCGGGGTGAGGTGAGTTGTATCTAGCGATCTGGGGGGTTTCACATAGCGGGGCACCCCCGATCAGGGTGCCCCGGGGAAGTGGACCAAAACCCAGGATAGACAAAATCCTCTGTTTTGGTCCACTTTAAGGGGTTTAATGCTCCCCAGAAATGGTTGCAGGCTTACAGGAAACCCACCTTTCTCAAACCTCCACCCTTAAATACTTCCCGTTTCCTTATACCCAGATATACACAGCTAGTACACAAAGTAAACATGGGGTTCCAAATCTACTCCATTTGCATGCTCTCATCAATATCAGGATGGACGGGGTTGGTTATTTTGGGGGAAAATATATGACCAAAAAGTCACGTTGGTATGTTAATACACGCCTAATACAGGCCTACTGAAATTCAGGACCTGTTCCATAAAATTAAATCTGCTAAACGTGGATTATTGGTTATGGGTGGGGACTCCAATATGACTCTATTCCCTCATGTTAACAGATGGGATTCCACTTCCCTGGTTAATTTCTTCCCGAGATTCAAATCTGGCCAAATCTTTTCAGCATTTATTTGTGGATGCAGGCTTGGTAGACTCATGGCGGAAATGCAACCTGCGGTCTCAGGAATTTACATTCTGCTCGCACCCATGAGTCTTTTTCTAGAATAAACCATGTATTCCTCTCGATTTCTGCTTTATCTCTGTTAAACATCATAATCAAACCAATATCATGGTCAGACCATGATGCCAGTGCATTTACTTTAAAATCGTTGATCCCTCGCCCCAAGTCTTTTAGGTTCAAATCATTGCTTAGTAAGCCTGAGACAAAGGTAAGTATCCAGGTACTCTTAAGACACATGCTAGCATTTGGGATGCCCACCGGTGAAAGTGAATTACTACTTTAAACTTGAAAACGAGACAAACGAGACAAAATGCAAAAGGTAAGTAACCAGTTACTCTTAAAATATTAATGCTAGCACGCTTTTTAAAGAGTGACACCAGGAAAAGGAAAAGCTAAATAGGCAGGTGTGTTATTAACACTAAATAGGCATGAAAGCTAATGCAAACATTGTAAACTGTGTCTTTCTTTCTCTGTCACTGTCACAGCCTCTCTCCTTCTCTCTCTGGCTCTATCTGTCCCTCGCTCTATCTGTCTCTTGTTCTATCTGTCTCTCCCTTGCTGTATCTATCTGTCTGTCTGTCTGTCTGCCTATCTATCTGTCCATCGCTCTCTCTGAGTGACCCGTTCTTGCCGCAATACAGTGTCGAAATGAGCTTCCGCAAAATGGCCGCCGCTTATATAGGGCTGTGACATCATCGGGAAGCCTGGCTGCTGATAGGCATCATGTGACGCCTACCCAGGATTCTTCGCCCCATGGGACATGTCCTGACATGTGGATCCACCATTTTAGATGGCCTGGATAGTAGTAAATGGAGTTTTAAGGAAGCAATTTGAGCGATCGAACAGCTCAGTGGCGTTGCTAGGGCTGGTGTCACCCGGGGCGGTAGGAAATGGTGTCACCCCCTCCCCCCCCCCCCCAAAGAAAAAAAATTTTTGTATGTTGAAAGAACTCAATGGCAGAGAAAAGGAGCACACCGATTACAGACAGCTGGAGGAGAAAAGGGGCGGGCCAGACAGGCAGCAACCAATAGGAGTCGGGGCAGGGCCAGACATCGCACCTGAACAAAAGCGGGGCGCGCGCCTATTATAATCAATGTATGATAGCAGAGGCGCTTATGCGTTGTGCAGTACCTCACTAGCACACATACATCGGCCTGCACGCTCCCTTTATGTCCATTAAAAACACCCATCTCCCGCCAGGTAACGCGCCCACCATGCAACACCACCACACACGCCACTGAGCAGTTACAGCTATAAATCCCCGAATAAACAGGAACAGCGTGCGCTCACCCGAGCAACACCACACACGCCCTCACCTGTTTCTGGCGACGAATACCGCGCGCGCTCTCAGCAACAGCGAACAAAAGCTCCCACCTCGTCCACGTGACCTGCTGTGCGCGCACACCATTGGTCCACAGATTCTGGACAGGCACCAGCAGCCTCCTGCCAAATGGCGCTCGAGCGCTGTGGGAGAGATGCGTAGGTGTCGCCGTGAGGGCATAGCATCCCCACAACTGACTGCTCTGTGCCACAGGCTGGCAATAATTGAGGTGACATAATGCTATAGTGCGGTGTCACCCTCTAGGTCTGGTGTCACCCGGGGCGGTCCGCCCCCCCCCGCCCCCGGGTCGCTACGCCACTGGAACAGCTGCGATATTTTCTTCATATTCGTTTCGCTCATCTCTACTATTGACATTTATGACATTTATGCCTTTTTGGCCTTGTTGATCAGCAAGCCACCCTGGGGAGACTAGTCACCAGAGCCCAAAGTATGTTTTGCTTGAATCTGTTCAAAATAATTAATCATTTTTTTCTGAAAACCAAACCTGACAAAAACCCTAGTCCTCCTCTCCTAAGGAAAGATTGCCGACCTGCCATTTCGGTAATGCTGATCTATTACAATACAATTGACAGATATTATCTTTCTTTGTGCATACAGAGCCAGACTTAAGGTTTGCCAGTAGACATTAATCAAAGCTCTATAGAACAGCTGACTGTTCGCTGCGGCATTTCCTAGAGTCTATTCCTGAATGCAGCCAGGCAAGTGCTAGTGCGTGTTACACTCAAAGAATAGATGGATCGCTGGATATTAAAATAGGATTATGCCCATCACAATGCTTTCTGATTACAGATGTTGAGTTCTTCCTGGTTGATCTAAAAATCCACAAAAAAAATAAGTTTAGAGATTTATTTCTTTTTGTGCATAACAAACAGATTTTGAAATGCCAGTTGAGTACCGCAAAGCCTGAAATGTCATAAATAGTAATGAGCTGGAGCACTCGGTCATGGTATCTGGCATTTGGTACCAGTACAAAGCTCAGTATAGAAATAACATACAGACCATCCCAGGAAAAATCCAACCATAAAAGTACATTGAATCAATGCTAATACTAAAAAGTAGATGCAGGCAAGCTAAATTATCCAGTTGATACTTCCAATGTTAACAAGATGAATCCAAATCTAAACCAATGTGCAATCTAGATATAAATGAAAGGAGCTTACCCACATATAGCATACACCTACATGCTCGCAATGTAGCCACACTACTTCCTTGGGATTTTCTTCCTCCTCCTGTCCTCCACCGGTTGGTGGCAGAGGTTCCCTCCTGGTCCACTGGACTGTGTTTTTCTGATGCTGGGGTGCAGCTATTGCAGCCACCATTGAGGAAACGGGTCCCCCTTTCCTCTACCTTAGCATTTTGCCAGGGAGGAAGGTCATCAGAGGACAGTGGAAGGGACGCAGAAGAGCCCCAAAGATTGGAGAATGACCTGGAACAGGATCTTGAACACCACTGGACAAGATGAGGATAGCACCAGTAAGTAGTAAAATTAAGAATTATACATTTTTGTGTGTATTTTATTAATACACTTGGGGCGAACTGTTAAGTTGGACCAAAACTCACAGAGATTGGCCTGTTAATCCATTTGATTCCTTCCCCCCTGTGGCATCCAGAATCGGAATGCCCTGCTGTGTGAAACCACAGGTCGCCCTGGTATACTCACCTTCAGTCATGGTCCAATAGTGTATGCGTGAGCAGCATTGCATCCCTGCTAGCCGCTTAGCAGGGTGCATACCTGCACCAGGCATTTGTGAATAGCCGGTGTGGACACGGTAGTGTGGATGCAGTGCCGCGCCCCTTGCCCATCAGCGCAGTCAAGTGTGCTCACTGGAAGGGAGGTTGCGCATGTGGTGTCGTAGGACCAGGGGAAGGTGAGTCAGTTCGGGTGACCTGGGGGTTTCACACAGTGGGGCATCCCTGATCGGTGTGCCCCAGGGGCAAGGACCAACACCCAGGACAGTCAAAATCCTGGGTTTTGGTCCACTTTAAGCTATACCAGTTCACATGGTAGGTAGCTGCCATGTCATCTGCTGGCATTGGGAAGGTGACATGGCAGTACCCCACCCGATTACCTGCAACCCCATTTGGAATGCTGGGAGGTACGGAAGAGCCCAGTGCCCACGGCAGCCTTGGAAGATTCCCAAACCCATACTGAAGAGAATAAGGGCTGATAAACTGGCAGGGCCAGGGGGTGACTCTGAGTGCTGGGCTGGGTTATCGGCCCTTATGTCTGGTGCCCAGGCTATTTGGCTTTAAATTTAAAAAAAAAGAGAATTGCTGGCTGTCATTTTTATATGCGAGATATTCCAGCATGGCTTTTATCACTGAAATATTAGACAACTCGCTGATAGTGATTCAGTAAACTGTAAAATGGTTGGAAGTGAGATATGTTTCTTGCACATGTGGGTGGATCTCACAGGTGTCCCTGACACCTTTACTGAGTGCCCTTGACATACAGTAGCAACAGCTGATTATAATTTTTTTTACAGATTCGTGCGATTTAGCAAGGCAAAAAAAGGTTTTTATCCACACAAGATCTGTGCTCTCAAATTGCGAAAAATGAACAGAAGCAAAAGGTAAGTGCAATTATTTTTACATCTGCCTAGAATGGTTGCAAACATGCTTGGCACATTACCTCATGGCTTTTTTAATGAAAAAAAATCCATTAAGCACATGCTAACATGATTTTTTTTTTTTACCTGTAGAAGTTTAATATACATTTTGTTGTACTTTTCTCACCTGGCATAAACAGACATATGATCTCTGATTCTATACTGTATAAGCCTAATGTTCAGATGCCAGATTCAGAAGAGAATCAGATGGACACATCCTACATCTTATGATCCTTACCTATTCTCTTTACCCCTTATCCTTTAGACTGTATACTTGAAAGGATAGGGCTTGCTCCTATTGAATCCTGTTTTCAGAGTTCGAGTATTGTAGCATCTTGTTTGTATTGGTCTATGTACTCTTTTTTACCTTGTTTGTTTATTTATCTTCATCCATAGCATAGTAATTATAAAAATATTAATACATTAAACACCCCAAAGCAAAGGCATAAAGCACAAAGGCATAAAGCGTTTTGGAAGGTTTGGGAATATCCTGTTGTGGGAGTTAGGACATGGGTTGGGTACTGGAGAGAAAAGTAACTGACTAGAAACATGAAGACACATGAAAATACAATCTGTCTGCACCACCAGAGAAGTAAATCAATAGTAATAATAGTAATAGTGATGCTAATTGTGCCCATTGTGTACTTAAGAGCACATGGAATTTTACCTCTGCATATTTCCCATTTGTGAACTTGTGAGCAACACACCTATACGAAGACACAATGACTCAACATGGGGACGGGGCCAGGTACATGCATTTATAGACACAAAGGGGATGATTAACCCATAATTAACATGTACTGTAGCTCAGTGGTAAGAGCAGTGGACTTGGACTGATGATAGATGGCGGATCACCGCTTCAAAACCTTGTCCATGCCAGTCCTGATATATAGCATGCTTATCTTTTTGAGATTAAATGGATTGTAACTCACAAAATTACAAAATCCCCTAAATGGACCCCTTACTAATTCACATCAGCAGAGTGAAAAAAAATCTATTACCAATGTTAACCAGTTTAATGCCTATAGATAGTACAGATAATGAAGTGAGGGTATTGGACACCCAAGACCCCTTATACCAGTTCATAGTTCAGGGCACACAGCAAGCAAAGGTACCTGTCGGACATGCCGGGATGTGGCTTGTCATTGCCCCTTGCCTAACTACCTGTGCTTCCACCAGCCAAGGGGGTGTAAAAGAGTACAGAATTGTGGCCTGTGCTGAAGCATGCAACTATAGCCAAAAGCTGGCTGATTGGTCTCCCAAGCCTAGGGATCCTAGACTTTATGCCTGGTGCATCGGGCTAATAGACCCGGATAAAGAGGGGGGGGGGTTTATTTTACAATATAAATAACAATAAAATTGGGGGTAAATGTCATTTTTTATGGAATGTTCCCTCCCTATACCTTTTAGAGTTCAGCTTTGGATGTGTAAAAACTTTGGAAAATCAGACCTGTCTCTGTCTAAATGTATGGTGCCATGACTGGCTGTGTGCTCGACAGCACATGATCATTGCAATTTTGGGGATTTCCAGGGATAGCAATGTGTCCTGGAATGTCCAGATATGGAGGATTGTTTGGAGGATTTCTTGTCTGATATTTATATTGATCCTTCTAGCATAAAGTGAACAGATATCCCACTTTCGGTGGGACAGTCCCACTTTGAGGCCCACTGTCCCTCCGTAAACTCTGGGGACAGCGAAATGTCCTGCTTTGCTGACATTCATAAGACTGTCCCACCAAATGCAGAATGCAGAATGCTGGATGTCTGGATGGTTTACAACTGCTTTGACTCTTTGGTTGAATGGTGGTAGTGGAATGCATGGACTTCTGAGTATTAGCTTAAACACCAACATCTTTTATGCACCAAATATTCCTAGAGCATTAGACCCTTAATCAAGTGACACGCATTCACACTCCTACCACGCCCAGCACACACAAACAGGTTTAAACTGTCCCACTTTGAGGACCCCAAAAATGCCTGACCTCTTCAGTATGATCACAGACAGCTAAAAGAACACCAAACCCCAGCCCAGGGAACATTTTTTTCCTTAAAGTCCCTTTTTTCACATCTCTAAGCCCAAGTCAGACACTTTTAAAAAGCTTCTTTATGGGCCACACAATCTGAGAAGTGTATCCCTCAATAAACTGACTTATGGCACAATAAAAGGCAGTAATTATTATAATAATCACAGTTTGCCTCTTGTATTACAGCAAAATCCTGGTTACACTGGGAATCTATTTTAGCTCTCAGCATCAGCTTTTTAATGGGGTTACATACAACTTATAGTTATGCGTACATCTTTATTAGTCTTCTAATTAACATCTAGTTATTATGTGATCTAATTACTAACCAATACGTGCATTTATGACCAGATGAATTTATGCTACAATCAAAGTGTGGTGATGGTTTAGTAATCAAGGCTTATGTTGGTGCCCCCTCCTCGGTCAGCAGTAAAGTTTGTCTGCAGTTTCCTGGCACGCCGACTCAGCTGCTGTCAGCCTGCACTGCAGAGAAAGCTTCAGTCCCCAAAGTACATGAGCTCTGCCTAAAAAGAAAATAATCAGGATGAATATGTCATAGGTGTGTCAACAGATATATGTGATGGCTACAATTTCCTCTGACAGTTCCTATGCATTTGGATAATGTGGAAAAACAACTTTTCATTCAATGACCTTTTGCTTTGTACCATAGAGAAGCGCCTTACTTGTTAATTTGCAGTGTACAAAATGTAAGAAAGGCAACATTATCTTTTAGGTCACATTATTATATTCTAAGCATACAGCACGTCCTGCTCCAGTAGTAGTAATAACATATGGGTAATCCTCCGCCTCTGGCGCCGTGCACTGCAGACATGTAGAAAACAAGCTCCTCCCGGCCCTACATATACCGAGGGACCTCCCACAAATCCCCAGATTTCTCTGCAGTGCTGGAACTGCGAAGACATGAAGTATCACGCTCTCGCAGGCGAGCGGGGCTTGACAGCCCGAGGCCCTGCGGGACTATTTCCACCCGTCCTCATTGTGAATTAATGCCTCCCAGCCTGGGCTGCGTTGGTCGGGTGAAGGTAGGCAGCACCTAGTGTGCTTACGGAGCTAGTCTCCACCGCAATCCCCCTCCATAGGGTAGGCGGTTAAGGCGAATGGTGAGCCTTCAGTGGATGCCCCTCCCGCACTAGTGCCCCCGTGCCCCATCTAACGGTGAACCCTCTATTCGGGTCACCTTCCTTCCCAGATTCCCCCATTAGTGGGGGGAAAAAGAGGGGGGGGGGCTGTGTTTTTGATGGCCTACTCCTTGCCCTAAGTACACTATAGACGCTTTACCGCTACCGGGTGTCAGAGCGCGCTTCACTTGCTTATTTTTCAACTGACCGCAGCATTTTACTGTGCTCTAGGCGCATACGGCAGCACAGTTTGGGGAAGCTACGGCGTTTTTCAAATCTCCTTACTCACTTCGTCAGACTTCTTCTCTGTGTGATGCTGACGGCAAGTGATGCTGACATATCTACCATTCTCTCCTGATTGGCTGCACGCCTTCTAGCTTCACGCTCTCCGGGGGGGAGGCGTGGTTCGGTCTGGCGCGTTCCACGTCATCGCCTGCTCTGGCCCGTCCTTCGAGGTTCGCTGGGCACCATTTCCTTCTCGCAGGTGAAGACGGTCCTCCTCTCGCAGACTGTAAGTGCCCTCATGGGCGATCTTTTCCCTAGCTTGCTTCTTCGCGTCTTTCAGACAGCGGTCATCGGTGGCTTCCCCCGGCCCGACGTAGCGCCCGTTCCAGACCATTTTTTCAGAAATTACTCCCACTTCCCAGCGGGTTATTGGGGCATCCAGGGTTGCTTAAAGCGTCAATCCCTACATATTGAATTTAATAATCACCATATGGACCTGTGTATTGTCACCACTGCCTGGTATTTCAGGGTATTTCAGTCACTGTGTCACCGTTGGGGTGTGCCGGACGTGGATCTCTTTGCGTCACGTCACAAGCACACCGCCCGGTGTGCGCCTTAGCCATCACGGCGGTGGCGCTCAGGACGGTGGTTAAGACTGCCCTGGAAGGGGTGGATGACCTGCCCTCGGAGGCCGCCAACGCTCTGGCCACCTGTGAGACCTTTGTGAATTATATCCTATCTGCTTCGGACGATGCTATTAAGCTGAGCGCTAGATCTTCAGCTCTGGTGGTGGCCATACGCCGCGTGATCTGGTTACGCCAGTGGGCTGCTGACAACGTCGCCAAGAAGGCCCTTACGGGGCTTCCATTTAAAGGACTGCGCCTGTTTGGAGAAAAATTAGATATCTTTGCCAAGGGTGGCAAGCTGCCCCAGCGCAAGCGTCAGATTCAGCCCTTTCGTGGTCCAAGCTCCCATTCTACCCCCTACCGTGGGACCAAGCAAGGTAGAGGGGTGTCCTTCTCTGGGTCTCACTCAGAACCCTGGAACAAGAACAGAGGATGCCGTCCTGGCTCCTCCTGGGGGCCCAAGCCCAAAGCCCCCCCCTCAAGACCCCCCAAGCTTGAAGGGGCGCCCTCGTCGTCCCCCGACGTCTACAGCACTTCGAGCATGTCTGGAGACGCCTTGTCCCAGACCGGTGGATTCAGGAGGTAGTCTCCTCCGGTTACAAGATAGAATTTGCTGTGCTGCCCCCTACCAGGTTTGTTGGGTCTCGGATCCCACAGGATCCTGCCTCAGCTCGGGTCTTGATGCTGGCTGTGCAGGACCTTCTGGAGTTCGGGGTCATCTGCGAGGTCCCCTTAAGAGACAGGGGCATGGGGTTTTATTCCAACCTGTTCATGGTGCCCAAAAAGGTTGGGTCAGTCAGAGCCATTCTGGACTTGAAAATCCTAAACAAGTTTGTCAGAAGCAGGCATTTTCGTATGGAGACTCTGTGCTCGGCCATTGCCTCGCGTCCAGGGGACTTCATGACATCTGTGGACATCAAGGACGCTTACCTGCACGTGCTGGTGTTCTCAGGGCACCAAAGGTTCCTCAGATTTGCGCTGTTGGATCAGCATTATCAGTTCGTGGCCCTACCATTCGGCCTTAAGTCGGCTCCCAGGGTCTTCACCAAGGTGCTGGCAGGGGTGATGTCTCTCTTAAGACTAAAGGGCATACGCGTGTTGCCCTACCTGGACGATATTCTCATCACCTCTCGGTCTCTGCGGCAGGCAGAGCTGGACACTCGGTTGGTGGTGTCCACCCTGGAGTCCTTCGGCTGGGTGATCAATTACCCAAAGTCATCTCTGTCCCCCTCCTCAGTGACCCCGTTTCTGGGGATGATTCTGGACTCGGTTCAGTCAAGGATATTCCTTCCTCCGCAGAAGGTGGAAGCTCTGACAACCCAGGCGAGATCCCTGCTCGCGAACCCTCATCCCTCCATCCGGCAGGGACTGCAGTTGGTGGGCTCGATGGTGGCAAGCTTCGAGGCGGTGCCCTTTGCCCATTTCCATTTGAGAACCCTGCAGCTTCACCTTCTGTCAGTATGGAACAAAGACCCAGCATCTCTGGATGACAGCTGGGTGATTCCCCCCTCGGTCAGACAATCCCTTGCGTGGTGGTTGGACCACAGGAATTTGACAAGGGGCAGATTCTTTCTGGCTCCCTCTTGGGAGACGGTCACAATGGATGCCAGTCTTTTGGGCTGGGGGGGATTCTGGAAGTCCCTGCGCTTCCAGGGGAGGTGGGGCCCTCAGGAGGCCCATCTTCCTATCAATGTCCTGGAACTCAGGGCGGTTGTCAGGGACCGCTGGACACCCTTCTCTCGTGAGCCAACAATCCCCAATCTCCACCGCCTCTTGTGCCTATAGACAAGCCCCCGCTTGCTGGAGACACGGGTTATGCCTCTCCAGACTCGGTTGCCCCCAGGTCTTACTGGCGCAAAGATTGCTGGCTTACGATAAAGACGGATGAACTGCGGGGTATCCCAAATCAGGATTTCATGCACCAAAGTCTGTAAACGTCAAAACCAAGGGGCAAGGCAAAGAGTAGTCGGGACTGGCAAGGGTCAAGGCCGGGTGATCACAGAAGCGCGGTATCCAAGGGGTTAAGCAGAAACGAAGTCAGACAGGCAGAAGGTCGGTTCAGGCAGCGAGCAGGAGTAGTCAAGGACGAAGCCGGATCAAACACACTAAGACGAGATTCAGAAGCACACCCAAGCTAGTAAATGGCTATAACAGGCACTGGTGGTTCGGGCGGGAAAATATTTAAATGGTGACTGACCAATGGGAAGGGGAATGTGCTGATTGGTGCAACACACGATCTCACCCCTGATAGGAGAAACTCCAGGGACTGGACCGCCCTGGCCAGTCAGGCTGTCCATTCCCTGACCTTCCCAGAGCAGAGGATTCCTGGGTCAGGATTGGTCCTTTTAAATCTGCCCCCGGCGAATGCGCTGGGAGCAGCGCCGCCGGGGGACATAAAGGGAACGTGCTAGCACGCGGGCACGTGCACGGCCGTCGGCTGCCGGTGCGCCCGACGCTGGAGGGGCGGCTGCCTGGCGCGGCCGCCGGAGGGGCCGCGCCACCAGTGAGCGTGCGGAGGCACCGCGGGACAGACTCCCAGGTAAGTTCCTTACATTACCCCCCCCTTGAGGAGGGGCCTCTGGACCCTCCAAGCTGGGTTTCTGAGGGTTCTCTCTGTGAAACTTCCTAACCAACCTCCCCGCGTGGACATCTCTGGCCGGGACCCAAGACCTCTCTTCTGGACCGTATCCCTTCCAATCTACTAGGTACTGGAGAGAGTTTCGGAAGAAACGTGAGTCCAATATCCGGGCTACCTCAAATTCTTGCTGCCCGTCTACCAGGATGGCAGCAGGGGAAGTATCTGGCTCAATACCCTTGGCAGATTTTAAAAGGGAAACATGAAAAGAATTGCAAATTTTCATGGAGGGAGATCAAGGCGATAAGTAACTCGATTAATCTTCCGTAGTATAGGAAAAGGGCCAATAAACCTTGGACCTAGCTTGGCAGAGGGTTGACGTAATGCCAAATTTTTGGTGGAAAGCCAAACTAACTCCCCCACCTCATAATCAGGGTCACTAGACCGACCGTGATCGGCAAAAGTTTTCTGCTGGCCGACAGCCCTGGTCAAGTTTTGCTGGATCTTTGCCCATAAGTCCGGCCATTGGGACAACCATTCCTCAAGCGAGGGCACACTAGAGGGTTCTTCGGACAAAGCAGAAAACTTGAGGTCCCTACCGAAGACACAGCGAAACGGGGAAACCCCTGTGGAAGTATGGGTGGCATTATTTAGAGCAAACTCTGCAAACGGAAGGTACAGTAACCAATCTGTCTGGACATCGGAAACAAAACATCGAAGGTACTGCTCCAGTGATTGGTTGGTTCTCTCTGTCTGTCCATTTGATTGGGGATGAAATGCAGAGGACAGAGAGACAGAGAACCCCAACCTGGCACAAAATGCCCTCCAAAACTGAGAGACAAACTGTACCCCCCTGTCAGAGACCACATCCTCCGGGATTCCATGGAGTCTGAATATATGTGTTAAAAAATGTTGTGCAAGGTCTTGAGCGGTTGGTAACTTTTTTAACGGGATAAAGTGTGCCATCTTACTGAACCGATCTACCACCACCCAGATGACGGTAAACCCCTGCGATGATGGAAGATCGGTGATGAAATTCATGGCAAGGTGTGTCCATGATCGGGAAGGAATGGATAAGGGCAACAGTGAACCTTCAGGAGAATGTCTAGGGGTTTTACTCCGGGCACAAATCTTACAGGCTCGAACATAATCCTGAGCATCTTTTTTAATAGAGGGCCACCAAACATGACGTGACAACATGGAAATGGTTTTCTTAACTCCAGGACGGCCTACAGTTTTAGAGGCATGAAATTGCTGTAGGATGGCCGAGCGATGTGACGCAGGTACAAACTGGACATGAGGCGGTTTACCAGGCGGAGATTCAGACTGAAACTGATTCAGGTCAGAGAGGTTCGGCTGAATCACAGCTACCACCATGTGTTGTGGCAGTATGGGCAAATTCTTCCCCTCAGGTAAGTTAGTCGTGGAAAAGCTTCGAGACAAGGCATCAGCTTTTACGTTCTTTGACCCTGGTTTGTAAGTAATTGTAAAGTTAAATCGGGAAAAGAACAGGGACCACCGAGCTTGCCTAGGGGTTAACCTCTTTGCAGACTGAATATATTCTAAATTTTTATGGTCCGTGAAGACCGTAACAGGGAACTGGGCCCCTTCTAACCAGTGTCTCCATTCTTGAAAGGCTAGTTTAACCGCCAAGAGCTCCCGATTCCCAATGTCATAATTCCGCTCAGCGGGATTGAATTTTTTCGAGAAAAAAGCACAAGGGTGAAGTCGTTCCGGGGAACCGCTGTACTGCGAGAGAACTGCCCCAACGCCAAGCTCGGAAGCGTCAACTTCGACTATAAAAGCTCGTTGACATTCTGGGTGAACTAATACTGGGGCAGAGCTAAAGACTTCTTTTAACTTTCTAAAGGCTTGAAAGGATCGTTCCGGCCAGGGTGATGGGAAGCTCCCCTTCTTGGTGAGATCTGTGAGAGGTGCTACTAGGGTGGAGAAGTTCTTAATAAATCTCCTATAAAAGTTGGCGAATCCCAGGAATCTTTGTAGCCCCTTTAAATCTCTAGGTTGCTCCCACTCAAGTACAGCTTTGACCTTAGCCTGATCCATAGATAACCCAGTGTTAGAAATTATATACCCTAAAAAAGGGACCTCAGGAACCTCGAATACACATTTCTTGAGTTTAGCGTATAAGCAATTTTCTCTTAATTTTTGTAAGACAAGGCGAACATGTTCACGATGTTCCATTAAAGAGGAAGAAAAAATCAAAATATCATCGAGGTACACTACTACAAAGCGACCCAAATACTCTCTAAAAATTTCGTTTACAAAGTCCTGGAAGACGGCTGGGGCGTTACACAAACCAAAGGGCATCACAAGGTACTCGTAATGCCCATCTTGGGTGTTGAAGGCGGTCTTCCATTCATCACCCTGACGGATCCTTATCAAGTTATAGGCCCCCCGTAGATCCAACTTGGTAAAGACTTGGGCCCCGATGATCTGTGTAAATAACCCATCAATCAGAGGAAGGGGGTATTTATTTTTAATGGTTATTTTATTCAAACCCCGGTAATCTATACAGGGGCGGAGCCCCCCATCTTTTTTTTCAACAAAGAAAAAACCCGCCCCAGCCGGAGAAGTGGATGCCCGGATGAACCCCTTCTGTAAATTCTCAGCTATGTAATCTTTCATAGCTTTGTTTTCTGCCCGGGTCAAATTATAGATTTTTCCCCTGGGTGGCATAGTCCCCGGAAGAAGTTCTATGGGGCAGTCAAAGGACCTATGAGGCGGAAGAACATCCGCCGCTTTTTCCGAAAATACATCGAGAAAATCATGATAAGGGCCTGGAACCCCATCGGGGAGTAGCTGTGTGGCACGCACCGGGACTTCCAAACAGGACTGGAAACATGACGGGCCCCATTTAGTAATCTGCCTCGCAGCCCAGTCAATCTGAGGGTTATGCTTTTGTAACCAAGGCAACCCGAGTACTAATGGAGTTAAGGGCATTTTTAAGACAAAAAAGCAAATCCATTCAGAATGCCCTGCTCCCACTCTAAGAAACACTGGTGGGGTCTTAAAGTGTATGAGGCCCCCAGCAATAGGTGTGTCATCAATGGCTAAAACCCGGATAACCTTAGACAGAGGTTGGAGCGGAATCTTCAAACTTTGAGCTAGCTCTAAGTCAAGAAAATTCCCTGCAGCCCCACAATCAAGAAGGGCCTCCAAATTTTTAAATTCAAGGTCCACTTTAATCTGGACTGGGACCATAAACTGGGAATAAATCTGAGGAAATACCTTGCAGCCTAGGTGGGTTCCCTCGACCCAACCTAGGCTCTGAAGTTTCCCGGCTGCTTCTTGGGGCAGACTCTGACCAGGTGACCGGTCCCCCCACAGTAGAGACACAGTCCTTCTGTCAATCGCCGACGCCTCTCAGCCTCAGAAAGCTTGGTAGCTCCCAGTTGCATAGGTTCCTCGAATGGTAAGGGGGCTGGAGCTCCAGCTTTCCAGCTGGTATCGGGATGCGCCCCTCTTTCAAGGCGTCTCTCCCGTAAACGCCGGTCGATTCGGATAGCGAGTTGCATGGTTTCGTCCAAAGACTGAGGTACAGGGTGATTCACAAAAATGTCCTTAATGGCGTCAGATAGGCCCAACCGGAATTGACCACACAGGGCAGGGTCATTCCACCGAGAGTCCACAGCCCACCGACGGAATTCGGAACAATACTCCTCGGCCTGCCGGCGACCCTGTCGCAAGGAACGCAGTTTGGCATCAGCAGTGGCACCCCTATCTGGGTCATCATAAAGAATTTCCATAGCTGAAAAAAACACATCGACCGATTGCCGTGCTGGGTCCTGAGGTGACAGGCCGAATGCCCAGGACTGTGGGTCCCCTTGCAGGAGGGAGATGACCAGGCCCACACGTTGTTCTTGGGAGCCAGAGGAGTGTGGGCGGAGTTGAAAATAAAGTTTGCAGGCATCCCGAAAGTTGGAAAACTTGCTTCTGTCCCCAGTGAACTTATCGGGCAGTGGGATCTTGGGTTCCACAGGATGGACGGCCGGTGCCCCCAAAGGGACTGGGTTGATAGGAGTTGGACGGTTCTCCTGGGCCGCCACTCGATGAGCCAAGTGCTCAACAGCCGCAGTCAAGGCCTGCACCTGCTCCAAAATTTGGTCCATAGTTCTGGCCTGTTATACTGTCAGGGACCGCTGGACACCCTTCTCTCGTGAGCCAACAATCCCCAATCTCCACCGCCTCTTGTGCCTATAGACAAGCCCCCGCTTGCTGGAGACACGGGTTATGCCTCTCCAGACTCGGTTGCCCCCAGGTCTTACTGGCGCAAAGATTGCTGGCTTACGATAAAGAAGGATGAACTGCGGGGTATCCCAAATCAGGATTTCATGCACCAAAGTCTGTAAACGTCAAAACCAAGGGGCAAGGCAAAGAGTAGTCGGGACTGGCAAGGGTCAAGGCCGGGTGATAACAGAAGCGCGGTATCCAAGGGGTTAAGCAGAAACGAAGTCAGACAGGCAGAAGGTCGGTTCAGGCAGCGAGCAGGAGTAGCCAAGGACGAAGCCGGATCAAACACACTAAGACGAGATTCAGAAGCACACCCAAGCTAGTAAATGGCTATAACAGGCACTGGTGGTTCGGGCGGGAAAATATTTAAATGGTGACTGACCAATGGGAAGGGGAATGTGCTGATTGGTGCAACACACGATCTCACCCCTGATAGGAGAAAATCCAGGGACTGGACCGCCCTGGCCAGTTTGGCTGTCCATTCCCTGACCCTCCCAGAGCAGAGGATTCCTGGGTCAGGATTGGTCCTTTTAAATCTGCCCCCGGCGAATGCGCTGGGAGCAGCGCCGCCGGGGGACATAAAGGGAACGTGCTAGCACGCGGGCACGTGCACGGCCGTCGGCTGCCGGTGCGCCCGACGCTGGAGGGGCGGCTGCCTGGCCACCAGTGAGCGTGCGGAGGCACCGCGGGACAGACTCCCAGGTAAGTTCCTTACAGCGGTCCGATTGGTGCTGGAACGATTGACCCAGCACCTGAAGGGTCTGGCGGTACAGGTACGCTCAGACAACAGGACGGCCGTAGCCTACATCAATCATCAGGGAGGAACCCGGAGCAAGGGTGCTCTCCAGGAGGTCTCTCTGATTCTAACTTGGGCAAAGACCAATGTACAATGCATATCGGCTGTCTACATTCCTGGGACGGAGAATCTGCTAGCAGATGCTCCGAGCAGGGGGTCGTCCCATCAGGGGGAATGGTCCCTCTGCGACAGGGTATTTCAGTCACTGTGTCACCGTTGGGGTGTGCCGGACGTGGATCTCTTTGCGTCACGTCACAAGCTACCGAGCTTTGTATCCCTGTCTCAGGATCCTCTGGCTCTGGCCACGGATGCCCTGTCAATGTCTTGGAAGGATTTTCGGCTCCTGTATGTGTTTTCCACCAATTCCACCAACACCAAGATCGCTCTGGAAGGGGTACCCGCGATTCCGGTGGCCCCAAGGTGGTCAAGAAGAGTGTGGTTCGTGGACGTTGTTCAAATGGCAGTAGATCAGTACGATCTGCCAAGGTGGCCAGACCTTCTGACTCAGGAGTCTCTACGCCATCCCAATTTACTAACGCTGGCTTTGATGGCTTGGCTATTGAAACCTCCATCTTGATGGAAAAGGGTTTGTCTGCATCTGTTGTGGCTACTATGGTGCAAGCCAGGAAGAAGACTTCTGCTGCCATCTATTATAGCATATGGCGAACTTACATTGACTGGTGTGAATCCAGGTCTCTTCCCTGCCGGGAATTCTTAGTATCCAGGGTGCTGGAGTTCTTACAACATGGTCTAGACTTAGGTCTTAAGCTGAGTACCTTGAAGGGCCAGGTTTCGGCCCTGTCTATCTTCTTTCAGAAGACCTTTGCCCATCACTCTCTTATTAAGACCTTCTTTCAGGGGGTCACTCATGTGCGCCCCCCTCGGAAACCTATGGTTCCAGTTTGGGATCTGAACTTGGTGTTTTCGGCCCTGCAGGGGGCTCCCTTTGAGCCTATCCATGAGGTCGCTCTAGCTGTGCTCACGCTCAAGGTTGTCTTCCTGGTAGCCATCACTTCGGTCAGACGTGTGTCTGAGTTGGCTGCTTTGTCTATTCAGCCTCCCTACTTTGAGAGACACCGGGATAAGGTGGTGTTTCACTTCAAGCCAGACTTCCTGCCTAAGGTTGTGTCTGCATTTCATTTGAATCAAGATATTGTACTTCCTTCCTTGTGCCCTAATCCTAGTAACCCTAAGGAAAGGGTTTTGTATTCCTTGGATGTGGTCAGGTGTGTCAAGTCTTACCTGGCTACCACGCAGGCCTTTAGAAAGACGGACGCTCTCTTCGTTGTGCCTCATGGGCCTAGGAAGGGTTTCGCTCCCGCCAAGTCTACCATCAGTAAATGGATTCGCCAGGCTGTTGTTCAAGCCTATACTGCTAAGGGGAAGACTCCCCCCTTTCGTCTTACTGCTCATTCTACTAGGGCTGTTGGGGCTTCTTGGGCTTTTCAGCACCAGGCCTCTGTGGAGCAAGTTTGCAAGGCCGCTACTTGGTCTTCTGTACATACCTTTACAATGTTTTACAAGGTTGATGTTCGGGCCTCAGCTGACGCTGTGTTTGGCCGCAAGGTTCTGCAGGCGGCAGTAGTTTAGACTGCTTGCTGTTGCCTTCTGTTGGGGATCTCACCCTTCTTTATGGACACTGCTATTGGATGTCCCACATGTTATTACTACTACTGGAGCAGGACGTGCTGTATGCTTAGAATGATACAACTCTGTGAAGTACTCACCTGTAGAGTTGGTATTATACGCATACAGCACGTCCTGCTCTACCCCACCCTGTTTTCACCTTGTTCTGGATCCCCTGTTGGTGATTGTTATCTTTGATATTTTTGCCAGTTTTGGGTGGTTGTTTCTCCTGGCCTCTCTTTCTCACTGCTTTTCAATGCTGGGGATTTGTGCGAGGTCCCTCGGTATATGTAGGGCCGGGAGGAGCTTGTTTTCTACATGTCTGCAGTGCATGGCGCCGGAGGCGGAGGATTACCCACATGTTATTACTACTACTGGAGCAGGACGTGCTGTATGCGTATATTACCAACTCTATAGGTGAGTTCTTCACAGAGTTGTATTTTTTACTACAAGTGTTGTAGGGATTATATGGAAAGAATCAGAAACACTGGGCATAGAAACCTAGAAGGTTGACATCAGAAGAAGACCATACGGCTTATCTAGTCTGCCCTTATGTATAAACTGTATGTTCTCTTTATCTTAGGATAGATGCTTATCCCAGGCATGTTTAAATTCACTGGCTGTTGATTTTTTAACTGCCCCTGCTGGAAGTGTGTTCCAAGCACCTACTACACTATCTGTAAAATAATATTTTATAACATTGCTCCTGATTCCTCTGCTGAGGTTATTAGGGCTAATGCCATCTAAGATGGAAGGGTCTGTCCCACAGGGTTGTTTCCAATGTGTTACAAAGTAGAAAGTTAGGCACGCAAAAGATTTATTGTAATATCTGTAAACGTTGTTTGTCTTTTTGTTCGTTGAAAATGTTATCTTGATGTGGTATTGCTTCAGTTTTAGATTTCCTCCAGGAAGTATATGACATGGGATTGACCTTGAAACTCTGAAAGTACAAGTATCTGCTCTCTCTCTGTTTTTCTTGAAGAACGGTTGAGGAATAATACATTAGTAATGTTTTGTGGCCATAGCAACGAAAAGACCAGTACAAGCAAGATTTTTTCCTAGCTGGGATTTGACTTTGGCTCTGCAGGGGTTAGCGTTGTCTCTTTTCGAACCCCTTAAGGAGACCCCCCTGAAATTTCTTACCCTAAAGGTAGCTTTCATCCTAGCCATTACCTTGGCTAGGAGTGTCAGCGATCTACAGGCTCGGTTGGCTAAGGAACCCTATTTTAGAGATTTTCCGGACAGAATCCTCCTAAGACCTGATCCACTCCAAAGATTTCATCAATATTCCACAGATGACAAGAAGTAGTTCTGCCTTCAGTCATCCTTTACAAAAGAAAGTTGGGATTTCTTGATGCTTTGAGCATTCTGCTTGCATATTTCGAAGCTACTAAAGAGGTGAAGAAGGTCAGACATCTATTAGTCACCTTTGCTAGAAAGATTAAAGGCCTCCAGAGCTTCCATTGAAAGATGGATCAGGGATGAAAGAATAGCAGCTTATCAAGCTACAGGGAATCTGGTTCCGCAGGGAATTAAAGCACAATCTACAAGGGCACTGTCTGGGCATACAATAGGGGCATTTCTCTTGAGAAAATGTGTAGGGCTGTCATCTGGTCATCTCTGCACACCTTTCTGAAGAATTATAATGTGGAGTTGCTGAGTCAGAATCAACAGACGTTTGGAAGGAAGGTGTTAGAGGCTGCTTGCCTGCCCTGAGGTAGGACGCTTAGGGTTACTTATCTTCAATGGCTAAGCCATCCTGTAGGAAGCTGGGGAAAAACCCCAGTTAGCTTACCGGTAACGATATTTCCATTAGTCCTCCATGACGACCTCCTTGTTTTACTTCTTTGGGTTGGTAGCACCAGTGTTCTTATCCTAATCTATCTCCCCATCAGGCTTGAGTTATTACGGATAACTTTCAAAAACACTGAGGGCCAAAGGGAAGGAGGGTATCTATTAATTCTATTAATTCTCTTTCAGCTAAGCCGTCCTAGAGGACTAATGGAAATACTGTTAAAAGTAAGCTAACTGGGGTTTTTTTAAACAAATGATGTAAAACTAATAAAATCAGAAACAGAATGTGTGTGTATATTTGTATATATTGTAAGCAGTCTGCATGGTTGGTCCTGGATGGGAGATACGTGCCACTGAAGCTGAAGCTTTCAGTCCTAGATAAAGTTAGTGGCTGGCAACAGTTAGGTTATAAAGCAGTTTGTTTATATATCGCATTTGCATTTCTGGGTCCAGGATTTAGGGGTGACTGTAGAGTCTGGGTGGGATGGCCATTCCTATACTCCAGTGCAGGATTCACAAATTGGCTTGGCTGGCTTAACACTCAGGTGTGCACCTGAGCTGATATTTAGGGAAAAGCTGCTGGATGTTGGCGAGACAAAAGAGATGTGTACAGAGCAGCCTATTTGGAATTATATGTGTTAGCCTTTTTGCTGCCGAAAGCATTATTTGTTTGATTGGCTTTTGATTCAATGCTAAACCGGAACACATTTAACGTGGGTTATATATTTTTTTTTACTTCTTATTTTATTAGTTCTACATCTTATTTTCCATTGCTACAATTTTTTTAAAACAAAAATGGTTTAGTTATACATTTTATTTATAGTGAATGTTAATGGGAAAGGAAGTATAATTATAGGTATATTTATTATACTCCTGAATTCTTAATAACAGGATAAAATAGGATGTGAACCTGAGACCCTGCCGTTTGTCTATAGTAAATAGACAATGCCCCTTTAATACTATAGACTATATTCACAACCAGCTGCCAGCAAGGTACCTCAATAGCTGAGGTGTGCTCCGAGCTGCAGGTAATTTCCTCTTTAAAAGGCATTCTTGAATTTCTAATTAGGTTGTACCCATACTCAGACATTAACTACACAATATCCCCTAACCTATCCCCTCCAGAAATATGACCGATATATTGAGAGGGTCTTATAAAGGATTATAAGACCTTACATATGATATTAAACATATATGTACGGCCAGAGACTGATAATATGCTTATTATCAGGATCTGGAGGATATATATCTAATGCTTGGGTTCATTTAACTAAGAAAATAATTGAGATCATGAATTTCTTAGTTACAATATGTTAACATGCACATTTAGGGAATTATATTACTTTAAAGAATATTTACCTAATCTCACAGAGGTGGGTAGGCAGATCCTTTAGACACACTATCAGGCCTCCTGGCTACAACCATGGGGCACAGCAAGGAAATAAAGTTCAATAAGACAAAACCGAGTTCAGGGGCTGGCAAAGTCCGATAAACAAATACAAATTCCAGGTCTGGTGGCAGACAGATTATTAAACAATCCGGATTCAGAGGCTGGCGGCGAACAGGCAAAGTCCAGTAAACAATCCAAAGTTCTAACCGTGTAAGCCGTGCCAGGTCAATCCAGTATGACAGTCAGGAATCACAGCTTCCAGGAACTGAGCTGATAATACAGCAATGAATACAGGCCAGCTGTACATTTAAATAGTGTTGTCAATAAAGCTAGGCAGGACGTTTCAGGGCAAGAGTGAAGTCACTTCCTGTACACAGGGGCTGCCAAAGTCTGATAAACAAATACAAATTCCTGTACACAGGCCAAGAAAAACCTGGAAGTAAAAAAACAGCTCATGAGGTTATGCTCCTCCTTCATGCAGTTGCAGTGAACTTAACACCAGGTGGCGTTGTTGAGCAGTGCAATGGATGAATAGTCAAGTCTAGTATAAACACCCAAGACACTTCTGTGGCTGCGTGCAGAGACCAATGGAGCATGCCCAAGTCTCATAGAAGAGCTAGAAAGGCGAGGAGACTGACACACACCCAGGAGGCTGGGAATGTTGGTCACACCCCTTAGTGTTAGTAGATTAGGAAGCTGGTTGCAGGGGTATTCAGTCGGACGAGCCCCCCTACTCGAAGCATAATGGCTAAGTATCTGCCTGTGATCTCTCTCTCCATTATAATATTTATTTTACTGTAACTAACTTATAACCTAACATGTGATAACTGCCTGTAACAAGGTGATCTGGTGAAACTTTGGGAACATATTGGGTTAGTGAAGGATATTTACTGTGCTGGTAAATTAAACTCGTTTTCATTTACACATCTTACTGTGTGTGTGTTGGCTAATTTCTCACACAGTAGATCGTATGTGCAAGGCATTTGAGGGAAAGTATTTCTTCTTGGGACACTTTTCGAGGATAACATTGGTTTGTATCAGATTAATGGCCGTTGGACTGATATAAATATTGCAAATACTACTAATAATAATAATCATTTTTTATATAAATATTGGAGATTATTGTGCAGCAAATATTAATTAAATATTTTTCCTCTTATAGTGAAGATTTATTATTGGCCGAAAAGCCAGCCTTTGGCGCTGGCCATTACAAGTCCCTATAGCACAGGTCCGGTGCCAGCACAGCCCATGCTACGGGCCACCGGCATCATCCGCATCACTCTGACCATTGGTGGTGCTGGTAATGGCCATTAAACTGGGGTCCATGGGGCACCTAGCCATTTCAAAGTAAAAGTGACAAAAAAAAAACACACGCTTTTTTTTAAAGAAAATATTTTATTTATCTTAATTAACTTATACTTACCTTCCCCATCCTGGGTCTAGTGCAGTATCTCTTTAAATGAATAATGGGGGTGGGAGCAGCTCAATCACTATTATTTATACAAAATTATTATTAATATTCAGGGCCTGGGAACTAATTTACCACCCAGTTTAACCCTCTCATCAACTAAATATCAAGCAACAAACATGTCTAGCTGTGTGGAAAGACAGAGATTTGGTTGCATATATCTGCAGATACATGTGGAAGCCACACTGCCCCGGCAAGGCACTCTGTGTTTAGTGTGGTCCCTACTCTTAATTTTGAGTCTCCAACATTGGGACATGCAATTCAGACAAATATTTGAGAGCTACTCACCTGGGAAGCTGCCAGCCTCCCTTTAGAACACTTCACAGGGAGAAATCCATATTAACTGAATTCCTCCCTGCTTGTGCTCATGGCCATTCAAATGAATAAAGGGGGGTGGGAGCAGCTCAATCACTATTATTTATACAAAATTATTATTATTATTCAGGGCCTGGGAACTAATTTACCGCCCAGTTTAACCCTCTCATCAACTAAATATCAAGCAACAAACATGTCTAGCTATGTGGAAAGACAGAGATTTGGTTGCATATATCTGCAGATACATGTGGAAGCCACACTCTCTTTAATTTATACCAGTGGGCGTCTTTTATTATTTTATCACAATTTCTACCAGGGACGCCACAGAGAACTGCCAGGATGCTTCCTTTTTTTATTGGGAGATGGGGCTTCTCTGGGATTTCCCCCACATGACTAAATATGTCACAGTAGGGTAGGGGCTTGGAGGGGTTTCCTCAGGATGCTGCTCCCCTCCTGTGATGTGTTAGTCATGTGGAGGAGATTCCAGAGTGGCAAGGCTGGGCATTGAACCTGTGCTATAGGGAATACGGGCTTGTAATGGTCAGCGCCAGAGGCCGGCTGTTTCTTCCTTGAATTACAAGCTTTTAAGCTTGGTTTGCTGGGTTGGTAATGCTTATCTCTTGCTAGTGCTAGCCTACCTAGAGATTTTGTCACCCCCTGTTGCCAGGCCATTTTCACCATTTTGCGCTTTAGATGTTTAACTGTATTGTTTGAGGGAATGCCCAAAGAATTCCCAGGAAAATAATATATTGTTTTTTCAGCAGATATTGGGCTTTAACATGAAATGTCTTGTTTGTAATTTTTTCAGTGTTTTCTCAATATTTTTGGGTGGAATATATGGAAAAGAATTTGAAAAAATGCAATTTTTGTAACGTTTTTAAAATAAAAGTTTCTCAAAAAAATTATACTGTGTGTAAAATCCCTCATTCTATAACAGTACCACATATGTATTGGTAGACACCCTTTCCTGCCTAGGACACACCCCAAACTCAAAAGAGCGCTTTAGGAGATTTTCAAAGAAAATATAACTACTATGCGCACCTTGCAGAGAAAAAGTGCTCTTTAAATTTGAAATACACCCCACTTCTCTGGAAGTACGCACCTGAAGCTTTCTCAGCGTAACAGACTTATTTTCATGGGTGCAGTTTTCAAACCCTTGGGGAATTAACAGTGTATAAAAAAGAAGAATAAAAAACAATTTCCCTAAAATATAAACAAAAGCCAAACCTGAAAACTCAAGGTCCCCCCAACAGAATGATACCCAAGATGCATAGGCAGCCTTCTGCCGATTTTGTCACCCTCTGTTGACAGACCATTTTGTACTATGTATATTGAACTGTGATTTTTGCAGGAATTTCCAGAGATATCCAGGAAAATTATAGAGTTGGGACTTTAATATGAAATGTCTGGCTTGTATTTCTTTACTTGCTTTCATTTTAATTTCAATTAAAATGAAAATAAAGAATATATTTAAAAAAAAAATTCTCATTTATTTTATTTAAAAAAATTACCGTATTTTTCGCCCTATAAGACGCACCGGCCCATAAGACGCACCTAGGATTTGGGGGAAGAAAATAAGAAAAAAAATGTTTTAACCAAAAACGCACCATCACAGACAGTGTGGCATTCCCCTATCCAATTCCCATAGGCAGTGTGGGATGCCCCCATTCCATAGACAGTGTAGCATGCACCCATCCCATTCCCCGTATATCCAGTGTGGCATCCCCCCCTCCCATTCCCCATATACCCATTGGCTGTGTGGGTTTCCCCCTCCCCCCATTAGTATAGGCTGTGTGGCATCCCTCTCTCCCCATTCCCATAGGCAGTGTGGCATCCCCCTCCCCCCATTAGCATGGGCTGCGTGGCATCCCCCTTTCCCCATTAGCATGGGCTGCGTGGCATCCCCCTCTCCCCATTAGCATGGGCTGTGTGGCATCCCCCTCTCCCTATTCCCATAGGCTGTGTGGCATCCCCCTCCCCCCATTCCCATAGGCTGTGTGGCATCCCCCATTCCCATAGGCTGTGTGACATCCCCCTCCCCCCATTCCCATAGGCTGTGTGGCATACCCCTCCCCCCATTCCCAAAGGCTGTGGGGCATCCCCATCCCCCCATTCCCATAGGCTGTGTGGCATCCCCATCCCCCCATTCCCAAAGGCTGTGTGGCATCCCCATCCCCCCATTCCCATAGGCTGTGTGGCATCCCCATCCCCCCATTCCCATAGGCTGTGTGGCATCCCCATCCCCCCATTCCCAAAGGCTGTGTGGCATACCCATCCCCCCATTCCCATAGGCTGTGTGGCATCCCCATCCCCCCATTCCCAAAGGCTGTGTAGCATCCCCCTCCCCCCATTCCCAAAGGCTTTGTGGCATCCCCATCCCCCCATTCCCAAAGGCTGTGTGGCATACCCATCCCACCATTCCCATAGGCTTTGTGGCATCCCCCTCCCCCCATTCCCATAGGCTGTGTGGCACACCCCTCCCCCCATTCCCAAAGGCTGTGTGGCATCCCCATCCCCCCATTCCCATAGGCTGTGTGGCACACCCCTCCCCCCATTCCCAAAGGCTGTGTGGCATCCCCATCCCCCCATTCCCATAGGCTGTGTGGCACACCCCTCCCCCCATTCCCAAAGGCTGTGTGGCATTCCCATCCCCCCATTCCCATAGGCAGTGTGGCCCCTCTCCCCACATTCCCACCCCCTCCCCCCGTTAGTATAGACAAGCGCCAAAGTAAAAAAAAAAAAAAAACTTAAACTCACCTGTCCGCTGACACCGCTGAGCTGAGCGGCCGGCTCCGTGAATGGGGTGGGCGTGGCCTGCGCCGCAGCGTCGACGCAGGCCACGCCCACCCTATTCACGAGCTGGCTCTGTCCCGGCCCCGCCGCTGCGATCGCTGTCTTTTCAGGCAGCGATGACAGCGGCGGGGCCAGAGACAGAGCCCCTGCCGCTCCTCCATCTGCTCCCCGACATGCGATCACGAAGGTCCGGGCAGCGGGTGGGCGTGGCCTGCGCCGGTGCAGGCCACGCCCACCCACTGCCGGGACCTACGTGCTCGCTTGTGTTCTGAGCCCGGCAGCAGATGGAGGAGCGGCGGGGGCTCTGTCTCTGGCCCCGCCGCTGTCATCGCTGCCTGAAAAGACAGCGATCGCAGCGGCGGGGCCGGGACAGAGCCCCCGCCGCTCCTCTGGCCTCTCGCACTGTGCCAGACAACGCGGGAGCGCCGGGGACGGGTGAGTTTTTTTTTTTTTAATTTTTTTTTTTTTTTAATTTTTTTTTTTTACATTCGCCCGATAAGGCGCACTGACATTTTTCCCCCACTTTTGGGGAAAAATAAGTGCGTCTTATAGGGCGAAAAATACGGTAAATAAAAAAGTATTTCATTTAAGAAAACCATATTGCACGTCAAAGCACAATTTCTCCTGATTAAAACATTACTGCATATGTATCGGTACATTCCTGTTCCTGCCCAGGAGACCCCTCCCAACTGAAAAAAGCAATTTATGACATTTTTGAAATAAAATACAACTATCCACACTATCAATAGTTAAATAAAAATAAATTTGTATGGCTTTAAAAAATGGTGTCCCCCCATTCAAACATAACCAGCTATGGAGGCTTGTAGACCAGGATGCAGAGTCCAGACTTGGTGGCCCCTGGCCCTGAAGGCTACAAGCCCACATAGTCCCTGCGGGCCACGGGCTCTTCTGCCACCCCCCTGGGCTTTGGGAAGGCAGGTAATAGGGCAGGGGATTAATGCCAAGTCTCCCACTTGCCACAGGTAGCCCCTCAAGCTTTGTGAAATGATATAGGGGTCTCATGTACCCCTTACCAGTTCACAAACAGTTAACTGTAAAAAAAAAAAAAAAAAAAAAGCACAGAAGAGCAAATGTCATTTAATAAAGGAACATTATTTCATACTCACCTCCGATCCTCTGTCCCGCACCTTTGATTGTACTCTGCCAATTGCCGATGACAGATGACAACCAGTAGTGATCGGTGCAAACCAGGTGAGGAGGGGGGTTAGGGGATTAAAGTCCTCTGTCTCTTCACCCACCCTGCACCAAACACTGTCAACTTCAGAGAGGTGACATCATCCACCCTGCCTATAAAAGGCAGGGCTAGCTGGGGAGGCCCTGATTGAGGCCCTCTCCTGTTGGGAGAAGATCCTGGGGGGGAATTTTAGGCCGGCCGTATGGATCACAGGCAGAGGTGAGTTTGTATCCTTTGTACTTTTTTATTAGGTGAAATGTCAGCTACATGAGTTTCCCATAACTGGCACTTAACAGTAGGAGAGGCAGCTATGTGAGACTGGCACAAAAATGGTTAAACGTCAAGCATGTTGTTTCTTATGGCGGCGAGCGAAACACAAGCCCGGGGTGATTAGCGAAATCAGATGTGGGGGCAGAGGAAGCCTCAGATGTAGGGGGATTGTATAACTAAACTGTCAAGCCTTTTTTGTTTAAAAAAAAATGAAAAATTGGATGTAGAACTAATAAAATCAGAATAGAGTAAAAAAAATACAGCACAAGTTAAATATGGGTTTAACAACCTTTAAAAAAAATTCTCTCTCTCTCTCTCTCTCTCTCTCTCTCTCTCTCTCTATATATATATATATATATATATATATATATATATATATATATATATATACACCGTATTTTTCGCCCTATAAGACGCACTTATTTTTCCCCAAAAGTGGGGGAAAAATATCCGTGGTCCTTATCGGGCGAATGTAAGAAGCAGCAGATGGAGGAGCGGCGGGGCCAGAGACAGTGCTCCCGCCGCTCCTCCATCTGCTGCTTCTTCCGCCTGGGGAACATGCGAGCACCCAGGTCAGGGCAGCGGGTGGGCGCGGCCTGCACCAAGTCGGATGCCTCACAGCCTATGGGAATTGGGGGGAGGGGGGATGCCACACAGAATATGGGGGAAGAGGGGGATGCCACACAGCCTATACAAATGGGGGTAGAGGGGGGGATGCCACACAGCCTATGGGGGGAGAGGGGGATGCCACTGTCAGGGTCCACTTAACTGCGCCCTGTTCCATCGATGCATGGCCATCCTCCCTCCTCGTCTCCGCCCCCCTCAGACCCGTGCTTGCGCGCGCGCGCGTTCTTCATATGCCCTCCGGTGGCGCTGGTCCGCCGGAGGTAGCTGTGCTTGAGCCTGTGGGCTCGGTCAGAGGAGGAACTCCTCCCTCTCCTCTGTGTTGGGCCAATAAGCCCGGGTATTGTTCTGTGGGCCAATGAGCCCTGGTAGGGACAGCTCAGGTGTATTGCACCTAGTTAGGGATAGTTCACTCCCCTATGTTCTGGCCAATCTGGACTTGGATCCTGTGTGCAATCACTTACTATCCTCTCTCATGGCTGTCCCTATAAAGGGTTTCCCCCCTCAGTTGTCCATTGCCTGTGATAGCGCCCAGTACCCTGTGTTACCTTGTCTTGTATAGTGAACCCTTGTTGCCGACCTCTGCCTGAACTGACGCCTCTCGATCTGAACCCTTGTTGCCGACCTCTGCCTGAACTGACGCCTCCCGATCTGAACCCTTGTTGCCGACCTCTGCCTGAAACTGACGCCTCTCGATCTGAACCTCTGTTGCCGACCTTGCCTGTACCCCGACTACGTTCTGCCAGACCCTTGGTGCCGTTGCTATCTCTGCCTTCCTGTTATCGACCTCTGGCTTGTCTCTGGACTTCCGTCACTCACGCTCTTGCTATTGGTTCTCCAGTCCTCCCACATATAAGCTTACATCCTTTGAGCCATTAAGTCCTGGGGGCAACCGATCCCGGGTAGGCGTGTCTTGCGTCCCGGCAAGCGGGGGCTCCTACAGGTGAAGCTGGCTGTGGAGATTGGGGGTTGTGGGCTTATTAAGAGGGCTGGAGTTTCCCCGAGCGTGACAGCCACACAGCCTATACAAATGGGGGGAGAGGGGATGCCACACAGCCTATGGGGGGAGAGGGGGATGCCACACAGCCTATACTAATGGGGGGGATGGGGGAATGCCACACAGCCTATGGGGGGAGAGGGGGATGCCACACAGCCTACGGGGGGAGAGGGGGATGCCACACAGCCTATACTAATGGGAGGAGGGGGATGCCACACAGCCAATGGGAATGGGGGGGCACACTGCCTATATGGAGAATAGGAGGGGGGAATGCCACACTGCTTATGATAATGGGGTGCACACTGCCTATATGGGAATGGGAGAGGGATGCCACACTGGGTATACGGGGAATGGGATGGGGGCATGCTACACTCTCTATGGAATGGGGGCATCCCACACGTCCAATGGGAAAGGGGAATGCCACACTGTCTGTAATGGTGTGTTTTTGGTTTAAAATATTTTTTTTCTTATTTTCTCCCCCAAATCCTAGGTGTGTCTTATGGGCAGGTGCGTCGTATAGGGCGAAAAATAAGGTAAAATGCAAAGATATTAATTTTAAAAATAATGTCTCAACCCCTGGCTCTGTGTTTGGTTTGTGTATATTTATGTAAACACACACACACAGGCACATATATGTATATATTAAAAGGTTGTCAAGCCCATATTTAACAATTTAACTCATATTTTTATTCTAATTTTATTACTTCTTCATATTTGTTTGACATTTGACCCTATCTGTTACACTAAAACAGCTTTTAAAGGCTATTTCTCATAAATATATCGCAGTTTGAATTGTTTTTGTGTGTGCTGTAAATACACCAGGCCGCAGGGTATCCCAAACCAGCACATTTGACCCTATCTGTTACACTAAAGCAGCTTTTAAAGGCTATTTCTCATAAATATATTGCAGTTTGAATTGTTTTTGTGTGTGCTGTAAAAAAACAGGCCTCAAGGTATCCCAAACCTGCACATTTGACACTATCTGTTACACTAAAGCAGCTTGTAAAGGCTATTTCTTATAAATATATTGCAGTTTGAGTTGTTTTTGTGTGTGCTGTAAAAAAATAGGCCTCAGGGTATCCCAAACCTGCACATTTTACCCTATCTGTTACACTAAAGCAGCTTTTAAAGGCTATTTCTCATAAATATATTGCAGTTTGAATTGTTTTTGTGTGTGCTATAAAAACAGGCCGCAGGGTATCCCAAACCTGCACATTTGTCCCTATCTGTTACACTAAAGCAGCTTTTAAAGGCTATTTCTCAAAAATATATTGCAGTTTGAATTGTTTTTGTGTGTGCTGTAAATACATCGGGCCTCAGGGTATCCCAAACCTGCACATTTGACCCTATCTGTTACACTAAAGCAGCTTTTAAAGGCTATTTCTCATAAATATATTGCAGTTTGAATTGTTTTTGTGTGTGCTGTAAAAACACCAGGCCGCAGGGTATCCCAAACCTGAACATTTGATCCTATCTGTTACACTAAAGCAGCTTTTACAGGCTATTTCTCAAAAATATATCGCAGTTTAAATTGTTTTTGTGTGCTGTAAAAACAGCAGGCCGCAGGGTATCCCAAACCTGCACATTTGACTCTATCTGTTACACTAAAGCAGCTTTTAAAGGCTATTTCACATAAATACATTGCAGTTTGAATTTTTTTGTGTATGCTGTAAAAAAACAAGCCTCAGGGTATCCCAAACCAGCACATTTGACCCTATCTGTTACACTAAAGCAGCTTTTAAAGGCTATTTCTCATAAATATATTGCAGTTTGAATGGTTTTTGTGTGTGCTGTAAAAAGACCAGGCCGCAGGGTATCCCAAACCTACACATTTGACTCTATCTGTTACACTAAAGCAGCTTTTAAAGGCTATTTCTCATAAATATATTGCACCTTGAATTGTTTTTGTGTGTGCTGTAAAAACACCAGGCCGCAGGGTATCCCAAACCTGCACATTTGACCCTATCTGTTACAAGCAGCTTTTAAAGGGTTATTTCTTATAAACATATTGCAGTTTCAATTGTTTCTGTGTCTGCTGTAAACAGCCCTGCCCACAGGGCATCCCATATTGCCAATTTTCATAGTATCTGTTACAGAGAAACATTTCCTCAGTTTATTTAGCTTCTGGTTTTTAAGGTAAACACATTTTTTAAAGTGCCTATTGCGCATTTCAAATACATAAAAATGTCAGGCAGACAAGTGCTTGGATGTTCACAGAGTAGTGGCAGAGGCCAAGATTCAGCAGGCAGAGGTCGCAGCAGACTAGGGTGAGTGGCAGCAGGAGTCGCAGTGAGAGACCTGATCTGCCAGTATCTGCTACCGGTCGTGTCTCCACCAGTAATGCATCTGTCATGGTAGATTGGTTAACGCGGTCATCCACATCATCACAAGTTAAATCTGACACCCCATTCTAAGGTCGGTAGGTTCCTCTGACACAACATTGCCCAAGAGCAGTCCCTATCCTCCCATTGCCTCTGTCCTATGCCGTTCCCTCCCCCAGAGACGTATCCTATGCTTTGGGTTCAGCTCCACTCTTTAGTGAGGACGATGATCAGATAGAGGACAGTCAGCAGCTTCTGCCCAGCCAAGAAATGGAGGTGGCTTCTTTCGCTAGGCAGACAAATAGTGATGTGGAGAGTGGCGTGGGTGTTGCGAGTGTTCCAGCTCCTGTGCCAGACACTGTTGAAGAAACCGAGAACATCAGTGACATGCAGCCACAACTCGATGATGAAGGGGCTTCATCATCATTATCAGGAGAAGAGGGGTGCAGGTTGCCCTGGAGTCAGCAGCTGAGGCAGCAAGGTGTTAGCAGTATGGTTGGCAGTCAGCATGGGGGCAGAATTGTAAAGCCTGGAGCCAAATGGGGACGGGGTAGAGCACTTACTGCGTGGCAGGCTACCTTATCGGGAGGTAGTGGAGCAGGGGTTCCTGGAGTTGGCGACGGTAGCAGTGAATCAGTGCGGGCTGTTGGTGGGAAAAGTAGCTACTTGGCAGTGTGGCAGTTTTTCCTGAAGCATCTGCAGGAGGGTAACATGGCCACATGCAAGATATGTAGGCAGAAGGTGAAGCATGGCCAGGGCCCGAATGTTCACCACGGCCCTGCGTCAACATATGATGCGTCACCATAAAGCGGCCTGGGAGAACCGAGACTCTGAAAAGGTGGTCCAGGCTGCTTCCTCACCAAGTGGCACGCCACTCCCAATTTCTGCCAGCCAAGGCTCCAGCACCTCAGCCGAAGGCAGCTGTGCGTAATACCCATCCTCTGTCGCTCCTCCTGATGCTCCTGCTCCTCCTCCTCCAAGTCATGCATCCCGCCAGCAATCCATCAGCGAAGCCATGTCCAAGAGACAGCAGTATGCGCCCACTCATCCTACGGCGCAGAAGCTGAATGTGCTCCTGTCCAAGTTGCTGGTGCTGCAGTCGCTCCCTTTTCAGGTGGTGGACTCTGCACCTTTCAGAGAACTGATGGCTTGCGCCGGGCCGAGGTGGAGAGTGACAAGCCGTCATTTCTTTGCCAAGAAGGCAGTACCAGCGCTGCACAATTTTGTTGAACAGAAGGTGGGCCAGTCCTTGAGCCTGTCGGTGTGTAGCAAAGTGCATGGCAGCGCCGACGTCTGGAGCTGTAACTACGGTCAGGGACAGTACATGTCGTTTACGGCCCACTGGGTGAATGTGGTCTCTTTGCAGCAACAGCAACTTGGACAGGTCACGCCGCTTTGGCCTCCGCGCTCCCTGGCCGTTGGGCCTGTGACACCGTGCGACTCGGCCTCCTCATCCTCCGCCATCTCCTCACCCTCCACTGTAGGCTCAAGTCTCAGAGCCCCTCCAGTCTGCCATGTGTGCAGGGCACGGAGGTGTCACACTGTGCTTCACATGGTTTGTCTTGGCGAACGGAGTCATCAAGAAATCCAAACATGGCTTACTCCAAGAAAACTGAAAATGGGAACCATGGTTACCGACAATGGGAAGAACATTTTGTCTGCGCTGCGACAAGGAAGGCTGACCCTTGCGCCCTGCATGGCTCACGTCTTCAATCTGGTTGTGAAGCGGTTTCTGAAGTCTTCCGCCCATCTGCAAGACATCCTAACAACTTCAAGGAAACTTTGCATGCACTTCAGCCACTCATACACCGCCAAGCACACCCTTCTTGAGCTACAGCATCAGAACGGTAGCCCCCAACATAGTCTGATTTGCGATGTTTCCACCCATTGGAATTCCACCCTGCTTATGTTGGACAGACTATACGAACAGAGAAAAGCCATCACGGATTTCTTGATGATCCAAGCAGATAGGGGGCCTCCCCTGTGTAACTTCAATGTCAACCAGTGGCAACTCATACGTGACACCTGCCGTTTGCTCAGGCCCTTTGAGGAAGCCACTTTATTTGTGAGTCGCCAGGATTACGGGATGAACGACATGATTCCACTGCTTCATGTACTACAGCACATGTTGGAAACCATGGCTGGTCAGGGCACTGGAGACCTGCCGTCTACATCTTATGGCCACATGAACCCTGTTGGAGCTGAACTGTGGGGAGCTTGAGGCTCTGGTGCTGGCAGAGAATATTGATGTTGTTGGTGTGGCTGAGACATGGCTGGATTCCACACATGACTGGACTGTCAATCTACAAGGTTTTGCTCTTTTTCGGAAAGACAGAGCAAAAAGGAAAGGGGGTGGCGTGTATCTTTATGTAAAGCAAGAACTCAAAGCATATATTAATGAGGGGATACTAGCAGAAGATTGTGAGGATGTAGAATCCTTGTGGGTAGAAGTAGGGGGCGATATAAACAATGCTAAAATACAGTTTGGTGTAATCTATAGGCCCCCAAATATAACTGAGGAAATAGAGGGTCAACTGCATAAACAGATAGAGCGGGCATCACAGGCTGGTACAGTGTTGGTGATGGGGGACTTCAACTATCCAGGAATCGACTGGAGACATGGTTCTGCTTCCACTACAAGGGGGAGAGCATTCCTCCGCTTGCTACAAGATAATTATATGAATCAGTTCGTGGAGGCACCAACTAGGGGTGATGCTATTCTAGATCTTGTAATATCAAATAATGATGACCTGATGGGGGCAGTAACAGTCCGTGAATATCTTGGTAACAGTGACCACAATATAATTGTATTTAACATAAACGGTAAGAAAGATTTTCTTCCTGGGAAGGCAAAAACATTAAATTTTAGAAAGGCCAACTTCCCCAGGCTCAGAGCTGCACTCAAGGACATAGACTGGGAGCATCTGTTCAGGAATAAGGATACAGATGCCAAATGGGAGTGCTTTAAATCAATTGTGAATAGCAACGTTGCAAAATGTATTCCTACGGGTAACAAATATAAGCGGCTAAAGTTAAACCCGTCATGGCTGACACCTGCGGTTAAAAGGGCAATAAACAACAAAAAAAGGGCATTTAAACATTACAAGGCTGAACTCTCAGCTGTAACACTTGAACAGTATAAACTAGTAAATAAAGTGTGTAAGAAAGAAATAAGGTTGGCAAAAGCACAAAATGAACGAGATGTGGCCAAAGAAAGCAAAACAAACCCTAAATGATTTTTCAAATATATTAATTCGAAGAAAACTAAATCAGAACAGGTAGGTGCCCTAATTAATGATAATGGGAAAATGGTCACTGGGGATGAAGATAAGGCAGAGCTGTTAAATGGATTCTTTAGCTCTGTGTACACAAGAGAAGCGCAAGGAGCCAACACAGGAGATGCCACTGATATTAATAGCCCGAGTATAATAATTAACAAGCTAAACGTGGATATCATCCAAGAAAAACTCAATAATTTAAATGTGAATAAGACTGGAGGACCAGATGGACTTCACCCAAGAGTTCTCAAAGAACTCAGTTCCGTTATCTCGTCACCTCTGTTGTTGATCTTTAAAGACTCACTAGCAACTGGTATAGTGCCAAGGGACTGGCGCAGGGCAAATGTGGTGCCCATTTTTAAAAAGGGCTCTAGGTCTTCTCCGGGCAATTACAGACCTGTTAGCTTAACATCCATTGTGGGGAAATTGCTTGAGGGACTATTAAGGGACAACATACACGAACATGTAACTATCCATAATATTATAAGTGACAACCAACACGGTTTTACTAAGGACAGAAGCTGCCAAACTAACTTGGCTTCTATGAGGAGGTAAGTAGAAGCCTGGACAGAAGGGCGGCTGTGGATATAGTTTTTCTGGATTTTGCGAAAGCATTTGACACTGTCCCCCATAGACGCTTATTGGGGAAATTGAGATCTTCAGGATTAGAAAACGCAGTTTGTAACTGGATTGAAAACTGGCTGAAGGATCGTGTGCAGAGAGTTGTGGGTAATGATACCTACTCTGAATGGTTACCAGTTGTAAGCGGTGTACCCCAGGGTTCAGTGCTGGGCCCACTATTATTCAACTTGTTTATAAACGACATAGAAGATGGAATTAAAAGCACTGTCTCTATTTTTGCAGATGACACAAAGATATGTAGCACAGTGCAGTCTATTGAAGATGTTCACAAGCTTCAGGCTGACTTGGACACATTGAGTGTCTGGGCATCCACTTGGCAAATGAAGTTCAATGTGGAAAAATGTAAAGTCATGCACTTGGGGTCTAATAACCCGAAGGCAACATATGTCCTCGGGGGAGTAAAACTGGGAGAGTCACTTGTTGAGAAGGATCTGGGGGTACTAGTAGATCACAGACTAAATAACAGCATGCAATGCCAAGCAGCTGCTTCCAAGGCCACCAAGATACTATCGTGCATTAAAAGAGGCCTGGAATCACGGGATAGAGATGTAATTTTGCCTCTTTACAAGGCACTGGTGCGCCCTCACCTGGAATATGCCGTCCAGTTCTGGGCACCCGTTCATAGAAAGGACGCCCTGACTCTGGAAAGGGTGCAAAGGAGAGCCACCAAACTAATAAAGGGAATGAAAGATCTTAGTTATGAGGAAAGATTACGAGAATTAAATCTGTTTAGTCTTGAGAGGAGGCGATTTCGGGGGGACATGATTAACTTGTATAAATATATAAATGGACCATACAAAAAATATGGGGGAACACTATTTCACGTAAAATCCTCTCTAAGGACAAGGGGGCACTGCCTTCGATTGGAAAAAAAGAAATTTAGTCTCCGGAGGCGACAATCGTTTTTTACCATAAGAACTATAAATCTATGGAATAGCCTCCCACAGAAGCTTGTTACAGCATCAACCGCTGACAGCTTCAAAAAAGGATTAGATGCTTATTTTGAAGAAAATAACATTAACAGTTACTACTAGTGGTTATCAATAACAAAAAATAAAGACAAAAAATAAAATAAATAGCTTCCCCTATGAAATAAAAAAAAACTTCCCCCTACCCCAACACCCTTGGTTGAACTTGATGGACATATGTCTTTTTTCAACCGTATTAACTATGTAACTGGAGGAGGAGGAGGAAGAGGAGGAGGAGTGGCACAGTGCACAGTTTAGGCTTGGAGAAATGGCTGGTTTATCTAGTCAGCTGACAGGAGAGGAGGAGCAGGAGCAGCCAGAGGAGCTAGAGGGTTGTGAGGAAGGTGAGACAGACGACCCAGACACACCGTGGCAGTATGCAGTGGAGATGGAGACAGGTAGTCCCTCCGAGTCACTTGCGCAAATGGCAGGAAGCATGCTCACGTGCTTGCGTAGTGACCCCAGAATTGTTTCCATTTGTCAGCGGGCTGACTTCTGGCTCTCCACCTTATTGGACCCTCGCTTCTGGCACAAAATGGGGGCATTTTTTAAACCCACCGAGAGGGAGGACAAACTGAACTACTACAAAGACATTCTACGTAGTCAGTTGGCCGATGCCTATCTGCGCCATGGTCCATACTCTCGCAGGTCTGACTCGGGGGGACCTCTGCGCTCACCTTCCACTGCCATGGCTGCTGGGGGGATTGGCAGGAGCAGCAGCAGCAGCTCCATCAGCAGCAGCCTCAGTCTTCAGTCACTAATGAGTAGCTTTCTACACCCGCATAGTGAGGCTACTCATTAGCAGCAGGAAGACCTGGAGCAGGACCTGAACCAGCAGGTCTTGTCATACCTTGACATGACCATGCCAACACACCTTTAGGATCCGCTGGACTTCTTGGCAGCCAAACTTGACTTGTGGCCGCAACTAGCTGAGTTTGCCCTGGAAAAGCTGTCCTGCCCGGCAAGTAGCGTGCCATCTGAGCGGGTGTTTAGTGCGGCGGGGGCCATAGTTACGGCGAGGAGAACTCGCCTGTCATCTAAAAATGGGGAGAGACTCACCTTTGTGAAAATGAATCAGGGATGGATCAGCCAGGATTTCCACCCACCAATGGCTGATGCATGCGACTAGATTCATAGATTCAGCATGGTGCCACGTTTTACACTTTCCAAATGGTGCAAAACGTATTTATGTCTTTAGGCCAATTTTTGGGCTCCTGCTGATGCCAACTTCAGGGTGTGCCTTTCAGCCAATTTTTGGGCTCCTGCTGCTGCTGTTGCTGCCAACTCCATTGTCTCCTTGAGCCAATGTTTGGGATCCTGCTGCCAACTCCAGTGTCTCTTTCAAGCAATGTTTGGGCTCCTGCTGCTGCCAACTCCAGGGTGTCATTCAGACAATTTTTGTGCTCCTGCTGCCAAATGCAGTGTCTCTTTCAAGCAATGTTTGGGCTCCTGCTGCTGCCAACTCCAGTGTCTCTTTGAGCCAATGTTTGGGCTCCTGCTTCCAACTCCAGTGTGTCTTTCAAGCAATGTTTGGGCTGCTGCTGCTGCTTGCAACTCCAGTGTGTCTTTAGTCCAATTTTTGGGCTCCTGCTGCCAACTCCAGTGTCTCTGTTTCCAGTGTCTCTGTTTGGCTCCAGCTGCTCCTGCTGCCAACTCCAGTGTCTCTTTCAAGCAATGTTTGGGCTGCTGCTGCTGCCAACTCCAGTGTCTCTTTGAGCCAATGTTTGGGCTTCTGCTTGCAACTCCAGGGTGTCTTTCAAGCAATGTTTGGGCTCCTGCTGCTGCTTGCAACTCCAGGGTGTCATTCAGCCAATGTTTGGGCTCCTGCTACCAACTCCAGTGTCTCTTTCAAGCAATGTTTGGGCTCCTGCTGCTGCTGCTTGCAACTCCAGGGTTTAATTCAGCCAATGTTTGGGCTCCTGTTGCCAACTCCAGTGTCTCTTTCAAGCAATGTTTGGGCTTCTGCTGCTGCTGCTTGCAACTCCAGTGTGTCTTTAGTCCAATTTTTGGCCTCCTGTTGCCAACTCCAGTGTCTCTTTCAAGCAATGTTTGGGCTCCTGCTGCCAACTCCAGTGTCTCTTTCAAGCAATGTTTGGGCTCCTGCTGCTGCTTGCAACTCCAGGGTGTGTCTTTAGGCCAATTTTTTGGGCTCCTGCTGCCAACTCCAGTGTCTTTCAAGCAATGTTTGGGCTTCTGCTGCTGCTGCTTGCAACTCCAGGGTGTCATTCATCCAATTTTTGGCCTCCTGCTGCTGCCAACTCCAGTGTCTCTTTGAGCCAATGTTTGGGTTCCTGCTGCCAACTCCAGTGTCTCTTTCAAGCAATGTTTCGGCTCCTGCTGCTGCTGCTGCTTGCAACTCCAGGTTGTGTCTTTCAAGCAATTTTTGGGCTCCTGCTGCTGCTGCCAACTCCAGTGTCTCTTTCAGTCAATGTTTGGGCTCCTGCTGCTGCCAACTCCAGTGTGTCTTTAGGCCAATTTTTGGGCTCCTGCTGCCAACTCCAGTGTCTCTTTCCGCCAATGTTTGGGCTCCTGCTGCTGCTTGCAACTCCAGTGTCTCTTTCGGCCAATTTTTGGGCTCCTGCTGCCAACTCCAGTGTGTGTCTTTAGGCCAATTTTTGGGCTCCTGCTGCCAACTCAAGGATGTCTTTCAGCCAATATTTGGGCCCCTGCTGCTGCCAGCTCCAGGGTGTGTTTTTCAGGCAATATAGGGGCTCCTCATTGTGATGCCACCTCAACGCTCTGCAATTGTGCCGCTCTGCGATTCTAAAAGCGATGCCTCTGATCTGCATGTCATAATTATTTACAGTATTATTTTACTAACCCAGCACGCATCCTATGCGTGTAACAGCAAGGCAGAATGGTTTACAACCCTATTGAGGCTCTAGGAAGCTCAGAAATAGCCGTTTTTAATAGCGATTTGTCGCGAATAAATTCGGGTCAAAACAAATTTTGTCGGAAAATTCGGCGAATTAGCCGAATCAAATTTTTCAAAAGTTCGCTCATCTCTATACATAGTATTTAAATAGAGGGCTAGATAGATTGAAAGAATTGGATATGAAAAAGATAGATATGGGGTGGATTAGATAGATAGGAATATAGATTGGCAAATTTGAGCTAACATATATAGATAGATATTGGACGGACTTGACGGGTAAATTAGATGACTAAATATATTATAAATGCTGTATGCTGCGCAACTTGTGCCTCTGCACTTCCTGGCAACTTTAGCCATAGAGAGCCTACTGTTAGGGCAAGCTCTGCACGCCCATCTCGCAGTACTTTACTTACCTCCATAGCTGCATCCAGCCGTCATCCATCTCACAGCACTTCCCTCACCTCCATGGCTGCTCCCAGCTGTCTCCCTTCCCCCCATGCTTCCTCCTCGCATGGTCAGGTGCGCGCACGTCTCCATCCACTAGAGGGAGCGTGCACCGGATTCCTGAGATTTAAAGGGCCTGTACACCACTGATTGGTGTCTGGTCATCCAATCCTGCATCCACTTCCCCTATTTAAAGGGGCATTTCCTTTCCATCAGTGCCGGATCTTGGTCTTTCCATGCCAGTTGTAAATCAGTTGCTTTTTGATTGCTCACCCGTGTACCGACCTCTGCCTGTCCCCGACTCTGAACCTTTGCTGCCTGCCCCGACCTTGGCGACTCACCTTTACCACGAACCTGTGCTGCCAGCCCTGACCTCTGCCTGTGCTCACTACGCCTTTTGCCTGCCCCTGTGCACCACGCTGAACCTCGGCTAACTGTGGAACTGGGCCACTGTTGGGGGGTAGCGACCTGGGGGTCACTCACCGCTACAAGACCAACCTGCTTTGTGATGCTCTGGTGAATACTGGTGACTCCGCTCCCCTGACACGGCACTCGCCATCAGTTCCACAGTCAAAGCGGATCCACATCCAAGTCCGCTCCACCCTGCCCATGACAGTAAGATCCGGCCATGGATCGCGTTGAGGTGCCGTTGCCTGATGCCACTGAGTTGCCTGCTATTGTGGCTATGCAGTCCCTCCAAATTAATCAGCTCTCGGCTATGATGCAGCAGTAACTTTCGATTCAGCAACAGCAAGTACCACCACCGGCCCAGACTCCTATAGCAGCTACAGCTATAATCCGTCTCTCCTTGCCGGCTAAATTTGACGGAGATGTCAAGTTATGCTGAGGCTTCCTTGCTCAGTGTTCCTTGCATTTGGAGATTTTGGCAAATCAATTCCCCACTGAATGAGCTAGGGTGGCCTTTGTCATTAGTTTGCTTTCTGGAAAGTCCTTGGCCTGGGCCACTCCCTTGTGGGATCGCAATGACCCAGTCTCTTCCAACATCCACACCTTTGTCTCAGAGTTTCGCCAGGTCTTTGAAGAACCAGCCCGGGCTTCATCTGCTGAATCGGCCCTTTTGAATTTGGTCCAGGGCGAGTCATCTGTTGGGGAATACGCCATTCGGTTCCGTACTCTAGCATCCGAGCTGTCTTGGAATAATGAGGCCTTGTTTGCCTGCTTTAAAAAGGGACTTTCTAGCAAAATGAAAGACACTCTAGCTGCACGCAATTTGCCTTCATCTCTTACCAACCTTATACATTTGGCTACACGCATTGATGTGCATTTTATTGAAAGGCGTGAGGAACTCCGCCAGGATAGAGACTCTCAGCACCCTAGGAGGGCATTCGGTCTGGCTCCCGTGTTTCAACACCCTTTGTCCGCGGGTGCATGCAGGTCGATCTCGCTTGACCCAGCTAGAGAGAACTCGTAGAAGGAACGAGAACCTTTGCTTGTATTGTGCCAGCTCTGAGCATTTTTTGAAACACTGTCCTATTCGCCCCCCACATCAGGGAAACCGGCGCACCTAGTGGATGTGGGAGAGGCGTCCCTGGGTGTATGTGCTTCCTCTCCACGTCTCACGGTTCCTGTGCAACTTACCGTCGCACCTATCACTTATTTGAATTTGACTGCCTTCTTGGATTCAGGCTCCGCAGGAAACTTTATAGAGGCCTCCTTGATTAATAGATATAATATCTCCGTGAACCGCCTCGCCAAGCCCTTATTTATCGCCTCGGTCAATAAAGCCGTGCGTTATCGCACTGTTCCCCTCCTTTTAAAGATTGGACTGTTCCATCAAGAGAGTCTTGAGTTTTACGTCCTCCTAAATTGCACCTCTCAGATTCTGCTCGGCCTACCCTGGCTTCAACGTCATGATCTCACTCTTGACTGGAACATCGGTGAAATCAAGACTTGGGGTACAGCTTGTTTTAAGAGGTGTTTGAAGTCCATTCCTGTCCGACCTAGTCCTGCTTCTATCTCTCTACCTGGCCTGCCTGCGATCTACCAGGTCTTTTCTGATGTGTTCTGCAAAAAACAAGCGGAGATACTTCCGCCTCATCGCCCTTACGATTGCCCTATTGACCTCTTGCCGGGTACCACTCCACCGTGTGGGCGAATTTACCCCCTCTCGGCTCCGGAGACACAGGCCATGTCGGAGTACATCCAAGAAAACCTTCAAAGAGGGTTCATACGGAAGTCTTCCTCTCCAGCAGGCACGGGGTTTCTTCTTTGTGGGCAAAAAAGACGGCTCTCTACGCCCCTGTATCGATTACCGTGGCCTCAACAAGATCAGCATAAAGAATCGTTACCCCTTACTGTTGATTGCTGAATTGTTTGACCGACTGCGTGGGGCTAAGGTCTTTACCAAACTAGACCTGAGAGGGGCCTATAATTTGATACGTATTTGCGAGGGCGATGAATGGAAGACCACCTTCAATACCCACGATGGCCACTTCCAATACCTAGTGAGGCCCTTTGGACTTTGCAATGCACCCGCTGTTTTCCAAGAATATGTGAATTACATTTTCCTGGACTTGCTCTACTCCTGTGTAGTCATATATTTGGATGATATACTCATCTTTTCGTCCAATTTGGAGGAACATCACCGTCCCGTCCAGCAAGTCCTGTCTCGCCTTCGCCAACACCGCCTGTACGCCAAGCTGGAGAAGTGCCTTTTTGACTGTACCACTTTACCTTTTCTAGGGTACATAGTTTCTGCTTGTGGTCTCCAGATGGACCCCAGCAAATTGAAAGCAGTTTTGGAATGGCCACGTCCTTCCGGCCTTCGGGCTATTCAGCGTTTCTTGGGATTCGCCAATTACTATCAACTGTTTATTCCTCACTTTTCTACTGTGGTCACGCCCATTGTGGCTCTCACGAAGAAGAACGCCAATTCTAAGTCTTGGCCCCCTCAGGCGGAAGAGGCCTTTATTTCCCTAAAAAAGGCCTTCTCCTCCGCTCCGGTGTTGTCTAGGCCTGATCCAGCCAGGCCCTTAGCCCTTGAAGTGCTCACACAAAAATCTCCTACTGGCAGAATTCTCACCTGCGGATTCTTTTCAAAGACTTTTTCTCCGGCAGAGAGGAATTGGTGATCGGGAGCTACTCGCCCTTAAGTTGGCCTTAGAGGAGTGGAGACATCTCTTAGAGGGTTCTGCCCATCAGGTGTCCATCTTTGCGGACCATAAAAATCTGTCCTACTTAGAAACTGCCCAGCGACTTAACCCTCGACAAGCTCGTTGGTCGTAGTTTTTCGCCCGCTTCAACTTCCAAATCTACTTCCGCCCAGCTGCCAAGAACATCATGGCGGACGCCCTTTCTCGTTCGTCGGACATCTCTGATGCTGAATTTCCACAACATATTATCCCGCCTGAATGCCTTGTCCACTCTGCTACCGCTACACTAGTACGGGCTCTGCCTGGAAAGACCTTTGTGCCATCTCGCCAACGTCGCAAAATATTAAAGTGGGGTCATTCTTCACATGTAGCCGGCCACGCTGGTATCAGAAAATCTTGTTCTCTAATTTCCAGGTATTATTGGTGGCCTGCTCTCGAGAAGGACGTGACGGAATTCATTCAGGCCTGTAGCATCTGTGCCCATGACAAGACTCCTCGCCAAAGACCTGCTGGCCTACTTCTTCCTCTGCCTATTCCAGTTATCCCATGGACACACATTGCTATGGATTTTATCACTGACCTCCCTTCTTCGTATGGCAATACTATTATTTGGATGGTAGTGGATAGGTTTTCTAAGATGGCGCATTTTGTACCCTTGTCTGGTCTCCCATCGGCTCCTCAGTTGGCGAAATACTTCCTGATGCATATCTTTCGACTTCATGGGCTTCCTACACACATTGTGTCTGACAGAGGTGTGCAGTTTGTTTCCAAGTTCTGGAGAGCCCTTTGTAAACAAATGAAAATTAAACTGGACTTTTCCTCTGCTTATCACCCCCAGTCAAATGGCCAGGTGGAAAGAGTTAACCAGATTCTCGGGCATTATCTTCGCCATTTTGTTTCTGCCCGTCAAGACGATTGGGTCAATCTTCTGCCCTGGGCGGAATTCTCGTATAATTTCAAGGATTCTGAGTCTACGAGGAAGTCCACGTTTTTGGTGGTATATGGTCGGCATCTTCTTCCGCCTCTGCCCTTGTCCACGTCCTCTGGAGTACCTGCCGTGGATGACATCACACAGGATTTCTCTACCATCTGGCAAGAGACCCAACGTGCCCTTTGTCAAGCTTCCGCCCGTATGAAAGTTAGTGCTGATAAGAGGAGAAGGGCTCCGCCTGTCTATTCTCCAGGAGATAAGGTGTGGCTGTCAGCGAAATTCATCCGCTTTCGAATTTCTAGCTACAAACTTGGCTCCCGTTACCTGGGTCCTTATAAGATCAAACAGATCAATCCAGTTTGCTATGAGCTTCACCTACCCACATCGCTGCGAATCCCCAACTCCTTCCACGTCTCTGTTGAAGCCAGTAATTGTCAATCGGTTCTCTCCTCAAACCTTGGTGCCTGCTCCAATCTCTGGTACCGAGGATGCCTTTACGGTGAAAGATAATCTGGCCTCTGAGCTCTCCAGAGGTAAAAGATATTTTTTAGTCGACTGGGAAGGCTGTGGACCTGCTGAAGAAAGATCTTGGAAACCCGAAGAGAACATTCTGGACCGCAGTCTCATCTCAGATTTTCTTGGTCCCAAGAAGAGGGGAAGACCCAAGGGGAGGGTACTGTTAGGGCGAGCACTGCACGCCCATCTCGCAGCACTTCACTTACCTCCATGGCTGCATCCAGCCATCATCCATCTCACAGCACTTCCCTCACCTCCATGGCTGCTCCCAGCCGTCTCCCTTCCCCCCATGCTTCCTCCTCGCATGGTCAGGTGCGCGCACCTCTCCGTCCACTAGAGGGAACGTGCACGGGATTCCTGAGATTTAAAGGGCCTGTACACCACTGATTGGTGTCTGGTCATCCAATCCTGCATCCACTTCCCCTATTTAAGGGGGCATTTCCTTTCCATCAGTGCCGGATCTTGGTCTCTCCATGCCAGTTGTAAATCAGTTGCTTTTGGATTCCTCACCCATGTACCGACCTCTGCCTGTCCCCGACCTTGGCGACTCACCTTTACCACGGACCTGTGCTGCCAGCCCTGACCTCTGCCTGTACTCACTACGTCTTTTGCCTGCCCCTGTGCACCACGCTGAACCTCGGCTAACTGTGGAACTGGGCCGCTGTTGGGGGGTAGCGACCTGGGGGTCACTCGCCGCTACAAGACCAACCTGCCTTGCGGTGGGCTCTGGTGAATACCGGTGGCCTCTTAGACTCCGCTCCCCTGACACGGCACTCGCCATCAGTTCCACAGTCAAAGCGGATCCACATCCAAGTCCGCTCCACCCGGTCCGTGACACCTATTGTTAGAAAAAAAAAATTAAATCCCAACCCTGGGGGATATCTAATGAAATTAGATCAAATTTCTCTACTATATGATTGTTGTGTCAAATGTTAATTCTTAGCAATATGTTAACAACTGCAACTGGCATTGATTCATTTTAATGTTAATTACTGGAATTGAAATAAGCCCATGTGCTTGAGAACTTTTCATGTGTGGTCAAAGGCGAACTAGAGGATCTCGGGAAGTCATTAAAACACTTATTTCTGGTTGCAAATTAACTGGAAATAACTAAAACGATCTACCTTCTCCATACACTTCTCTGGTGTCAGTGGTCAATGACCAAACACCTTATTTCATTACTTTTGAAATAATTTACAGGCTATTGAACAATATCTATTTATGCCCCTTGTTAATTCCTCAAACCCCTCTTTTATTGTCAAATAAATATAAAAAAAATAGACAGATTTAATTAGAGTACTTTCAAAAGTGTACAGAGAGCAGCCATTTAAATGCAATAATTGTATGTTTTAATGGAAAACTCTAAGTCTGACATCTAATACAAACTGATGAGAGCCGCTGACAGTAATGAAGATTACATTTGTGTCCGCCTCAAAGAGGTTCAGTAAATTAGTACCCAAAGGTCTTGGGCATTTTTGACATTTACAGCAATTAAACTGACTTGCACAGCGCTCCTGCAATGACATGTTGTGTGCGGTGATTGGGGATATATTGATGTATCGCCTCGAGTATTTAAAAACAAACATGCTGTTATTCAGAAGATGACTGTTTAATTTTCATTTTTGCCTTTTATTGACTGTAAATCAAAAGCAGATGGGTAGACCTACTCAAAGTAGCTGGAGCCAATGGGGGAGGGGGGGCATGTTTAGAGCCTAAGTGGTGATGTGGTGTGAAGAACGGCACCTTGTCAGGAGCCAGAACTGCTCTGATCATGGACATCGCATGCAAGTCAAAACCTCAACAAGTGAAACAAAAATGAATAAATGTTTTTACTGTAAAATCTGTAAAGTTGGATTAAAATACTTTAATGAGAATACATATCTCCCAGTTGTTCTGTGATTTCTCGCCTTTTAGATATTTGCATTGCGAAAAGAGTTTTAATATATACAGTCTTGCAGCAAATCTGTCCGTAAAGTTATGGCAATAATACAGGCAGGAGTATGAATAATATTGTGAGGATGCTGAGAAGGTACTGCTGTCCACATACTTCAAACATTTACAAACCTCCTTAGTATGTGCCACAACAGTTTTCTGTGGTTTAGCATAGCATTTTGCATGAAATTACCTCTCATCACTACCAATGTCTTTGCAAATGAGGTCTATTTAAATGGTAGCACAGGGCAGGCCACTATTGCCTCAGATTGCATCCAGACTGAGTGAAGGCCGATGCAATGTCATGGCACTTGGGTGCTGAGCTGTGAGTATTAAGTGACTGAGCCAGCAAGAAACCAGGGACTTAAGAATTTATGTGGCCACTGGTCAATCAGAGCTGGAGGTCAGAGTCAGCCCAGCTTTGGCTAATGGAGCCAGATCATCAGTGGGAGGCTTCTAACTTTGACCCCTGGCTATCCCAGAGGCAGTGCTCGGGGGATGGACAGGATTACAACGATTTTGACTAAGGAAGCACACTCAGGTGTTTCATCAGGATAACCATGACTGGCAGGAAAACATGCAATCCTTACAGGGGCAAGACAATACGTGGCAGGTAGTACAACAGGTAGGGAAGAATGGCAGGAAATTTCAGTGAAGCTCTCATTTCTGGGAAAGTAGAAGAAAAAGTATCTAATGGAGCTTCTGAGCCAGAGATAAAAGCTGAAAGGCAGACATTTTTTTTTCATGGTGCCACATAGAGGAGGTGCTGGTCCAAGAAAATGAAGACAAGAGTAGGGGGTACAGACCTCACAAAGAGAGAAGAGGAGATGAACTCCTTTGACTAGTTTCTGATCCAGGCAACCGTTTTGTTCCAAGGTAACACTTGGGGGGTCCTAGTTTAAAGTCCAGGCTCAGGGGAGGACCCCCCCCCCCTTGCCTTGCAACCCTCCAGTGAAGCTGATACAGGACGTGGGAGTTACAAAGAGAAGAAAAACATTGCCTTGCACGCAGTCCAGCTCCATTCACTGCCACAGAGAAAGTAAATGGTGGAAGCTGGTCTGTGCTTTCCTCCCAAGATGGGGACCCGGAGCACTGGGAGAATGCTACCGAACGACGGATGAGGTAAAGGTTTCTTTGTAATGCTCCCCCGTCCTGCCTCCATGTCAGGAGAGGATGGGGGTGGGATTGGGTTACCCCGAGCCTGGATCTCTGCTTTAAGTAGTGGAAGTAGAAAAAAGAATGTGAGTAGAGTAGGCCAACACTGAAGGTCCAAGGATGGAGTTTCCAGCCTGTTTCCCTGAAATAAAGATCTACCCAAAAAATAAGACCTAGTTACAGGTGCAAATAAAGCATTCCCTGGGGACCCCAGGACCTGGAGGCCTACACCACTGTCTGTGTCATTTCTTGCCCAGGACGCCAGGTCCCCCTGCATGCTAGCAAACTGCCACAGCATTAATAAGCCTGTGTGAGCCACGCAGATCCCGGGGAGCTACATGTTGGAGCCAGGACTTATAAATATAAAGTGCACCTCACGCCACACACACTGTGCAGCACATGTCTGTCCCCCAGGCACCCTAGGGGTGCATAGCGCCCATAGCAATTATTTTTCACAGAGTGGCACTAAACAGAAACATAGGGGTTCAGCTGTCATGTTTCGATAGCTTTATCAGTTTTGGAATGAAGATGAAGAATGTAGACTGATTATGGAAAAATAAGACACCCCCTGGCAAATATTTTGGAACAAAAACTAATATAAGACTCTCTTATTTTTGGGGAAGCATGGTAGCAGGTTGGGGAAGGGATTCCAAGGATAAAATCAATAAAGTCCATCCTTGTGGGCATACAGGTTAGGTGCACCAGATCCCTAACACTTTACATATTCACTAACTTTGAATAAAATATATATATATTCTAATCCATAAAACCTGAACCTAAACCAGACCAACAGCCTGGCACAGTTAAAAAAAAAGAACTCCCCAAAACTCACTCGCCCCTTCTGCATGCATGATACTGATTCTTCGTCAGCACTTACATTTGCTCCTGCTAAAATGCCACCTCACTGATTTTCTCCTGGTAGAGTACATTTGGCATACCCCTGAGGCTTCTGGTAGCAGCTGTGCTGCTGCCTGAATTTAACTGACATAATCCACAATGCACAGTGGCAGGAAACCCAGCAGCACTTCCTCTTTGCAGGCAGCCTGCAGTTTCATAGGACACCGCTTTTAGGGTGAAATGGACCAAGGTAGGGGTTACAAATAGGTCAATTCATTTTTATGGGCAGCAATCTGAATTGCCCTGGGGAGTGATGCATTTGAGCATATGAGCACTGTAAGGCTATTGGTCCAGTTTAAAGTTTTGGATCTGCATATGCATATGACTGGCACATGCCTGCAGGCATGTTGGTTCAGGATGCCTTAACTGATTAAACATAATAAACAGGCTTTTTTGAGCTACCAACTTACTCTGCAGATTCCGCAGTTACAATCACAGGTGGATCCTGGAATGCAGTAAGTGGATAGATAAAAATACTGTTTATTATGTTTAATTAGGTAGGACATCCCAAACCTTCTGCTATTTCAATCAGATACAAATATTAACTGAAACCTCATTTGTGATTATTAGATCACTTTAACCTTCTTTTGTGATTTCTACATTAGGGTTTTTCTAAAGTGAAGGGCTTCAGATTTGGGCAAAAGCTGTTACTGTTAAAAACCGTTAAAACTTAAAAAAAACACAGACTTACCGGTAATGGATTTTTCAGGAAGCCTTCAACTTGACCACACGGGGAGATATTATGCTCCACCCCCGGGAGAAAACACAAATATGATCAGAGGTTAAAAGTCCCACCTCTTTCTCTCTACTTCAGTCTTTGTAAAGAAATTTAAATAAACCATGGACTCTGGGTGGGTAATATGCGATCAAACTGAAGGCTTCGTGAAAAACACGTTACCGGTAAGTCTAACAGTGTTTTTTCCAAGTCACCCTTCAGCTTGACCACACAGAGAGGATTGAGCAAGTAATTATACCTTAGAGGTAGGAAGCTGCAAGTAGTACCCTTCTACCAAAGGCCTGATGCTTTTCAGATAGTAAGTCAAGTCTATAATGTTTGAGGAAGTTGTGGGGCAAAGACCACATTGCTGCCTTCAATATCTCATCGAAAGGTGCCCCCAGTCCTTTCTGCCCAGGATGTTGACATTGCTCTTGTAGAATGGGCAGACACTTCTGGGGGAGATGCCCCCTTAGTCACATAGGCCTGTACAATTGTCTGTTTAATTCACCTAGCTATAGTGGACTTGGAGGCTGCTAAATCCTTTTTTTCCCACTGAAAGTTATTAAAGTTGTTCCGCCTGACATTCTCTGGATCTCTCCAAATAAATAATGAAAGCTCTTCTAACATCTATTAGTGAGCGATCCCTGCGTCCTATTAGCTGTAGTCACAATCTTTGGCAAAAACAAAGGATTAGGTCTCAATAAAACTTTATTCGGGAATATCGAACAATAAGGCTCTTTTGACGACAGGGCCTGCAGTTCACTGAGAAAAAAATGGCAAGCGTCAGCACTCCTTAAAATTCAATTGCTTTAATGAAGAAAATTAAAATTGTATCTCCATATCCATATCAAAAAAGGCAGCTAAAAACAGTAACAGACCCTAGCAAATGTCAAAAAATACCATGCTAGCTTACGCGTTTCGGACTGCTGGGGTCCTTAGTCAGTTCACTGACTCTTCTTGCAGAAGTAATGGCCAACAAAAAACCGAGCTTAAAAGACAGCCACTTCTCTGGGACATCAGCCAATGGCTCAACTGCGGCTCTATCGGTCCCTTCAATACAATCGATAAGTCCCATGCAGGAAGACCCACGGCCTTTGCCTATTAAATGACTTGAAAAAACTATTGATAAGTTCATTCTGTCTTAATTTCTGTTCAAGAAAAACAGAGGGCAGAAGTCTGAGTCTTTAGTGTACTTACTGCTAGCCCTTTCTCAAATCCTTCTTGCAGGAACTCAAGAACTGTAGCTATATTTATTTTCTTCAACTTGTTAACTTCACAATAAGAAGAACAATGTTTCCATATATTTCCATAGATCTTTCTAGTGGTTAATTTTCTGCTGTCTAATAGAGTTTCAATCACCCTGTCCGAACAGCACTTACTGTTTAAGATACACTTTTCAACATCCACTCTGTCAGCTGAAGTCTTGATGGATTCGGATGTAGAACGTCACCCTGATGAATAACACTCAGGAGATCTGGAAGCCGCCAAGGACCTTTCTTCATCATTCTTCAGCGAACCAAACTCTCTTGGGCCAGAAAGGAGCAATCAGGATGATCTGAGCTGTCTTGTAAATAACTTGTGGCAAAATTCTGAAACGAGGAAAAGCATAAGCAAGATGAAACCTTCACGGCTGAGCTAGAGCCTTCCCCTAGCGCACCCTCTCCCCTTGCCAGTGAGAAAACCTTTTTGCTTTTGAATTGCTGGCCCTGGCAAACAGATCCACCTGTGGAGGCCTCCAAACACTTACGATCTGATAAAACACTTCCTGGTTCAGACACCACTCTGATTGCTGAACCTTTACTCTGCTTAAGCAATCCACTAAAGCGTTGAAGGTTCTCCTCAGATGCATTGCCGCCAGAGACAGAACCTGTGTTTGAAGGGGTAGAAGGATTTCGTTTGACAGGTTCATCAGTGCAAGGGACCTTGTCAGTCCCTGATGGTTTAGATAGGCAACTGTTGAGGCATTGTCTGACCTTACTAGTACCTCTATCTGCAGTTACCTGCTGAAAATGACTCAAAGCCAGTTTTACCGCCAGGAGCTCTCTGTAGTTTGAGGACCTGGCCGCCAAGGACCTTGTCCATTTTCCCTGTACCTGTAGATTGTTTACATGGGCTCCCCAACCCCAGCTTTACATCTGTTGTGATCACCATCGGGTTGGTCTGTCTCCACTCCTTTCCCTTTTTTAGTACTAATGGATTTGTCCACCATCTTAGATCCTCTAGAACAAATGGATTTAAATGGACCAGTTGATCTAGTGACCCCTGACGTCCATCCCATCGATCTAGAATAAACCTTTGCAACACTCTTGTTTAAAGTTGAGCCCATGGTACTGCCGGAATTGATGTCATTAGACCGAGCACCTGCATGATCTGCCTTATGGACACCTGAGACACTATCATTAACTTTTTAACTTCCGCTCTGATCTTTTCTTTCTTTTCCTGCGGAAGAAAAATTCTTTGCTGTGTGCTGTCTGTCATGAATCCCAGAAACTTGCATTGCTGACTGGGTGTTAGGGTGGATTTCTCTAGATTTATTTCCCACCCCAGATACTTCAGTAGGACCAGGGTCTCTCTGAGATCTACCAGGAGCAACTGTTCTGACTTGTTTAGCAGAAGATGATAGTCCAGATAAGGGATCACTCTGATTCCCTGTTGACTGAGATGAGTCATCAGCTCGAGGACAGGCCAAAGGGCAGTGCTCTGTACTGGTAGTGCAGAATCTCCTGGTCCCACTGAACTGCGAATCTCAGGTACTTGAGGTGGGCGGTCAAAATGGGGACATGAAGGTAAGCGTCCTGAAGGTCCAGGTTCACTATCCACACATTCTCTGTTAGAATGATCCTGACAGAAAAAATAGACTTTATTCTGAACCTCTTGTAACAAATGAATTTGTTTAAACCTTTCAGATTCAAAATCATTCAAAATTTTCCTGAAGGCTTCTGAACCAGAAAAACATGAGAATAGAACCCCACCCCCTGAAGGGTTGGTGGGTCATCTTCTACCAATCTCATCTGCAGAAGCTCCAGGATGAAGGGGAAGCTGATCTCTTTTTTGGGACCCGAGGGAGTTTGGTCACTAAAAACGAGGAGTGGGGGACGGAGGAAAATTCTAACGGATACCCCTCTTGCAATGACTGTAGCACAATTGTACTTTGAGTGACTTTTCTCCATTTGGGTACAAACCTGGAGAGTCTGCCCCCCACTTGCAGCTCTCTGTCAGGACTGAGGTTTAGGCCCATCTCTAGGCTTAACCCTTTCGCTGCCAGCCTACCTGCAGCATTTGCCACTCCCTGTTGCCAGACGATGTTTCACTATTTTGCGCTGCACATATTCAACTGTCATTTTTGAAAGGATTTCCAGGGATTTCCCAGGAAAATTATATATTGTTTTTTTCAACAGAGTCTGGGCTTTAACATGAAATGTCTTGTTTGTATTTTTTAGGTGTATTCTCAATTTTTTTGGGTGAAATGTGTGAAAAAAAATAAAAAAAAAATATTTTTTTACAATTTGTAGAGTTTTTTTGTAATAAAAAATGTAAGTTTGTCAATAAAATCTTATTGCGTGAGAAACCCCAATTTCTCCCGGTTACAGCGATACCACATATGTATAGGTAGACACCCTTTCCTGCCCAGAAGCCTTTTATAGCTGCTGGATGACAAATGGTTAATTAAAAAAAAAAATGACATAGGGTCCCCCTTCCCGGGGAGGGGGACCCCATTTTTTTTTGGATTTTGAAGGGTTAAAAACCCTTCAAAATCCAAAAAAAAAAATGACGTGGGGTCCCCCTTACCCAAAGTAACCAGCCCGGGACCAGCTATGGGGGCTTGTAGGCACAGAGTGGGGGGGCCAGCTTTGGTGGCCCCCCCACCCTGCAGCCTACGAGCCCACATAGCCTATGTGGGCCCGGGCTCTTCTGCCCCCCCCTGGCCTTTGGGGAGGCAGGTAATGGGGGTGCGGGGGTTAATGGCAAGCCACCCGCTAGGGCAGGTGACTTGCCACCCCCCCAGCCTTGTGAACTGGTATAAGGGGTCTCATGGACCCCTTACCAGCTCACAAAGGGTTAACTGTTAAAAAAAAAAAACACGACACAATAATAAAAAGTATTTTATTAGAAAAAAAAAAATTTTTTTTTACTGTACTTACCTTCGATTGCAAGCTCTTGTCCCTCGCCGCTCAGCTGACAGATGCTGGTGATCGGCATCCAGAGAAGGAGAAGGCAGGAGATCAGAGGATCTCCTGTCACCTCCTTCCCCAGCGCCGATCACCGGCATCTGAGAAGCTGAGAAGGCTGAAGCCTGAGATCGGGGCCGGGATGACTTCATAAGCCCCGCCCCCAAGGGGGCGGGGCTTAGAGGCATGATGGCGGCCGCCATCAAGAAGAAGAGAGGAGAGAGCCTCCCAGGCTCTCTCCTGAAGATCGGTAAGTCCTGGGGGGGGATCGGAGGCCCCCCAGGTGAAGAGGAGGGACAGCGGGAGCCAGCGCACACACAGGTAAGTGAATGTCATTTTTATTTTTTATTTTTTTTACAGTTAGAAGCTGCTGCTGCAGAAGCGGGGGGGGGGGCGGCCTATTCCGGGGGCTCTCCTGGAGCCATCCGACCCCCCACGGGGGATCGGATGGCACCAAATTAAAGAGGAGACCCGGCCGGATCCAACAAGGGGTCAGGTGAGTATTTTTTATTTTTACTTTTTAAACTACAAGCGAGGAAAGTCAAGCCCGTAAGACCTACGGGCTTGGCACTTAAGGCCCAGCCAAGCCAGCACGTAGGTGTTACGTGCTTGGCAACAAAAGGGTTAAACTGCACATTAAACCTTCTTTGGAGCCTTGCCTGGGATCCCAGCTTTCTTAGCTCAGGCTGTCTGGGTTGAGAAACACACACCCTACCTCTGCCTCTACTTCTTAACCGAGCACTGAATCCCTACCTTTTAACGGGAAAACTTCTCACCGTTTCAGTACACCTGAATAGAATAGTATTGAATACTTCTCCAAAGAGAAAATGAACATGAAAGGGGATCCCACACAACTTGGTCTTAGAAACTTTATCACCTGACCAGGCTTTTAACCACACAGCTCTCCTAATACAGGAAACTAAAGCTGAACTCTTTGCTGTTACCCTGATATTCTCCGCAGAAGCATGAGTAAGGAAAGTGACTGCCCTGTAAAAGGCTTCAGAAGGCTTTCCCCAGGAGCATTACTTTCCATGTACATGTTTTAAGTTATTAAGCCAGACCATCATGCTTCTTAGGATACCATCAGATGCCAAGATGGGCCTATAAGAAAAAGAGGCCGCATCCCAAGCTCTCTTGGCCAGGATATCGATTTTACGATCCATAGTATCCCGTATTGTGCCCATATCTTCAAAACTTAAGTCTGCCGACCTGGACATCTGCCCCAACGATGTATTCACACTGGGACACTTGCTTCAAAGCTCTATGCCCTGACCCATTCAAGGTGTACTTTCTCTTTAAAGCCCTCAGCATAAAAACATTTTTCCCTGGCAACAGTCCTAATGGTTTTTGGAAGATGTCCACCTGTGGTGCTGTCACTTTAAGAGCAACGCACTGCTGCGGCTGCTGAGCCCACTTCTGCTGTCGGTGGCACTCCTGCAGCTGATTGCTGCCTTGCCTGATCCCCGCTGGACTTTTTCCGCCGCCTGCCGGTTCCACTGTACTGTCTCCCTCCGACCAGCTGGTTGAGGGAGAAATGCCGCCTCTATCTTCTAGTTGCTGCACGTGACTCTTTCCGGAACTGGAAGTGACGTCACACGTCGGGTCCTGGCCTTAGGCCCGCCCCCAAATTTCAAGTTTTGGAGGGAAATCGGCCACAAAGAGGAAAAAGGCAACCATGAATTCACCAACCTGAATCCAGCGTGAGGTCCCATTTAGAAGGCTGGCATACCCATAGCAAGAAAAACTGCTTGAGATTTTAAGGAGACGTCACACCATTTGTGAAGAGGTCATATTATGTGGGAGTAATGTTACCCTAGCTGTCCCAAGTCAGCGGATGTGACTTCTTCTTCCTTGCAGCTCGCCAAGGTAGTGCCAGGCCCAGAGCCTCTTGTCCCTGCATGTGACTGAGGACATCACTGGAGGGGAAGAACATGGAGGGGATTTCTCTCCAGTGACCTCATAAGAAACATAGTGGGAGGCCACAAAGGCATAAAAGGTTCCTTCTGAGGCACGCCCAGCACTAGCTTGCAGGGTCAACAAGGAGGTTGAGTATTTTTTAACTGTTTGTGAACTGGTAAGGGATCCAAGGGATCCTATACCAGTTCACAAGGCAGTGGGAGCTGGAGCTATTCTTTCTGATCTTCTGAGAGTTCCAAATGATGGATACCGGAGCCTATCTGGCTATAGAAGGCTTGCAAGCCAGATAGATCCTTCCACAGCTAATCACTATTTATCTGTTTTGCAAAACTATTTATCTGTTTTGCATACTGAGAAATGAATTAATTATTGTGCTTGAAAACTGTATTTGTCAAAGTTAGTAATATATTTGATTAGTTGGTGCTACTGGAGCTGTGGGAGTGGGCTGCTTATAATATTTAAATCGTTTTTTCCTGTCAAGTGTCCATACAGGGACACCGAGCAATCCCATAGCTCAAGGGTATCCTACTCTGAACTGGATCCCCTCCCTGGGGGTTCTCTACTTTAGGGCTTAACCCTTGAGCATTGGAAATTTATTTTATGGTTGGCAGGCTTTAGCTGCCTTGTTCCTTAAGCTGGCAGGGACAGACCATGGGCAGGAAGTGGTCCTTAAAGACCTCATTGCGGACTCATCCTCTGATTCTCAGTCGGATGAGGGATTACTTGATTTCCAGTTTGCTGAGGATCCTCTCCCCACTGAAGAGGAGGTTCTGAAGTGGATACTTCACTGGAACAGCAGAGGGATGACATGGATGCAATTATCAGAGTCATTCGGGATACTCTCTCTTAAGGAGGGTGCCATTCCGGCTATGCTGGAGGATCAATCCAGTGCCTACAAGGATTAGAATATCCATGAGGCTTATCCTGATCAACCTAATTTTAGGTGGATCATGGACAAGAATGGGAGAATTGGGACAGCGCCCTTCCTCCATTCTATTCTCCATTCTATTCCCAAGATTATGGAGGTTCGATATCCATTCCCAGTTCAGACTCGGGCTTGCTCACAGAAACGGGCTTGCTCACCAGTGGTTGATGACCCCATTTCCTGTCTAGCTAAGCACACGTTGCTTCCCACCATGGACAGCACTTCCTTAAATAATCCATTGACAGGAAGCTGAATGTGGTGGGTCAACACTTATATGCAGGGGCTGGTGCAGCCTCACGGCCTGCCTTTGCCACCTCTTTGCTCTGCCCATCAGGAAGAACCTAGGAGTACAGAGCATGGGAGCTCCAAAAGGTCCACAGGGCGGAGTCAGAGGAGCAGGAGATCCTGCATAATATGATCAATCAGATAAAATTTTCCAAAGTTTCGATGGGTGACATTGCCAAGTAGCTTTGCCAAAATCGGGCCCTGACAGTGGCCTTGTGGCGGACCTTATGACTAAGGCAGTGGTCAGTGGATTCCCCTGCCCGACCAGATAGGTGGATGGTATACTCCTTTATTCCCACATCTGGCATGCCAATGTGTCGGATGTTTGGGTCAGGGAGGTGGTGACTTCTGGTTACAAAATAAGTTGCAAAAAAAGTTCAAAAGGTCAACTCCATCCAGGTTTGTGGTGGCATGACCAGATTCAAGATGGAGTCATTGTGGTCTGGTGCTCACAACGGTGTTAGCAGCGGTTATGGTGAACCTTCATTGCCGGATGGGTTTGCATAGTGCCCTACTTGGATGACCTACTTATCCAAGCTTCCTTCCTGGTGGGGGCAGCCAGAGACGTACAGTAACAATCTGAGACTCTGAAGAGGTTTGGTTGGCTGATAAACCACCCCAAATCCCATTGGACACCCACCCAGAAGGGGTGTTTTCTGGGGATGCACCTGGATACAGCACAGGCCAGGGTATTCTTACACGAACCCAAGCTCCAGAAGTTGCAGCAGAGTCTGCTGACCCTGTATTTGCTTCCGCATCCCTGTGTGTGTCTGTGTATGCAGCTCCTGGAGTTGATGGCAGCCTCCTTTGAGGTGATTCTGTACGCCCAGGTTCACACCAGGATCCTGCATGATTGAGATCGGTCTACATTGGGCTTGGAAAGAGCTCCATTCTTGGTCCCTGAACCAGGGACACTCCTTTCTCATGGTCCAGTGTCCTGTGATCGCCACAGATGTCAATCAATGTTCTCAAACTCAAGGCAATTTTTTGGGGGTCTATTCCACTGGTCAAACAATCTGCAGAATCTCTCGATCAGGATCCACTCAGCGTGACAGCTATCGCAAATATAGATCACCAGGGAGGCACCAGGAGCAAGAGAGCATTATGGGAAGCAGCCAGGATTATCACATGGGTGGAACAACATGTCCCATATATTTCTGCTGCGCACATCACAAGGGCAGATGTCAGGGAAGACTTCCTCAGAAGGGAGAACGTCAGCCAGGGAGAGTGGGGTCTCCATCCCAAGGTGTTTTGCATGATTTACAACAGGTGTGGGGGGGTTCCAAGGTGGACCTGTTCACATCCAGGTGCAACAGGAAAGTAAGAAGGTTTGTCTCTCCCAGGACCCTCTAGCCTTTTTGAAGGATGCCCTAGTGAACTCTTGGTTTCAGTTCTGTCTGGTATATTCCTTCCCGCCACACTCTCTGCTTCCACGCCTGATCAAAAAGATAATCCTGGAAGGTATTACAACCATTCTGTTCGACAAACTTGGTTCGTGGACATTGTCAGACTGGCTGACAATCCCCCATTTCGACTTCCGGGTGGCCTGGATCAGTTTTCACAATGGCCATTTCTACATCCCTTTTCACAGTGGTAATTGTGTCCAAGGTGCTGCAAGATAGAGGGTTCTCCCCAAGGGTAATTACCACCTTGATTCATGTCAGGAAGGCTTCCTCAGTCAGAATCTATTATCGGATATGGGGGACCTACTTCCACTGGTGGGAGTCGGCATCCTCCCTGGTGCTTCTCTGTCCCTCGCATTTTGGACTTCTTGCAGAAGAATCTAGATGAGCATCCTCAAGGGTCAGGTGTCTGCCTTATCTATTCTCTTTCAATGCTCAATTGCAGAGAACACTTTGGTCTGCACCTTTATGCAGGGGATGGCACATGTTCGCCCCCTCCCCCCAATATGGCAGCTGCACCATCTTGGGACCTCTACTGGGTCCTTTCGACCTTGCAGAGGCCTCCCTTTGAGCCAATGGCAGAAGCTTCCTTGTTATCTCTAAAGGTGGTGTTTTTGGTGGCCATAACCTCACACCGTGCACAGAGTTTGAGCTGGTGGCGGTATCCTGCACGCTGCCTTTTTTGATTTTTCATATGGACAAGGTAGTTCTATGTCTGAGTGAGTAATTTTACCAAAGGTGATCTCTGCCTTTCATTTGAATGATGGCATTGTCCTTCCTTTTTGTCCGAATCCTGTGCATTTGAAGGATCCGAGCTTACACTTGCTCAATGTAGTGCATACCTTAAGTTATTATCTAGCAGCCACAGCATCTGTGCGTACAACAGATGCCTTGTCTTGGTTCCTACTGGAACCAAGAAGCGGCTGGTGGCCACCACGCCCACTATTAGTCACTGGATCAAGCAAGTTGTGTCTCATGCTTGGGTAAGGACCCCTTATTTTCATTTGTCAGTCCACTCCTCTAGAGCTGGAGGAGCTTCCTGAGCCTTCTGGCACCAGGTGTCAGTGGACCAGGTGTGCAAGGCTGCCATTTGGTCATCGGTGAACTCCTTTACTTTCTTGTAAAAGGTGTAACATAGCTACACCTATGTTTCTGTACCAGATGCAGTTACATCTGTGTTTATTAAGAATAAGATACAGCGAGACAGTGAGATACATGCTGTTGATGAATGCACATGTACACCAGGTAATTGCAATCCACTGAACCCACTGAGTTCTAATATTCTGTCATGTAGTACATTATAACTCTCAAAGCAGACAATTACGGTACTTGTCTAGGAGAAAGGAATATAAATGCAGTGTGTATGATTAAGCTGAATTGCACCAGTCAAAGATCAGCAAATGCATAACATGTTGTCAACCCTTTTAGATAGTAGTCTTGTTCAGCAGCATCAGGAAAAAGCTTGCTTCTGTTGTGTAGAACATTAACACAATGACCTACACCAGTGCTAGCTTTATTATTCATGCATTTTTCATGACAGTGCAAACTATTTGTGTGCTAAATCAAGTACAAGGAAAATTTATATTCTAATGATGCTTGTAGGTTTCAGAAAGCCTTGACCTGGGAAAATGCTATGCATTCCATTTTATATCTTCTCTATCTTTATTGCCAACTGCTTTTAACACTTCCTTTATGTACAGTGTATCTCAACATGTATAAAGCCAAGCCCCACATAAATAAACACCAAGAGTTTTGCTGTTTGGATCTAGCTAAATCTGACCCCTATAATATAAGGACAGACTAGATGGCCCATAGGCTCTATTTTTCAGCTATCAACTGCCTATGTTTCTGTTTTGGCAATATAGTTTAAGTAAAATGTCTCCACTTTAGCTTCAGCAATTTGTCTGCAAATAGCAAAGCTAAGTGGCGGAGTGATGGAGGAAGGGAGGTACATTAAGCCATTTATCTTTTTTCTTTTTTCCCCTTTATTTCTCGGTTCGCTTTTGGTTCTTTTTTTCTTACCTCCAGGATGGGGGGCCCCATGGAAGAGGTGGACTTTTTTTCTTCTTCTTTTACCTCTAGGATTGGGAGTCCATGGAGAAGATTAGGGACTCTTGTGTTGCTTGTTTGTTGTTTTTTCTTCATTTTCTTTTTCCCAATCCTCCTTTAGAATGTGGAGTACATGGTGGACACTGTGGTTTTCTCCTTTTCCCCTTCTGCTTTTTTAAATTTCTCCTTTCTACACCTGTTTCTGTCTTTGTAGGTGGTCCATAGATTGGTTCATATTGTTGAGTATACAAGAAGGACTTGGAAGTATGGATTTTTATAGGGAGTGGAGAAATCGTAAAAAAAAAGAAATGGATGCAAATATGAGATGATGAATAACAAAAATATGTATGAAAAGGAATGTAAATTGATATTTATAAAATTTTATTTAAAAAATTATATAAAGTTAAAAAAAAATCTGTATATAACAGTAGTAAAAATACTCAGCCTAGACCCCCCACCACCAGGACTTTATTTTGACATACCACATCAGTTAAAGAGCAATTCAAAGCATACAATCGGGCAAAGTGCTCCCTCTTTGCATTCCCCAGTGGTGGGGGGCCATCAGGGTCATGTTCTACACTATGCCAGTGACTAATATGTATCTCAGGAAAGCATGCATGCGCCTTATGCCTGAATAATACTGTCCAATTTTATGCCTCCTATTGCTCTTTAACTGTCTTAATGTTATTAACAAAACTTTGCCTCTTTTTCATGCTCCTAAGTTTCGGAGCATTTGAATGTCTTAGTTGCTTGTCAGAAAATAATCCCTCCATACAAAGTTCATCAGTAATACACAGAGCTATAATGATAAGATAGGGGAGGTTGTAGTTCCACTTTAAAAATTCTTCAGACCGATTATTTCCACAGTGCTTAGACACTCTCCACCACCTGAATTGCACAGCCTCTTACCAGATTCACAGCAGAGATGAGCATAAATAAACATAGGTGAATGGAGCTTTCACTTTAAAAATTTCCACCGGTGGTGCAGGCAATATAATCCACTTCATACACTTCCACAGCATTTCTCCAAAAGGGCATAAGTCATAAATGCAATGCCCCGATATTATAACATAGGTGAGGAGATAGAAAAAGAAAAGGATCTAGTGCAACACCTTTTTAAACTAATGACAATTTAATGAGATAGGTATGCACTCACAATGATAAATAGAAAACAAGCTTGTCACAACACTTAGCTGGTCTTCAGTGTGTCTCTCCACTACAGTATTCAGCTGCCCCTCTCCGCAGATGTATCCTCAAAACGTATATAAACCTTTAAGCAATAAGACCGCCAGACGTCCCTACGCGTTTCATCCCAGCACGGGGACTTGAACTCGGGTGCCTGGCCAGCTTGAAAGAGCGGTATTTGTACCTAGCAGCCTTTTGCATAGAGATTAGAGTTCCAGGTCACGTGTCCGTGGCATCATCGCAGGCATACAGAGTCACGTGACCGTGACATCATTGCCCATACCTAAGATGGAGACCATGACATTGTTGCCCATACCTAGGATGGAGACCCGCACAGCCAATCAAAACGGCCGGCAGCCCCAGCCGAGGGACAAAGCTCGCTGCATCAGGCCGGTTACTAGGCAACTGTGTTTCTTAGAGAATAGCGAGATAAAAGGACATATATCCATAAAAGACATTTAGTAAAAGCCGCATTTCCTATTAATGAACCTGCAGCTTCTAATGATTAAAAAAGTGGTGAAAAATTAGTATGTTTAGGTTATAAAAAGCAGACACTGACGCGTCATTTAAAGTGACAGCGACCAGCTTATAATTTCAAACTATAAAAAGCAGTAATCAAATACAGCTTGATATATATAAAAGCCTATTAGACTGAAGTAAATGAAGGGCAGTATAAGATATAAAAACTAGGGTGAAGATAAATTCTACCCAAAAGTAAAAAATTAAAGAGGACCCAAAACTGTCGGAAGGCAGCTAAACTGGTAAGGGAGACACACATTCTAACCAGGTAAATCCAACATAATAAAAACATCAAAACACATAAAAACATCAAAACAAATGAAAGCACTATAAAAAAACATGTATGGGAAAAAAAAATGTAAGGAAGTGTCTAAAAAACAGTTAAGATCAAATTCCACATTGAGCCCAGTAGGGTGGAGTGTGTTTGAATTATAAATCCACCAACTCTCTTTCCGTGACAGATCTCTTATCAGATTGGATCGACGCCAATGGGGTTCTACCCGATCCACCCCCTGGAAGGACAACAATTTGGGATCAGAAGCATGATATTTTTTTTAAAATGGGCCAAAAGATTATATGCCTCATAGCCCTATATATATATATATATATATATATATATATATATATATATGCTCACGGATTCGTATTTTAAGCATACGGGAGGTTCTGCCGATATATATCAGATTACAGGGGCACCAGATAGCGTAGACTACATATTTGGAACTACAGGTAATAAATTTACGTATTTTGTAGTTTCTGCCGGAATTAAAATCATGCAAGGATTTCTTTGGCCCATTGATGGTTATACCAGTTTTGCATCCGCAACAGGTTCCACATCTGAAAAAGCCATCAGGGGGTGTGTTGAAGAATGTGACAGGTTTCGGGGGGTCTACAAAGCTCCGAACCAATTTATCTCTCAAGTTTGGAGCCCGCCTGAATATACACTTTGGACGGATCGGTAAGACAGGACCCAACACTGGATCGTCTTTCAAGATGTGCCAATGCCGGTTAAGGGAATTTTGGATCTTCCTATACTCAGTATTAAAACCTGTTATAAAGGCAAATTGGCTAATATCTTCTATTTGTTTATCTCTACTTTTAGGCTTGAGAAGAGTATTGCGCTCAACTCCTCTGACTGCCAAATTCTGCATCTGTATGTATAACACCAGGTGAATAGCCCTTCTCCACAAATCTTTTTGCCATATCAGAGGCTTGCACATCATATTCATTAATATTACTACAATTCCTTTGTGAACGTAAAAATTGCCCTTTGGGGATGGCCTCCAACCAATTAAGGTGATGCCAGCTTTTTCTGGGAACATACCCATTCCTGTCTGTGGCTTTAAAAAAAAGTACAGGTGGAAATAGAGGTACCTTCATTTCTAATGGTTATATCGAGGAAATTTACCTCCTTGTGATTGATTTCAGCTGTAAATTCCAGATTGTATTGGTTATTATTCACAGCGGCAAAGAATTCTTCCAATGCCAATTTTGACCCCTCCCATATTACCACCACATCATCTATATGTCGACACCACACTTTAAGTGAGGGCCATGTGCAATTAAAAATGAACTGCTCCTCCCAATAGCCTACGTACAGATTCGCCATACTGGGGGCCAATTTAGCCCCCATCACCTGAAGATAATAGTTGCCCCCGAACCAAAAATAGTTATGGTTCAGGGAAAATGTGAGGCAATCTATGATGAAATCTATCTGCTTATTAGGAAGGCCAGACTGCTGTTCAAGGTAATAACGAACTGCCATCACCCCCTGGTTATGGGGAATCACAGTGTATAGTGAGGGGACGTCAGCAGTAGCCAACAAACACTCCTCATTGATGTTATGTGATTGGCAAAGCTCTAATACCTGACTTGTGTCCCGCAAGTAGGCATGTAGGTTAATTACCAATGGCTGTAGGAAACTGTCCACATATTCACTTAATCAACAGGTGATCGAATTGACACCGCTGACGGGCGTCCTCGTGGCTTGTCCCTATTTTTGTGTATCTTCGGCAGTTGGTAAATAGTAGGGATCTTGGGCACTCTAATGTTTAAATAGTCAAATTCCTTCTCACCCAAAATTCCTGAAGCATGTCCTTGCAATAGGAGTTTTAAAAGTTTCTCTTGGAAATCTTTAGTCGGATCCCTTCCCAAAGGTTTATAAGTGGTAGTATCCCTCCATACAGCTAAATGGTGTTTGGTTTGAGGTTAAACAATGGGGCCAAAACTAACCAGACCTTCACCCTGACTAGGAGTCTAACTAATACGTTTCCCCCACCCTGTACATACAGATTGCCCAAATTTAAAATCATCCTACCTGCATCTACTGCCATTTCAGAGGCACATGGCTGTCTGCAGACAGGAAGTGTCTTCTGATGATGCCCCTCTGCGATCTGGGATTGCTGTCCTCTTCCTGAACCCAACTCTGCTCTGTCTGTGCAAAGCACAGCTATAACCCCTCCCCCCCTGTGCTTTACACCCCTTTCTTCTTCTCAGTATGAAATACTTCTGAGGCAAGATGGCGACTCCTGAACAGAGTTGCAGCCCAGTGGGGGAAAGATTAATCCATAAGAATAATTTTCACGAGAAGCCCACACTCCCTCAGCCCTGGTTTCTTAATAACAGACTATCACAGAGAAACTAAAATAGAACAACTGAACATTTTTTGTTGTAATATGTAATGCTTAAAAACTTTAGTTTCTAATATCTGGCTAGATTCCTTGTGATATTGGAAAGGAGAATCTGTATCTAGAGTGGTCCTATTTTAATAAGCACATCTTCTCACATTCCCCATCTAGCTTTCTCTACTCCCCCAATTCATCAATGGCTGCTATGGCCCTTCATCTTCCACTACATTCATGTTCTATAATAACAGAGCTGAAAAACAAATAAAATTGCTGCAGGCACATGGTAAAAAAATTTAGAAATCGTACAGAGGGCCCAACCAGGGTCAACATTTAAGGTGGACCGGCCAAAGGGAGAACCAGGAGAATTCCTGGGCCACAGTGTGTTTTGGGGCAGGTTGGGCTGGGTGTAGCCCCACACTCAGAGCTTGTACCTCAATTAACTCCTTTCAGTGCACTGCTGTTTATAACAACCTCCACCAAAGCCCATTCAACTTCCCCCCAGTCCTTCCCCTCCCAATACCAGACAGCCAAGATCCTCCAGCCCATGTTCTGTCCCTACAATGTTATTGCTCCATATTATGTCTGTTGGGGCCTTACCCACACTATTTTCCCCTATAATACTAAAGCACCCATCCCATTAATGGTGGCCATATCTGTCCCTGCCCATGATCTGTTGCTGAAATACTTTAGAATCAACTAAAGAGAGCACTTTGTGACTGTCTGGGAAGCAAGCACATTAGGATAGAAAGGATGCCATGAACATAGACCAGTAAAATCCTGCTAAAATGATTTCTGGCCCCATTCCACCCCTGGTTGTGATTACCACCTGGGCATAATAGGAAGGGTAGGTCCTAGGGCCAATACGGGGCTGATGTCTAAACTTTCCTTGTCCTAAACTTGTTTGTCCATAGTAAGTATTTAAAGCGGAACAAAACCCACTGAACTTGTGAAATACATTTGGCCAAGACCCCTGACGATACTTCCTTTTTAGCACCTAGAACTAGAAATGGATGTTTTCAGTTTTTGAATCATCCTCAAACACTGTTTGTTCTTGCTGTCTCTCTGTTAGATGGCAGATGATCAGTCATTGCATAGTTGTAGCAATGACATCATTGGCAAAGAATGGAGAAGGCGGGGCTTTGCAGCTATTACAAGTGGCATTATCTGGGATTAGAGTGAAGCAGGAGCATTAAAAATAAATCCTGGGGGCAGCAATTCAGGGGATGCTAGTTTAAAATGTGTGTGTTTTGGTCCGCTTTAAGTAAACTTACACAGATAGGCCTGTTGTGGTACCAGCAGGGTTATGATGCTGCAGCCCTAGTAATAAGTAGTAGTAGTTGAGTGTTTTTTTTATGTTTTTGCATTTTATAGTTTATACCGTACATATACCCTACTGCTATACTTACAGGTATGATTTATCTCTTTCCAGTGGCTATTTGAAGGCTGCTATTTTCCTTGATCAAATCGACTTAAAATGATTTAATCCAATCTGGTTTATTTATATTTCATACATGTATTATATAAGCATACACTCAGGACTTCTGAATCGTGGAGGCCAATTCACCACTAACGTCATGTATTGCCAGATGAGCGTCTGTATAGCGGGGGTTAGAGCGACCGCTAGTAGACACTGTAAGCGTTTACGGGGCGCTGTAACAGAGCGTCTTGTTTGCTGTAGTAATCTGACTGGCATTCAGCCAGAGGTGCTCACCAGATTCACTTTCATAAATTTGGTTTTGCGTATAGCACTCGGCATTCACCAGATGCTGCTTGCCGCTACGAAGCACTACCTGGCGCTATTCCTTTATTTCCTAGAAGCCCCCTTTAGGGTAGGCTTTGTATACTCTTCTATTAAATAAAATTCATAATCTTAGATTTGGAAGGAAATGAGTCACTTAATATTCTTTCCAAGGTGACAGGGCTTAGGGAGTAGCAATGTCTCCATGTAAAAGGGCAATTACTGAGCTGAAAAGCTTTAATTACTGTCCTTGTTATTCAACTACTCACCAAGTCATTTTATTGGAATCTTACAGTGTCCACAGACTAGAAGCATTAATTGGAACAAGGCGATTAATTGAACAAGCTGCCAATAATCTGCTATATATAATCTAGGAGTGTTGATTATTTTCATTTTGCAGTGGATTTTGCTTTATATTGATGATGTTTAAGTAACAATGTGTACAGATTTTCTCAGACACTTTAAATATTCAGTAAAAGACTTAAAAAATAATAATATTGATAATAATCTTTATCTAGTACCAACATATTCCGTAGCGCATTAAAATCAGAGGGTTCATGTACAAACAGTAAAAATGACATAATAAAACAGGTAAACCATTGATACAAAAGAAATAAGGGTACTGCTCACAAGCTTACAATCTAAGCGGATAATGGGGGTAACACAAAAGGTAATACGCGCCTTGGTGCCATGGTCCAGCCATCTTAGCAATAAATAAAAGGATTTACAAGCTGTATGAGCCAGCTACAGCTGACTTCGTGCTTTAGTTAGCCTGAACTACCTCCTCATGAGGCCTATAGAATCCTGGTCCATTCTCTCATGGTGCATTTGCATCTGATATGACAATTGTTGGCTAATCAAAGGCAAAGCTAATCAAGTTATAGCCAGGTTTGGTCACATTCATATCTAAACATACATAGTTTGATGTACAGTGAAACAGGAGTGTAACTATAAAAGGTACAGGGGCTGTGATTGCACCGAGGCTCAGGAGGGGGGGCATCATGGTAGCTTTTACTCCATTTATCATATTTATGTTCAATTGGCATCTTTTAGAGAATGGAAACACCTTTCCTCTCTACTGTTTCAGTCTTTAGCTGTCTGGCTGCATTAAATTGAGTTAAAAGACAGGAAAAAAGTTTACTTTATGAGCTTTTAAAGGGTCCCATTTAATGTTTACATCGGGGCTCCATCACATTTACTTACACCACTGTAGTGAAATGTTGTTCTCTGACTGCTGAAGAAGAAGAATCCATTTTGTGCAGTATATACAATGCAAATAAGACAATGCCACACAGCAAAAAACAAATACAAGTAGCAAGTAAGATATAGAAACTTTCTCTGATATTCCACTCCAGGGCATCAGGAAGCGATAAGCTGACCCTCGAGGGCTGGAGTTCTCGTCTGAAGGGTTAACCAGTCGCAGGTTTTATGTCTGGTGAGCCTGCAGGGGAAACCATGGACATGAGATTCCTTCCCACAATTGATGACCTTTTTTGATGTGTGTTAAGTGTTGTGGCATTTTAAGAATTTTCAAATTTTCCACCCTTTTACGGAGTGGGAACACTAAGGGGGGGGGGGGGATCGGGCGGGTCTCCCACGGTAGAAAGAAGCAAGAGAGTGCTCCAGGAGGTGAGCCGGATTTTACTTTGATGATTCACATGCCAGGAATGGACAACATGCAAGCCGATCATCTAAGCAGAGCAGTCTTGCATCAGGGAGATTGGTCCCTCAGTCAGTTGCTTTTTCAGCCCCTTGCATGCGCTGAGGGCTCCCAGATGTAGATCTCTTCACGTCTCACCACAATCAGAAGGCTCTGAGATTTGTGTCTCAGTCCAGGGACCCTCTAGCAATAGCAACAGACACTCTGACCCTTCCTTGGTCAGCATTCAGCATTCTATGCATTTCCTCCATTTCCACTCCTGGGTCGGGCACTAAAAAAGATAGCCCGCGAGGGACCATTCTGGTGGCTTTGAGGGTCTGCCAAACTTCATCAAAGATTTACCAGAGTCTGGAGGGGATTTATCGTTTGCTGTGAATCTAGAGTTTTCACTTGTAGAGCTTATTCTGTTTGCAGAATTTGGGAATTTTTGCAGAAAGGTCTTGATGAGAGTCTTCAAACGAGCACTCTAAAAGGACAGATATCTGCTTTATCTATCTTTTTCACAAACTTTTTTCTGAAAACAAACTTTTTAGGACTTTTTTGCAGTGCGTCACCCATGTGCGTCCTCCCTGTAAACCAATTTTGCCTGTCTGGGAACTGAGCTTAGTTTTATCAGCTCTTTAAGGTCCTCACTTTGAACCATAGGCAGAAGCATCACTAAGCTTAATGACACTTATGGTTATCTTTCATCGTTCAATTACTTCTGTGTGACGGATTTCTGAGTTAGTACCTTTATTGGTTAAGCCTCCTTATTTAATTTTGCACAAGGACAAGACTGTCTTTTGTTAAGCAGGATTTTCTGCTTAGGTTGGTTTCCCCTTTTCATCTTAATAAAGAGGGTGTTTTACCCTCTTTATGTCCTACTCCGGTCAGCCATAATGAGTCTTTCACTCCCTGGATGTAGTTAGAGCCCCTAAATATTATATCTTGGCTAAGCAGACATTCCGCACATATGACTCCTTATTTATTTTTTGTGAGGTGCAGTGGAACGGTTTAGCGCAAGTAAAGTCTACCATCAGCCGATGGATCAGACAAGCAGTGATAAGGCCATACATCTCCAAGGGGAAGAATCCTCCTTTTTGGGTTACAGCCCACTCTACACAAGTTATCAGGCTTCCTGGGCTTTTTAGTACCAGGCTTTGGTAGAGCAGGTATTCAAGGCTGCTGCTTGCTCTTTAGTTCATACATTCACCAAGTTTTATAAGATAGATGTTAGAGCTTCGGCAGGTGCTGCCTTCGGTAGAAAGGTATTGCAGAGAGTAGTAGGCTCTCTTCAGGTTTGATTTTTGGAAGGATTTACTCCTCGGTAAAGGAATAAGGTTAACACCTGGGATCCCCCCCTGAAGTATGGGCACTGCTTTTGGAGGTCCCATCCATTTCTGATGCCCTGGCGTGGAATATGAGAGAAATTACAATTCTCACACCTCACACCTGTAGAATTGATTTCTCTCTTTTTCTACTCCAAGGCGGCAGGCCCACCCTATCTGCTAGACTACTATATCCATTACTCGGATGCCATAGTCATAGTGGATTTTGTATAGTTGATCAGCAAAAAAAAAAAAAAACAAATGGAGAGGGGAAGAGTGAAGCTTATCTCATCTCTCCTTGTCTCCAGCAGAGACATATGACTTCTTAGGATGCCTTAACCTCCCGGACGGCTGTGTCTACTGCTTTTCAATTACTGGATTGCGGAGAGCAGCCAGAAGTATATATAGGCCGTTAGGAACCACACCTTTTGTCCCCGTCCTTCCTGGCACCCTGGGGTGGAAAAAGAGCAAAATCAATTCTACAGGTGACAATTACAGAATTGTATTTTTTCAAGCACAATAAATATATAATTTTTTCAAATACTATAAGGCAACTGCTTTTTTAAGACTGCATGTCCACTTAGCAGCCCTTTTGGTCTCCAGGGGGATCAGCAATAGTTCTCGCCATGGATGATCCATTAAAAATTACTTTCAGAGTGGTTGTGGACTGGGGCATCTCAAAATCCAAATAGCTTAAACAAAGAAGTGGGTCCTACGGCAGAAGATTACAGATTAAAGAAGATTAATCTTTTGACTTTTATTAAATGGGTAAAGGATGTCAGAGTAGTGCTTTATTTTGTGTATGTGTGCCTCAGAGAGGTCTTTTACCAGGTATAAACCAAGGAGTCTAAACCAGCCTACTCTGAGGTGGAAGGTGGGTTGTGAATGCCCTTTTATGATTACCTGACTCTTTTCCACTACTGGATTGTTTTCATTGTCCTTCGACGCACTTTGTAAAATAAATAAGCACATTTATTTCTTGTTTTTATCATCTGAGTTTTTTTAAACCGAAACATTTGAAACAAACTCCAAAAACATGTGCAAATCAAATAATGTTTTTTTTACTGCATTGAGGCTTCAACCTTTACAATGGGGTTTAAGAAAGCAAAACTCAGAAATGCTGCACTTTGTATGCATTTCTTTTTGTATTATTGCACAAGACTCATTATTCACTGTTTTAATAACTTTGTAAATATACAGCCTAAAATGTTAAAATCCTGATACATCAGATGTCTGGCATAGTATTTGGGACTGAGATGAGAGATAGTGCTGCAGTTACAATCTATAGACAATGAATTATGCATCACCTTCCCTGTAGTGTACTGAAATGTATTAGATATATGCAGTTTCTCTAGGTACTTCCAAAAATACAATGCATAAAGAAAACAGGCACGTGGCTCATTTTTATCAGTGAGGGGTAGGGGAACTGTGGGAAGCTGTTTTTCTTTACATGTAGAAGTTGCCAAACAATTTATTTTCCAATCAGAGTTCTAGCTTGCTGGCCATACCTATTAGGACAAGATCTGTTGCACATGGAATTATTTAAGAAGCGCCAGCGTCACTTTTTTTTTACCACAGTGGCACTCTGCTTCCAATTTAAGAACTAAAAAAGTGGCTGTGCTGATGTGGCCACCAGCTAGTGTCTTATATAACACTAGCGCCGAAAAGGATGCAGCACTGGATGCTCTGGTTAAAGCAGCGCCAGCGCTGTAGCTCAAGATCCCATAGAGCACAATGGGCAGAAATGGATTGAAGTGTTTATTGCTTAGAATTAATATTACACATTGGGACTTGTCAATAATTGAAATGCAGGTCTGAGATGTGACAACATTTTTTTTGGGTGGTTATTAAAATGGATTTTAATAGCTACTTTTGCTTAGCAATGTGTAATTTTGACAACAACAACTTAAATGCAGCCTAAATGCACTGTAAAGTTTGTCCCCAGCAGTGATTCCTTGTAACTGTAATGATGAAAAATACAGGTGGGAAAAAAATCACAAATATGCTGTTAAGTCCTGGAAAAATGGAGGCCCAAAGTGGCGCTCACTGGCGCTGGGTTAGTTGGCAGCAGCAAGTCCACCTGGTGAAACAATCAAGGCTAATTGAGTTAGCGATCTGCACAGCGACTGCTAGCTCCAATGTAGTCCACAGCACAGCGCCAGATAAGACAAAAAGCTGGTTCTCTGGAACTGGCGCTAAAGCCACAAAACAGATGCTAAAGGGTGCACATAAATTAGGCCCATCATTCCAGTGGACTCAGATCTTGATTAGATTATGGCTTTTTGGGATCTACAAGTTAAGACTGCCCACACTGGGTAAAATAAAAAATATGATGTGCAAAGTCTATAAGGCTGCCAAGTTAAACACTCCACATTGTCTGGGATTCAGCTTTCATTGGTATAAAATAGTAAAAAAAGACGTAAAAAGAAACGATTAGCAAATAGTGTTCAACTGGGCATCTGTCTCAATTACTGATTAAAATAAAATGACAAAATAGTTGATCTTTTTATTGGGGGAGGGAGCTAAGCTATTTATTTAAAGGTAATTGGCTGGTCATTTGGTAATTTGGGATGTCTGACTACTGCATTTACATGCCAGGAAGCCACAAGGCAGCCTGTAATCATTTTCATGCTCCTCCATTCACAGAATTGGAATGCCAGAGTATCACTAAGCCCAATTGGCTAGAGGTCTTCTTTAATCATCGTATTTAAATATGTATATTGTACTATAGTTATTTTATTTCTTATCACAGGAATATGTCAGACAAAGATGAATAAATACTTAATTAAAAGATCCTACAACGATAAGCAAAAAGAATGAAGAATTGATTGCCCAATGTTTGTTATAATTTCATAATTTATATATTTTTTTGAAAATTAAATGTCAGTTTGGGATGAACTTATCAAAGCCGCCAAAAGCAATAACCTGAACAATTCCACAGTGTAATCTGAACAAACTGCTGCGGTGTGGATTTGCCCTTGACAGTAAGATATCAGGGAAAATCAATATCTTTTGACATCCTACTTACACAACATTAGAGAGAGAGTGAGAGAAATTATACAATATCATGTCATCTAAGAAGAAGGCTTTTCCAAGTGTAGTAATGAAATCAACTACACATTTATATATCTATTTGCCCCAGTGATTGCTGGACTTGTAATTGAGGATTATAATATATATATATATATATATATATATAATTATATATACAAATTTATCATAGAACATATATATGTTCATATATTTGTACGTGAGGTTTTCAGCAGTCAGACAGTGATACACAGTTTCAGTTCAGTGTGCACCTGTTTTTCTTTAAAACTGGAATAAGAATTGAGATACAACCATTATTACATTTAGGCAAAATTACATTTTCAGCAACATGACATTTTTTGGAGTGGGTAACCCATTGTACTTTGATAACTGGGACCCGTTTCTCAGAATCATATTGTTTAACCCATGCTTGAAATAAATGTTCGGGGACCCAAACTTGGTCTCTATCGAAATCAAGGGGGACACGAACTTTGGGGGACATCTGTGGTCGAGGTGGGAAGACATCCTAAACTAAAAGTAACTAGTAAAAATCCAACTGACCAGTGGATGGTAACACAATTACGGTGTTAGAGGTCCAGCTGCAGTGGTGCCATTTCAGATTTATCACCTTTGAAGTTGCCTGCACACTCCAGTTTGGTGTGCATATGAGTGTCCACTGCAAAATGCATATCAGTGGTGGATACTCATGTGATGCACCATCCTGTGGCCCTAGGGCTCTTTAAGGAAAGAGCCTGCTTTCTTCTGACTCTGGCAGTAGGTGTGGGCACCAGAGCTTGGCTGGGGGAACCCTATCAGCATTGTAGCTGCAGATTGCAGAAGCCAGGTGTTTTTTTGCTGGCTTCACAGAAACTTTAATGAACGTGGACAGGATACTTAAATGTGATTGCATCAAAATATGTGTCCACCAGTCACACCAATGGCTTTTCTGAATAAAAAACTTCGTGTTAGTTACCGAAGACTAGTGACAACATATCTTACATTAGGGTCACAGACAGCAAAAAAAACATAAAAACACATTTTGATGTAACCAATGATACATGAATTTCTTAGCTTAGCCTTGGAAAGTATAAATAACACATGATCAGAGAAAATGGCAAGCCTGGGTTTTGTCTTTGCAGTAATTCCCAAAAGTGTAGCTGAAAATAAAGTGCTGTTACAATAAAGATGGAAGGCAATTTAAATTGACAGATGGGGTTTGGCTAGCAGCCTCTGCTTGGTTTGTGGTTCTCTTTATTGAGCCAAACCTGGCATTCCTTCCCACTTCAACAGAGTTTTACTCATAATTTCTGAATGATTTTCATTTTACTTACCACAAGATTGCCTAAAAAAGTCGTAACGCAACATAAATATAAACAAATCATTTATGATGAGATCTAAATAACATGAGCAAAACAAAGGCAAAATACTCGTCAAAATCAAAAATGCAAGTAAAACCAGTTGCAGTGTTAAAGTTAGAATATTATCCTCTATTTGCACTTTGATATAAGATTTGTGTTTAAGGGCCTTAAGGGTTGTAGCCAACGTAATTTCTTTTGGTTTCATTATTCTGCATTTTTTTATTTATCTAGGTATAATAGGCTTCATCAAATTGACTTACTTTGTCTGTTATTGTTAGCGTTGGTAAAATCAAGTCTTTCTGATTTAGGAGTGGTTATAAAAATTAAAATCACATGAACTCCGGATGACACACTTGGCCACTTACCTCCAGGAGGTGATATATGCCCTGTGATGATCTGGTGCTCAGTTTGGACAGAGGATAGCATGGACAAACTGAACTAGCTATAGTATGAGAGGATTGGCCTTGGTCTGCAACACTACAACAATCTTTACTGTTTGCCAAATACATAGATTATATCAGGCAAAAGTTACTGTGAACACTGAAGAAAGTGGAATATGAAATAGTCTACAAAAGGGATGAAGCTGAAGGTGATACTTTCCCATGTAGCACAATAGGAAGATAGGAAATGTATTTCTTTGGGTGATGGTTACGGGTGGCGCTGTGTCTAAGTGTGGAGTGCTGCGTCCGATGACGTGCTCTGGAATTTCCTTTTCCAGCATGCTTGGGCCCCCCCACGCTGCATTTTGCTCTGGAGTGCCAAACTGCTGTGTCATCTTAGAGGAGGGGGAAGTGATGTCCCCGCTTCTAAATAGGACAGACCTGAGCCTGCATACTCACAGATGGCTGCCAGATGCACTTCTCATCTTCCTATTGTCTGCCCAACCCCTGGACAGCTATGGGTAAGAGCTGATCTGTTTTTAAAGTACTACCAGTGACCATTTGACTTTTTGCATTCATAGGCCTCAATTCACAAGTGTTGAAAAAGATTCTCATGGCAGTAAAAAAAAGGCAAAAGTCTTAAAGGGGCCACAGCACTCAAACCAGTTAGCTTGCTGACCAACCTACAATCTGTCTCTAAACTAGGTTAAAAACAGGGGGCTCGGTCACACACATCTGCAGAAGTATGCTTAAGCTGCACCACCAGCGCCAAGGTGCCCCTGTGAGGTGCAGTCCTAACTCTAGTACTAATTCTAGTCTCTAAGAGCCCCATTTGGGACATACAATGCAATAGATAAATTGGGAGCAGGCTTACCTGAGGTTGCCCTAAACCTCAAGTGCAAGCCATGGGGTGGAAGGGTCAAAGACCTTGCAATACAGCCTAGACCCCACACTCCATGTGCTTGCACAAATTCAAAAGAAACAAAAGAGGGGTGGCAGCCGCTCAGACCATTTTATAACTAACTAGGGAGGTGCACATTAGCAGGGCAATTAGAATACAAAAGTCTTAAAGGGGCCACAGCACTCAAACCAGTTAGCTTGCTGACCAACCTACAATCTGTCTCTAAACTAGGTTAAAAACAGGGGTCTCGGTCACACACATCTGCAGAAGTATGCTTAAGCTGCACCACCAGTGCCAAGGTGCCCCTGTGAGCAGATGTGTGTGACCGAGCCCCCTGTTTTTAACCTAGTTTAGAGACAGATTGTAGGTTGGTCAGCAAGCTAACTGGTTTGAGTGCTGTGGCCCCTTTACGACTTTTGTATTCTAATTGCCCTGCTAATGTGCACCTCCCTGGTTAGTTATAAAATGGTCTGAGCGGCTGCCACCCCTCTTTTGTTTCAGTAAAAAAAGGCAGTAATACCTGAAAATGTCACTTTTAGTGGATCACCCAATAGGAATACAATGAAAGCCAAAGGCACCTTTTACAGCAAGTAAAAGAGAGTCAAATGTTTTTCTCAGGAGTGCCATTGCCTTTCATTGTCTTCATATCTGGTGTCTCATCAACAGTGACATTCTCAGGCCTTTTTCTCATGAGTTGAATGTTTTCCTACTGTAAGTATTTTGATGAATCAAGGCCATAGTGTACAAACTCTTTTGTTCCTGCAATTACCCCACTTCGATTTATGAAAGGAACCTGAGCTATTAAATGTTATAAGGTACAATGTATTATTTATCTACTATAGCGGAAATTTCAGAAAATCTGGATGTTGTAGGAAAATAGACCACAACCCAGGATGCTCAAAATCCTGAGTTTCTGTTCACGTTATTGTTTTTTTTTTATTTTTAAATTAAATCCCCTGAAATAATCATGGTTTCAAAACAAATTAAACATGTTGTAACATAATAAACAGCAGCAAAATGATAAGTACTTATCTTACTTTTAAAATTTGTTCCTGTTTTTGGCTTATGAATATCACAGGTCTTACAACTTGGCAGATCCCAAGAATGTTGACCACAAGTGAAGGCTTTTTACGCTTGTTATGTAAATACACACAGGGTACACGTCTAATGTTTTTTTATATATCTATAGTCTTGATTTCGTAAAGAAGGTAGGCGGTGGGGGAGTTTTATTTTATTTTTTTCTAGTCTGTTGCTAAGTAAAAGTAGTGCACAAGCATTTGAATATATTGGCGTTTCAGATTCTCAGATGGCTATTTCAGCATCATATATCTTCCTACATACATTCCCACAGTTGTATGTTGTGTAGATTTATTTCGCATCAGCTGGAGAGATCATGGCATTAGAAGTAATCAACAGAGAGTCTACCTTTTCTAATATTTAAAATGCTAACGGTATATAGAGGTACAGCAATGTTTCAAAATGTACCAAATAGAAATGACAATTATGTACTGTTTTGTTAGTGATTAGTTGAACTGTGCTCTATTCAGTTCAGAATATGGGTGGTTAATTTGCTCTTAATTACATTCAGGTATTCCTGAGGTTAAATCCTATTAAAGTCTGTGGGAGGGAACCCCCAGCTCCTGGTCTGGTATAGATCCGTCCCACAATCTAATTATACCCCGGAGTTTAACCATAACCTGAGAGCATCCACTAAAGTTAGAGGAGAGGTGCTTTCTCCCCCGACATAGGAGGGGATTTTTCTCTGTAAGAGCAGTGAAACTATGGAACTCGCTGCTAGAGGAGGTAGAAATGAAGGATACAGTAGAAACGGTCAAAAGCCTGGATGCCTTCCTGGCATGTAATAACATTTCCAGCTATGGCTACTAGACCACTGGAAGGAGATAAATAGGCTGAACTGGATGGACTAAAGTCTTTATTCAGCCTTACATACTATGTAACCCCTTGCAAGTTCACAAGCCATAAATAAGACAAAAATACCTCACCTCTCTCTCATAAAAAAAAAAAGAAATCCTGAAAACCTTTTTAGACTTACTCCTACATCTTCTCTCTTCATGCTGGTGTCTTGCATTCTGGTTCTTATAGTGTCACCTTAGTTGACAGAAGCTACAAGTATCCACTGGTCTGTGTATTTCTACTCAATTGTTTTATTTTCAGTTTCTCTAGAAGAATGCTGCTTCTACCTCTTTTCATTTATACCTGGATTCTTGGGATTTCCTCGGCATCACAATATATGGGGTTGGCAAGCAATCCTGTGTACTGGGAGTGTGGAGGAGCATGATGCCTATAAGTATAGGCCCCAGACCTGTGACTGATATGCCACAACTGCAAAAGGCCTCTATGCACTGGGGTTTCCAGACCCAATGTCTGGCATGTTTGGTTAGTGGCCATAGGAAGTGGGAGGATTGTCTTTTCGTTTAAGAAAAGATATGAAAAAAACAAAGACCAAATAGTTTGATCCCAAAATTTGCCTTTAATCAAGTCTAGACTATCGGAACCTAATAGGCTAATCTAAGGTTACATTTACCTATGGAACAAAAAGCTGAAGCTCATAACTACTCTGTTTATCTACAATCTGAAAATAAAATACAGCTTTAAGGCACACGTTTTCAATTCGCACAACTAGGATGCCTCAGTCAATACAGTATATTCATCCAGCCTCTCCCTCTTTCCATGAAAAGAGGCCAGTTGGCCTCTGGACCCATATCAGCAGCACCCACTTGTGGAGAACCAGGGTTCCTCTGCCTGGCAAGGATAGCACAGAAACCCATTTCCCAGAAACCAAGACTCAACCCTGCAACCAAGAGTCTAAGGGCCTTCTTCTCTAGAGCCCCCTTCCCCCACAGGGATAGTTTCCTGCTTGGGAGGTCATGTCCTGGGAGTCAAGTGCCAGGGCATGTTAGCAGTGGTTCCCTAATCCCACATGGAAGCAGGGGCGTTGTCAGACCTTAGCCAAAGAAGGGCATGCAGTGAACAAGAGTAATAAGTAAACAAGGGTAATTTGTAAAACAGATGAGCAAATTCATGCCAAATCGTTTTTCCAGCAGTAGTCATGCCCCCTAACGGACCCCAAGCCAGCTCTATAGCACTGCATCTTACTCCACCTGTAAGTCTGGTTGGAGATCTGCAAAATGTGAGAGTGTTGGGGAGCATTGAAGAGAGAGTTGGGGAGCATTGCTCTAAGATATAATTCACTAATTGAACAAGCTTGTTTCATTTTTAAGTTTGTTGACTTAAAAAATGTAATTAAAAGGTTTCATTCAAATCGTGGTACACATAGTCTATTGAATCAAAAAATTGTCAGCACTTACCAGTTGACTGAAATCCAGCTTTATTTCTTGATATAGAATCGATCTGCTCTGCAGGGACATGGCATTAACACAGAAGGAGCACAGGCCTGATGGATGAAGTGACGCGCATTAAGCTTATGTGAGGCTCTGATTCATAACCTTTACATTTGATTAGTTTCATGGTTGTGTGAGTGCCCTGTCATGTATTTGCCTGTATGTGGGGATGAGAAATGAGTGCAGCTGTTTATTTTATTGACCTACAGCTATGTTTGCTGTTTAGTTTTAGGTTTGATGTAAATGTTGGTTTCCCCTGTATTTACCTGTCAGGTCTAAAATTACGGAGGTAAAGAGTGGATAACCTCCTCAGCTCATTGCTTTTTGCAGCCATTTTCCTATGAGGTAGAAACTTTCTCTTCAAAAATTAAGTACAGAAAAACATTTTCACCATACCTGCACGTGTTTGTGCACACCTCATGGTATCAATGCAGCTACCTTACACCTACTTTTGCACCCTACTGTGATGCATATGGCTTCTTTCACCTCCAATGACCAGCATTTGCACATGGATTTTCAAGAGTCAAATCCATTTACTCACATTTTTACCTTACTCCAAATTCAGCGGATCTCTCTCCTCTCCTTTGTTGCACAGTTTTTAAAGTAAATGTGCACATTGAGTCAAATCTCACATGTTACTCAAAAGTGTAATTGCATGCGATTCTGGAAGTGTTTTGTAGGGGAGAATGTTTGCACAAATAGATTTTTATGAGGTGTCACATACTTTCTTGGAGACCACACTATTGTAGACACAGACAACTACCAACAGTACCACCTGCAGCTTCCCAAAATATGGTGTAGGGAAGTGCTCAGTTACCACAGAGTTGCAACTGGAACATAACATTCCTGCTGGAGATAATAGAGAAGAGGGATTGCTGCAGGTCACTCTGTCACTCTAGCTACTGATGGTACACTTTCTACTGAAGGTATAAAAGACTATATATACAGGACAGACTTCCTGTATGCTAGGGGAACTGAGCATATGGCTTGCTGCCAGAAGCTGTGCTGCTGCAACCCACATATACAGCGTCAAATTGGAGCCTAGATAACTTCCCAACCTGCTACACTGTTCGCCTGTGTCCAACTGCTGTGTGCCTTGTGGGAAAGCATCAACTGCTGCTGCATATCTGATCGACTCCTGCGTGTCAAGATTGAATCATCTCTTTGAGTCAAGATCGGAACTCTAGGTCTTCTCCGGTCAATTAAAGACCTGTAAGTCTAACATCTATTGTGGGAAAATTGCTTGAGGGGCTATTAAGGGACTACATACAGGAATATGTAACTATGCATAATATTGCAAATAAGTAACAACCAGCACAGTTTTACAAATGACAGAAACTGTCAGACTAACCTGACTGGCATCTATGAAGAGGTGAGTAGAAGCCTGGACAGAGGGGCGGCTGTAGATATAGTTTTTCTGGATTTTGCAAAAGCATTTGACACTGTCCCCCATAGATGCTTATTGGGGAAATTGAGGTCTTCTGGATTAGAAAACACAGTTTGTAACTATAGTGAAAACTGGCTGAAGGATCATGTGCAGAGAGTTGTGGTTAATGATACCTACTCTGAATGGTTACTGGTTGGTTGTAAGCGGTGTACCCCAGGGTCTAGTGCTGGGCCCACTCTTATTCATATTGTTTATAAACTACATCAAAAATGGAATTAAATACACTGTCTCTGTTCACAAAGATATGTTGCACAGTGCAGTCTATTGAAGATGTTCACAAGCTTCAGGCTGACTTGGGCACTTTCACAACAAATGAAGTTCAATGTGGAGAAATGTACTTGGGGTCTAATGCCCTGAAGGCCACATATGTTCTTGGGGGAGTAAAACTGGAAGAGTCACTTGTTGTGAAGGATCTGGGGGTACTGGTAGACCACAGGCTAAATAACCACATGCAATGTCAAGCAGCTGCTTCTAAGGCCACCAAGATATTATCATGCATTAATAGAGCCATGAAATCACGGGATAGGGATGCAATTTTGCCTCTTTACAAGGCACTGGTTCGCCCTCACCTGGAATATGCCGTCCAGTTCTGGGCACCCATTCATAGAAAGGACGCTCTGACTCTGAAAAGGATGCAGAGGAGAGCCACCAAAGTAATAAGAGGAATGAAGGATCTTAGTTATAAGGAAAGATTACGAGAATTAACATGAGTAGCTTGTATAATGATATAAATGGGTAATACAGAAAATATGGGGAACACTATTTCAGGTAAAATCCTCTCTAAAGACAAGGGGCACTCCCTTTAACTACAAAAAAAGAAATTCAATCTCCGGAGGCGACTATCATTTTTTACCAATATGAACTATAAATCTGTGTAATAGCCTCTCCCAGAAGCTTGTTGCAGCATCAACCTCTGACAACTTCAAAAAAGGATTAGATGCTTATTTAGAAGAAAATAACATTAACAGTTACTAGGAGATTGCTGAAGCAAAGCCCAGAAGTCCAGAGCCTGGGTAGTTTGTAATCCAGAGCTAGTTCAGAGAGCTAAAGCAGGTCGATATCCAAAGCCAGAGCAGGGTTACCATCTAAAGGTTCAGAGATGCAGTGGGTAATCATCCAAAACCAAAGGGTCAAATCCGAAGCGGCTAGTCAGCAGAGCGAAGATCAAACCGGATACTTTCAGACACAGGAGCAGGTGGCAGGTGTCACTTCAAAGAAGATCTGCAGGCATCTTCCCTGTGCCGCAAACTTTAAAAGCATTTGTTTGGAGTCAGAAAGGGCCATCTGTGAAAGACGGCGCCCTACGGGGGGACAGAGGAAGGTAGACAGGGACCGCTGAATAGTGAAATTTAGAAAACTACATTTATTTGTATGTGTGTTTTATCTTTGGACATTTTGGATGAACTGGTAAGGGGTCCAAAAGGCCCCAATACCAGTTCACAGGACACGGGCTGCTGTGTCACCGACCATAATTGGAGTCCACGAGAGTCACCCACGGCACTCCTGGAAGAGTCCCAAATTCATACTGAAGGGCATAACGCCTGGAAAAGTGGCACAGGGCCAGGGACGGCCCAGGTTACCTGGTGACCAGGCTAGTTGTCTCTTTGGGGGGGGGGGGGGGGGGGTACACGGTTTAAAAAAAATAAAAGAAACAGAACAAAAAAAATCTTATCATTTTCATTGATAAAAGCCTTGGTTATTGTGGCATAGCTTTTATCAATAAAACCATTTTCTATCTGACAGTAATTCAGTAATTTGTCATGGGAGTTGTAAATTGACATGAAGAGCAAATGTACTCATGGCATTAGTGCATGGTTCCAGCACATTTGTTTTTGTGGGGCATGTGTACCTGAATCATGCTCCCGTGAGTAAATTTCTGAATGCGCCATTTAGAACATGGTGCTGAATCAAGCCTACTGTGTAGCAGCCAGGAGACTGCTATTAAAACGGCTTACAGCTGATTGTAATGTGTAAGTCATTTCTGACTCGCCTTGGTGGGATAGAGATACAGCAAGAATGCTGCTCTGTGGTAAAAATGATGAGGGATTTACAAAATGGTTAAACGCCATTTTATTTTAAAGTGACACGTAAGTATTTTGTTTTGCTGACATAATACAGACCCTGATTTTTGCTTAGATTTAAGCTTTGCTGAAGGACACAGACCAGCTAAGCAGCTGCTGAGAAAATATGAAGAACGTTATATTAAGTGTTGGGCGAACCCAAACAGCAAAGTTCGGGTCCATAGCAAACTCTGTGAGCTCAGGTTTCTGAACCCGAACACAGACTTCAGGCAGAAGGCCATCAATTAACCAATTTGTCAAAACTGTCAACCAGTTAACACAATTATGTAATTGGCAGCTGTGGCCTCAAACATGTGGTTAATACTGGTTGTCCCGGGTCGGTCTTCAGGTTGAGAGGATCTCTCCAGGTTGAGGGGACCTTCAGTTTATTTTGATTGTAGGTCCTATTTAACTTGGCACAGAAGCCAGTAGTATTAGCATACCATGTGGGCCCTTTTACAACTTGAATTCCTTCATGCCATTCATTCATCTACCCCAAGATTTGAGTCCTCCAACTTTGGTCATTGGTGGTGCATCAGTTATAAAGGATATCTGAAAGAGTAATGCTTATTCATTTGGTCCAATAAGAAACTATCATTTTGTTTCCTTCTCTTTGTTTTTCCTGATACAGTGTGGTCTATTTATTCTCCCCCAGAATAATTCTTGTCCGATTTTTCTCCACATCACACAGCATCTTGATAGCTAGTTTAATATATCTAATGTTATTTGGAGTTAATATTTATGATTCTAAAAAATAGGGGGCGTTCATTTGAATCTACAAGCAGCCACCATTGGCAACATTAATAAGAAGACAAATATTTTATTCCTAAGCTACACTGGAGAGTTGGATGAGGCTTCTATAATGCAATTCATTTTTGTCGCATTTGTCTCTCTAACAACCTGTCCTTAATGGTGTAACTTTGACCCAAGTCAGTGACTTAAACAATAGTGCAAACAAAGAAGAGGCAGAAATGACAGCTCTATATTTTCCAGAATTTGAATTTATGTCCCACTATCCCTTATTAATTTGTCCTTCTTTCAGGACTGATCTGCAGATCATACATGTTTAATTTACTTATGAAAGGGTAAGAAATAGAGAATTCCCATAAAATATAACATATTAGAGGTATAAGTTTAAAATATCTAAACTAGGTCTCCAGATAGCTTCCCTAGCTAGGATGGTAATTGAGCCTCTTAGATGCTAATTTGGTATCGATGGAGGCCCAGACATCTTATCTGCGGTTGGGTAGGATTTGGGTGTATAAAGGGATTCCTAATTATGTAATGTCAATGAAGTGAATACCTTGCCATGAAATCCTAGCTAGTGCTTTTCAACAGGAAATTAGGTGTCCTGGAAAGATTGTGGGGTAATATTTGGGCAGTTCGGAAAGGCCCAAGGGGGAGAAAGAATGCATGTGCACAAGGGCCCTATATTGGTAACTATGAGAGAGCCATTTTATTTGGCAACTGTAAACCATAATAGTACATTTCAGGAATTGTTCATGTGATACCTATACTGTCTAGGGGTTAATGTAACTGTTTAGGCCCTCATTTTATATATATTTTGTAGTATTTTTACATATGTACAACTGTTTTGTATCGTAAGTCTGTGCACAATATAATCTTTGTATACACAATCATTGGTGTGATTCCTTTCGTCACCCACAACCTAGAACCTACAGTAAGCAGTTGTTATATTAATTATTGAGATTCTTATTGATGTTTTTATGATAATAATTGATTACAAAAGGTGTTTATTTCACACAAAAAAAATCTCAATCTGGGGCAGACATCCTGCACAGAAGCTGGAACTAGGACCTTAAAGCGGATTACCATTCAAAAAATACAATTCTGTGAGTACTCACCTGTAGAATTGATTTTGTAGTATACAGCAAGTCCTGTTTCACTAAATTCTTTACGTCTGGGTTATCCGCCACAAGGTGGCGCAGTGGACTGCAGAAAGACTTGTGGCATCTCCCGGCCCTATAAAAAGCCAGGAACCTGCCACAAATTCCCAGTGTTACAAAGCAGTTAGACAAGAAGCCGAGAGAACAATAATGAAAAAATCCCAAATTGAACATTTGAACAAATCACCATACAGAGGTGACCAAGAATAATAACAACAAGGGAGGGGTGAAACAGGACGTGCTGTATACTACAAAATCAATTCTACAGGTGAGTACTCACAGAATTGTATTTTTCCAAGTATACAGCACTGTCACAACTAGCTTACCTGCGCCGCGTTCCAGCGGTGTCTTCGCCGCCTCCCCGCTCCTTTGCCGGCCGGGCAGCTGCTCGCACTTCTGCGAGCGCACCCCCCTCCTCCGCCTCCTCTGCCGGCGTCCCCGGCATCCGTACGCACGAGCACGTTCTGTTTATGCCCTCCGGCGGCCGCGCTGAGAGCAGCGCCGGCGGAGGGCATAAACAGAACGGAAAAGTAAAGGGCCAATGAGCCCAGATGGGGTGGGGGGAGAACGCCCCTTGCAGTGATAGGGTCAATGAGCCCAAGGGAGCTGTTGGGCTATACACCCTGTTCTGGCTGTGATCCAATTGTATTATGAGTTGTAGTAAACACCAATCACGCACCCACTTTCCCCATCTCCAATCATAGCTGGTTTCTATAAAGGCTTCACCCCGTCAGTTACTCAGTGCCTGTGACAGATGATAGAGATTGTACCTTGTTTGTCTTCTGAATTATTCTCTGATTGATCTTTGTTACCGACCCTGCCTGAACCGACCATTCTCTGTCTGATCCCTGTTGTCGACCCCTGCCTGAACCGACCATTCTCTGTCTGATCTCCATTGCTGACCCCTGCCTGAACCAACTACTCTCTCTGATTGATCTCTGTTGCCGACCTTTGCTATCCACGACCATCCTGTCCGCTGCCAGCTGTGACCTCTGCTTCGCACCCCGACCTCGAGCTGCCTCATCCTACTGTACCGTCGCGATCTCTGCTTACCCGGTGTTGACCTCTGGCCTGTCTTCGGACTTCCTAGTGATACCTGCTTCAACAATTGGACTCGCTCTAATTCCGCTCTTCGTTATTGGTTCTCCAGACCTCCAACCAGTAAGCTCCCATCCTTTGAGCCATTGAAGTCCTGGGGCAGGCGTGTACTGCGCCCCGACAAGTGGGGGCTCCTACAGGTGAAGCTGGCTGCGGAGATTGGGGGTTAAGGGCTTACTTGGAGGGCTGGAGTTACCTGAGCGTGACAATGGAGTTTCCCGAGCGTGATAAGCACGTCCTGTTTCACTAAATTCTTTACATCTGGGACATCCAAAAGCAGTGTCCGTAAAGTAGGGTGGGATCCCCAAGAACAACGGCGGGCAATTTAAACCACTGCCGCCTGAAGAACTTTGCGGCCAAAAGCAGCATCAGCTGAGGCCCTAACATCAACCTTGTAAAACCTTGAAAAAATATGAACAGAAGACCAAGTAGCGGCCTTACAAACTTGTTCAACAGAAGCCTGGTGCTGAAAAGCCCAAGAGGCCCCAATAGCACGAGTGGAATGAGCAGTAAGGTGGAAGGGAGGTTCCTTCCCCTTAGCAGAATAGGCTTGCACCACTGCCTGATGGATCCACTTGCCGATAGTGGATTTAGCCGGAGGCAAACCCTTCCTAGACCCAGAAGTGAGAACAAACAGAGCATCAGACTTCCTAAAAGTCTCAGTAGCAACCAAAGAGAACTTCAGAGCCCTGACCACATCCAGAGAATGCAGAGTCCGTTCCTTGGAATTAGCAGGATTAGGACACAATGAAGGCAAGACAATGTCCTGATTGAGATGAAAGGTAGACACAACCTTAGCCAAGAAATCTGGCTTAAGCCGAACACCACCTTATCCTGATGCCGCTCAAAATATGGAGGTTTGAAGGAATGCGCCGCTAGCTCAGAAACTCACCTTACCGAAGTGATAGCCACCAAAAAGGCTACCTTAAGAATCATAATGGGCAAGGTGACCTTACGGATAGGCTCAAAGCGAGGCCCTTGCATAGCACCAGATTCAGATCCCAGACTGGTAGCAAAGGCTTACGGGGGGGACGCACATGAGAAACACCCTGGAAAAAAGTTCTAACCAACCGATGATTGACAAAAAGTCTTTGGAAAAAAAATTGCCAGAGCTGAAACATAGGCTTTGAGGGTACTAAGTTGAAGGCCCAAATCCAAACCATGTTACAAGAATTCCAGAATTCTGGGAAAAGAAAACGCCCTACAGGGAAGAGACTTGGACTCACACCAGGCAATGTAAGCATGCCAAACCCTGTAATAGATAAAAGACGAGGACTTCCTCCTAGTCCTAATCATGGTATCAACAACAGAAGCAAGTAACCCCTTTTCCATCAAGATGGAGATTTCAGCAGCCAAGCAGTTAAAGCCAGCATTTGTAAATTGGGGTGGCGTAGCTGCCCCTGCAAACCAAACCCTTATTGGCCAACAAGGGGCCACCAGGATGGCAGGTACCTGCTCCTGGACTATCTTGCGCATGACCCTGCCCAGGAGAGGAAACAGAGGGAACACATAGAGAAGCCGAAACTTCTTCCAAGGAATAGCCAATGCATCCGTGGCGAAGGCCAGAGGAACCTGAGACAGAGAGACAAATCTGGGAAGTTTATGATTGTGACGAAACGCAAACAGGTCTACGTCCGACTGCCCCCAGCGATGACACAGGGAGAAAACACCCGGTTGTTGAGGGACCATTCCCCCATACAAGACGTCCCCCTGCTCAGGGAGTCCACCTCCTGGTTCTCCACCCCCGGAATGTAGACCGTTGAGATGCCGGGAACATGCTGTTCTGCCCAAAACAGGATCAGGGACACTTCCTTGAAGGCTCGCTTGCTCCGAGTTCCTCCCTGATGAATGATGTAGGCAACCGCCGTCTGGTTGACTGAGCGGATCTGAACAACCCGACCCCGAAGGTGAGTGGTCAGGCGAGAAAGAACCAATCTGATTGCCCTCCGTTCCAGGACTTTGATGGAAGCATGGGCCTCTTGTGGGCTCTACCGACCCTGGAACCTCAGGGACTTCCAGAAGCCTCCCCAACCAGTCAGACCGGCATCTGTGGTGACCTTCTCCCAGCACGGGGGCAGGAAGGTCCTGCCCACTAGAAGGTTCCTTGAGTCCAGCTACGACGAGAGGGACCGTCTGGCCAGAGGGGACAGAGCAAACTCTTGATCCAAGGACACAGGGTCCCGATCCCAAACTGACAAGAGGAGTAACTAAACTGAACAAAGGGAACTGCCTCGAAGCGGGGCACCATCAGGCCCACCAACTGCATCCCCTGACAGATGGAGAGATGAGGACATGATAGCAGAGCCCGAGCCTGCATCTGAAGATCCTCCACCTTCTGCTGAGGAAGGAACACCCCGACCTGAGAGGTATACAGAGTCATGCCAGAAAGGACCTCACCAAGGACGGGGACAGAGAAGACTTGGGAAAGTTGAACACGCATCCGCAGGACTCCAGAGTGGAGGTCACATCTGAGTGTCCTGCTCGGCCCGAGGAAAGGACTGGGCCACAATCAGGATGTCGTCCAGGTAAGGAATGATGCGGATGCCCTGGATCCGTGGCAGAGCCATCACTCCCGCCAGTAACTTGGCGAACACCCGAGATGCCGAGGTGATACCGAAGGGCAGAGCCGCAGACTTGTAATGCTGATCCTCCAGTGCGAACCTTAGAAATCTCTGATGACCTGGAAAGATAGGCACATGAAGATAAGCATCCTTGATGTCCACAGTGGTCATGAAGTCGCCCGGGCAAAGGGATTGACAGCAGAGCGTAGCGCCTCCATACAAAAATGCTTGAATCTGACAATTTATTAAGTCCCTTCAGATCTTGTAACCGGAGGACAATACCTCCTGTATCCACCGGTCTGAGACGTGAAGCCCCCACCCATATGGGTGAGGGCACCCCTTCATGCCTGAGGGGGCTTGGGAGAGGGTTTGGGCTTGGTATCCAGGAGAGACCGGGATGACAAAGTAGTAAAGGTACAGGTTGGGGGACACCTTGGAAGCAGTGATCATAATATCATTAATTTCCACTTAGCAGTCACTAGGGTGCCTTATCAAGGAGCCACAAAAACGCGGAACTTCAAAAAGGCAAAGTTTGACCAACTTAGAGATGCCCTACACTGCATTAACTGGGAAAATGTCCTTAAAAACAAAAGCACGGACACTAAATGGGATACTTTCAAAGGAATCCTTAATTTTCATTGTGACAGATATATACCTTACAGGAAGAAAACTATTAGACACACATGTAAACCGATGTGGCTAAACAAAAAGGTTAAGGGGGTAATAAACAACAAAAAAAAGGCATTTAAACGTTTAAAGCAGGAAGGGACAGCGGAAGCGTTAAAAAATTATAAAGAAGAAAATAAACAATGTAAACAACAGATAAGGGCAGCTAAGCTGGAGACAGAAAGACTGGTCGCGAAAGAGAGTAAAACTAACTCCAAATTATTCTTTAGCTACATAAACCGTAAAAGGTACAAACCTGAGGGTGTGGGCCCCCTGAAAAGCAAGGCGGGGACACCTATAGACGGAAATGAGGAGAAAGCTAATTTACTAAACAACTTCTTTGCTTCTATATTCACAAAAGAATGTGACATGCCGAGTGAAATGCAGGGGAATAACCGAAACCCTCCATTCAATGTCACTGGTCTAACCAAGGAAGATGACCAGAACCGTCTCAAGCAGATAAAAATCGATAAATCACTGGGACCAGATGACATACATCCTCGTGTTTTAAGGGAGTTATGTACAGTAACAGACAAGCCATTATTTCTAATATTTGTGGACTCAATAACTACAGGGTCTGTTCCGAGGGATTGGCGCTTGGCAAATGTGGTGCGAATATTCAAAAAGGGATCTAGGGGGGAACCTGGGAACCACAGACCGGTAAGCTTAACATCTGTGGTGGGCAAGCTGTTTGAAGGCTTCCTAAGGGATACTATCCTGGAGCACCTTGGGGAAAATGACCTTATTACTCCATATCAGCATGGACTCATGAGGAATCGCTCCTGCCAGACAAACCTAATCAGCTTTTATGAGGAGGTAAGTTCAAGATTGGATCAGGGGGAGTCATTGGATATCATATATCTTGACTTTTCTAAAGCATTTGATACTGTGCCACATAAAAGGCTGGTACAAAAGATGAAAATGCTTGGACTAGGGGAAAACGTGTGCAGATGGGTGGGAAATTGGCTTAATGATCGGAAGCAGAGGGTGGTTATCAATGGTACACACTCAGATTGGGTTACTAGTGGAGTACCACAAGGGTCAGTTCTGGGACCAATTCTCTTCAATATATATATACATGACATTGGCTATGGATTAAACAGTAAAGTCTCAATCTTTGCAGATGATACGAAGCTGTGTAAAGTAATTAAAACAAAAGAGGACAGCAGGCAGCTACAAACAGATTTAGATAAATTGGAAGCATGGGCAGTTAAATGGCAAATGAAGTTTAACACAGATAAATGTAAGGTTATGCACATGGGAAGGAGAAATCTGTATCATGATTACACACTAAATAAATAAACACTTGGTAAAACAACAATGGAACAGGACCTAGGGGTTTTAGTTGACAATAAGCTCAACTGTAGTAATCAATGCCAGGCAGCTGCTGCCAAAGCAAATAGGATCATGGGGTGCATCAGGAGGGGCATAGGTGCTCATGACAGTGGCGTTGCTAGGGCTGGTGTCACCCGGGGCGGTAGGAAATGGTGTCACCCCCCCCCCCCCCAAAGAAAAAAAATTTTTGTATGTTGAAAGAACTCAATGTTAATGCTCTTAAAAAATAACGTTTATTTTAAATGCAACCTTTACTGAATAAATAAAAAAAATTACTTAATTAAATAACAAAAAATTCAACAGGAATAAAATAAATAACACAAAATTAAACAAAAACAAATGCAAGTGCACTTAAAAGAACATGCCAATAAAGTCAAAACTTTGTTTTTCTGGTTTTCAAAGCTGCAAAACTGTTAACTACTTCATCAAAATCAATGGTTTGCACTAATTCGCTTTCAACAGACAACAAAGCAAGGTCAGAAAGCCTAGACTGTCCCATTGTAGATCTCAGATAATTTTTGATAAGTTTCAGCTTTGAAAAGCTCCTCTCGCATGAAGCCACAGATACACAGATTGTAAGAAATAATTTTAGACAAAGTGAAAGGTGTGGGAGAGATTCAATAAAATCCCATTCAGCTATGAAGGTCAAAACTTGTAAAGCTGTCCAATCTGTGACTTTATCTAGGTCCAACTTTGCAGCTGTTAGGTGTCTTCTCAGCCTTGGTATCTCCAGTAACAGCTCACTCTCAGATACCTCATCATAGAAATTGGTCAGTTTCGGAATAGACACCTTTAATTCTTCTTCAGTGGCAGATATGAGACTCTTTGCTTGAATAGCCTCAAACATACCTGCTACTTCCAGGATGGCTCTTAATCTGGTCTGGAGTTCCAAATGAAAGCGATCAATGCACTCAAGCATCGCTCTCTTATTTTCTTCTTGAAGACTTGTCCTTCCAGCATCTCTTGCCAGTTCCCCTGCCATCCTTTTCTTGAACCTGGCTCTTCTCTCTACTGCAATTCCATACTCATCAGCTTTTAAAAGTGCCTGCTGAATTGCAGTGTCGACCAGGTGACTGCGCTCCTCACACAGAAAAAGTCTTAGTGACTCAAGCTTTGTCACCACTTTATCAAGACTTAAGCCCTTAGTCTGTAGGTACTGCTGTGCATCATCAACTTCCCTCAGGACATCAGACCAAAAGTGCAGGTAGCATAGAAAAGTAAAGTCACAGACAGCAGGTAGAAGACCCTGTGCTGCTCCTCTTGTGTCCATATTTTCACATGGTTCACAAAGAGTTTCAAGTGCCGACACAAACATGTCAAATTTGTCTTTTACTGGCTTAACTGCTGCATGATGAGCACTCCAGCGTGTTGTAGAAAGTCTTTTTACTGACACTCCAGTACGCTCAATTAACACATCCCAACGATGAGTGGAAGCGGCAAAAAAAGAAAACATTGCCTGAAGAGTTCCAAAAAAAGTCACACAAGATGCATTTTCAGCAAAAGAGTGCTGACCACACAAGTTAAGGGAATGGTCAACACATCCATTAAAAACAGCCTTTCTGTTTTTTTCCATTAGAATGGATTGTACACCTCCATGGATACCAGCCATAGTAGCAGCATTATCATAACCCTGAGAGCGACACATCATTATGTCTAGGCCATCACTTTCTAATTTTTTAAGAATGTCAGAACTGAGGTCAGTAGCCTTTTTCCCTTTTAAAGGGAAAAATCCTAAAAATACTTCTTTTACCTCAACTTTCCTAGTGATGTGTACATATCTGATCACTTCAGACATCTGATCAGTATGTGATACATCGGGTGTGCTGTCAAACATGATGCCAAAGTACTTTGCAGACTTTATGTCTGTTACAATCTTCTCCTTCACATGATTTGCCAGGACACTTATAAACTCATTTTGAGTTTGTGGAGAAAGATAGGAGACAGACACGTTCAGTTTACAGGTGTGCCGCTTTAACCTAATTAGGTGTTCTTTGAGTACTGGATCATACTTTGAAAGCAACTCAACCATTTCAAGAAAGTTTCCTTTATTCAATGAAGACTCATCTTCCTTGTGGCCTCGAAATGCCAGATTTTGCTTGGCAAGAAACAATGTGATGTCAAGCAATCTGTGCAAAATGTCCCTCCACTTTTTCTTCTCAGTCTCCATCCTAGAAAGAGTTTGGGCATCAATGGTTTCATGCAGCCTCAGTCCTGCTGCCAAAGTTTTCCATTGTTCCAGGGAGTTTAAGTGCTCTTCCGATGTCTCATGACTATATACCTTTGGGTTCAGTTTCCACCACTTCTGAAACCCAGTGACAAATTTGGATGTTGTACCTGTAATACAGACGGCAAAAAGCCGGCAACAAAAGCAATATAAATTCCTACTGACAGGTGAGTAAAACATCCATGTCCTCAGAATTTTCTCTCCGTTTGGCATGACCTTGTAGAACCACACTTTTGAAAGTTGACGTTCCTCTCCCTTTGTTGTAGCTTTTGCATGAGGCCTTTTTGTGACACTAAAAGGACCATCTTTGTTCTGAACAGAAGCACTTCCTCTTTTCACAATTTCTACCCGAAAATGATCTGGAACAGGTATCTCCCAGAAGGACACATCAGATAAAATTTGCAGATCTTTCTCCTTGACTGCACTCATCTCTTTGATAGTATCAGGACTATGGCTTGCATCACTTTCAGCAATCTCTTCAGTTTCAGATTCTGTAATTTCCATTCCTTGCCCTTTTGCTTCTATTTCCGCTCCATGCTCTTCTTCAGAGTCTGCCATTTCCACTTCTTGCTCCTCTGTAGAAAGATTTCTAGAAAACACTTCCGAAGACTCGGCTTGGTCAATTAGCGCAATGTCTTTTGAAGAACCCTGGCCATCATCTGGTCTTTTGACATATTTGAGCATGGATCCAGCAAGGGTTTTAACCGATTCCATTTTTGCTTCTTTTGCTTTCCGTTGCTGGTATCCACTTGGCCTTTTTGACTTATGCACTCCATGTGGCATGGTGGAATGTTCCCTTAGCAATTCAGACTTTGCTTTCTGAGACCCAATCGAAAAAAAGAGGACAAAATGAAAACATATAATTTGTTTCTTAGGCTTCTGATATGTTGCTAACGGTATGGATAGACTGGTTTTCCTAGGGAGTAATTTCTCATTAGTTGGATGTCTCATCTATTTGTATGGCCTGTCTGACGATAGTACACAAACCATATATTACACTATCCCTTGGTTTAAACCACCCACTTTGTGGCATCAGCATACAATTTTTGTTGTGGTAAAAGTAGAATGGTCGTTGTATATGTTTTCTTTTGTATTGGGTGACTTAAAGGGGTACTCCCCTGGAAAACATTTTCTTTTAAATCAACTGGTGCCAAAAAGTTAAACAGTTTTGTAAATGACTTCTGTTAAAAAATTCCAATCCTTCCACTACTTTCCAGTTGCTTTTATAATCCACAGGAAATTCAAAAGGAGAAGAACTTCCTTTCTGCCTGACCACAGTGCTCACAGCTGACACCCCTGTGCAATTTAACCCTTTCGCTGCCAGCCTACCTGGAGTTTTTGTCACCCTTGGTGCCAGACCATTTTGCACTATTTTGCGCTCCCCATGTTCAAATGTGATTTTTGAAGGGATTTCCAGGGATTTCCCAGGAAAATGATATATTGTTTTTTTCAGCAGAGTCTGAGCTTTAACATGAAATGTCTTGTTTGTCATTTTTTAGGTGTATTCTCAATATTTTTTGGCGAAATATGTGCAAAAAAATTTAAAAAAATAAATTTTTTACAATTTGTAGTGTTTTTTTGTAATAAAAAATGTAAGTTTGTCAATAAAATCTTATTGCGTGTGAAACCCCAATTTCTCCCGGTTACAGCGGTACCACATATGTATAGGTAGACACCTTTTCCTGCCCAGGAGACTCCCCCAAACTGAAACAGAGCTTTAGGGGATTTTCTGAAAAAATACAACTGTGATATGCGCTATGCGTACCTTGCAGTTTTTCCAGAAAAACAACCCTTTACATTTGAAATACCCCCAACAAACTATATATTCTCTGGAAGTACACACCTCAGGCTTTCTAGGCGTACCAGGCTTGTTGATGTGGCCACAGTTTTCTAGAAGTAATCCCTCAATGTATTCTTTGGTTGCAAAGAGTTTCCCTAAAAAAAGGATAAAAAAGCAGAATCAAAGCCACATTTTCCTAAAAAAACTATATACAAACAAGAAAAAACAAGTATGATCTGAAAAAGCAACATCCTCCGAACAGAACGATACCCAACATGCATGGGTTCTGTCAAGGAAAGAGTTGCCAAACACCCCAAAGTAAAGCATGTGCGTAACGGTAATTTTTCTTGAAAATTTCAGCTCTGCAGACAAAGTGCGCACCTTGCGATTTTTCAACCAAAACAACCCTTGACGTTTGGAATATCCCCCATAAACCATATATTCCCTGAAAGTACACATGTTAAGCTTTCTAAGCGTACCCAGCTTGTTGTAGTGGGCTCATCTTTCTGGAATTAATCCCTCAAAGAACTCTTTGGTTGCGCAGAGTTTCCCTAAAAAATGTATAAAAAAGCAGAATAAAAAACACCTTTTACTAAAATATAAATATGCAAACAAGAAAAAACAAGCTAAGTCTGAAAGCGCAAGGTCCCCCGAACAGAACAATACCCAACATGCAGAGGTACTATTAACCCTTTTAATTGCCAGCTTACTTGAGATTTTGTCACCCTCTGTTGACAGGTCATTTTTCCCCATTTTGCGCCATGTTTTGCGCCATGTTTTGTGTCATTTTTGCTGGAATTTTCAGGAAAATTATATATATATTTTTTGCAGCAGAGTTTAGGCTTTAACATGAAATGTCTTGTTTGTAAATTTTATTTATTATTAATTTTATTTTTTATTAAGTAAAAAAAAAAAAAATAAATAAAATTTTTTTTTAGAAAATTGACTCCTTTATTTTACATAAAAAATTTATTTTATTAAAGAAAACCATATTGCATGTGAAAGCCCCATTTCTACCGATTAGAACGGTACCACATATTTATCGGTAGCCCCCTGTTCCTGCCCAGGAGACCCCCATAACTGAAACAAGTAATTTTTAACATTTACAAATAAAATACAACTACCATCCACACTACAAAGGGTTAAATCGAGAAAAAAAAATGACATAGGGTCCCCCCTCCCGGGAGGGGGGGCCCATTTTTTGGGGGGATTTTTAAGGGTTAAAAATCCTTAAAAATAAAAAAAAATGACATGGGCCCCCCCTTACCCAAAGTAACCAGCCCGGGACCAGCTATGCAGGGCTTGGAGGAACGGGGCGCAGGGGCCAGCTTTTGTGGCCCCTGGCCCTGCAGGCTACAAGCCCGCATAGCCAGTGGGCCCGGGCTCTTCTGCCCCCCCCTGGGCTTTGGGGAGGCAGGTAATGGGGGTGCCGGGGGTTAATGGCAAGTCACCGGCTAGCGCAGGTGACTTGCCACCTCCCCCAGCCTTGTGAACTGGTATAGGGGTCATGGACCCCTTACCAGTTCACAAGGGGTTAAATGTAAAAATAAAACACAGACACACAAAGAGAAAAAATATTTTATTTTTTTTTTTTTTAATACTTACCTCCCATCCATAGTGGAGCACTCTTTCAGCCTTTATAGCTGCTGGATGACAGAAAACAAAAGGGTTAATTAAAAAAAAAAATAACATAGGGTTCCCCCTCCTAGGGGGGGAGACCCCATTTTTTTTTGGAATTTTAAGGGTTAAAAACCCTTAAAAATCCCCCAAAAAAATGACGTAGGGTCCCCCCTACCCAGCATTACCGACCCGGGCCAGCTATGGGGGCTTGTAGAACAGGGCGCAGGGGCCAGCGTTGGTGGCCCCTGGCCCTGCAGGCTACTAGCCCACATAGCCACTAAGTGGCCCGGGCCCTTCTGCCCCCCCCGGCCGTTGGGGAGGCAGGTAATGGGGGGCTGGGGGTTAATGGCAAGCCACCCACTAGCTGCAGGTGACTTGCCATACCCAGAGCCTTGTGAACTGGTATAAGGGGTCTCATGGACCCCTTACCAGTTCACAAAGGGTTAAATGAAAAAAAACGCCACACAAAAGTTTTTTATTAAAAAAAAAAAAAAATTTTTTTTACTGTACTTACCTCCGATTGTAAGCTCCTTTGTCCCGCGCCGCTCTGCGGGGCTTAGCGGCAAGATGGCGGCCGCCATCGAAGAGGAGAGAGGAGAGAGCCTTCCGGGCTCTCTCCTGAAGATCGGTAAGTCCTGGGGGGCGATCGGAGGCCCCCCAGGTGAAGAGGAGGGACAGCGGGAGCCAGCGCACACACAGGTAAGTGAATGTCATTTTTATTTATTTTTTTTTTTTACAGTTAGCAGCTGCTGCTGCCAAACGGGGGGGGGGGGGGCTATTCCGGGGGCTCTCCTGGAGCCATCCGACGTGCAACAGTGACTGGCAGTCAGTGGGAGGCCGCGGCCTATGCGGGCCGCGTTTGCAGGCTGCTGGGCCTGTCTAAACGTAGGGGCCTGGAGCGGCAGCTCCATCCGCCCCTACGTTAATCCGGCCCTGATGGTAGGGCCGGCCCTGGGTGTGCGGTGTCACCCTCTAGGTCTGGTGTCACCCGGGGCGGTCCGCCCCCCCCGCCCCCGGGTCGCTACGCCACTGGCTCATGACCAGAGCATCATTTTACTCCTGTAGAAGTCACTGGTCAGACCCCATATGGAGTACTGTGTACAGTTCTGGTCACCTGTGCTTAAGAAGGACATATCAGAACTGGAGCGCATTCAAAGAAGGGCAACAAAGTTAATAAAAAGAGTGCGGGGACTAGAGTACCCTGAAAGATAGTCAAAGTTAGGTTTATTTAGTTTAGAAAAAAGACGATTGAGGGGTGATCTAATAACTATGTATAAATATATTCTGGGTCAATACAAAGATTTGCCCCACAATCTATTTATACCTCGGAGTGTAACTATAACCCGAGGGCATCCACTAAGGTTAGAGGAAAGGTGCTTTCTCCACCGACATAGGAGGGGATTCTTCTCTGTAAGAGCAGTGAGACTATGGAACTCGCTGCCAGAGGAGGTAGTTATGAAGGATACAGTAAAAACGTTCAAAAGTGGCCTTGATGCCTTCCTGGCATGTAATAACATTTCCAGCTATGGCTACTAGACCACTGGAAGAAGATCTATAGTGGCCGGGATGCCCTGCTTGCATGTAATAACATTTCCAGCTATGGCTACTAGACCACTGGAAGGAGTTAAACAGGCTGAACTGGATGGACTAAAGTCTTTATTCAGCCTTACATACTCTGTTACTACTATGTTACTATGACCACGGGATCTGCCATTGTCCCAAGAATCTCTGCGGCCACTAGAGAAGAGGGAGCCACGACCTCCTCTGGGAGCCGAAAGGAAGGGAGGAGGATGGAGGACCCCCTAAATGGCCTCTAAATCAGAACAAAGTAAGAGAGTACTATAGTTCCCCCCCCCCCGCTACCAGCTGTAGCACCATCAAGGAGACGCTTGAGCAGCCTCTTGAGGGCAATAGCAGTAATGGCAGCGGCACAGGTCAGACGCAATACAGCCCCCACACAGGTAAAAGCATGGCAGGCCAATTGATCCATGCGCCGGTCCTCACCATCCCTCAGAGAGGTAGTGTCAGGGGAAGGCATGACCGAAGTATTGGACAAGCCTTCTTAACAAGATCAGCAGGAAAGGGGTACCTTTTATCCAACCCTTGGGCACAGCAGGCAGCCTGCTAGGACGTTCCCATTCTTTAAGTACCAAAATGGTAAAATGTTCCTGCTCAGGAAACTCTGGACGCTGTTTACCAGGGCGAAAGAGCTCCTCCTGCTTTCTCTTAGCCACCTCAGGGGCAGCAATGTGCCATATATCAAAAATATGTGACAGCAGATTATCAGTGTCCTCAGGGTACCATGAATCCTCTCCGGACACCGACCCAGGGTCACTATTGCAACCCTCCTGCTGGTTCCCAGAGGAGTCAGAATCCTGGGAAAGTCCCCCCATCTCAAGCGGGTGACAGCCACCAAACTCATCAATCCCCACATACACCTTAGCAAGGGGGGAGGGCCTGGGATCCAGGTGCCACTTCTTGCCAGAGGCCTTCCTAGGAACAGGCCTGGTAAGCTGCCTCTCAATGTTAGCCACCCGCAGAGCCAAATCAGAATGAGACTCCCTGCTAGCAGTGCCCTCACAGGGGCCTAGTTGCAGGAGCGGGGGAGTAGGGGAAGCAGAGGGAGGCGCAGAGCTGGGAAGCAAAGCAGGCAAACCAGCTTGTAGCGCAGTGACACTGTAAGCATGCGGCATTCGCACAACGTGACACTTATAATCACAGGGGATACCCACACATGGAACATAGCTGGGCTTGCCCCGCAGGGCCCCCAAGCACGCTCTCCCCTGAAGCCTCCATATGGTGATTAACACAGGCGCAATAGACCAGTAGTGGGTAAAGGCTTAAGACAGAAGCCACCCGGGATGCCCCCAGAAGTCTATTTTGTGAAGGGGGAGGAAGGAGTAAGCCGGGAGAACCACAACCCAATGGTATCCCACCTGAAAGACATAATTAAAAATACACATGAGCATCCCGCAGCACATGAAAATCCCAGGGTCAATAAAAAAAAACCCCAAGGGGGACTCACGGACCAAAGACACCGCGGGGTCACTCAGGCACAGACCGCCAGGTACAGCGATACACCAGGGAAAGCAGCGCTGCAGATGGGAATGAAGAAAACCAGACACGCAGGTTGTACAAAATGGCGCCAGCTGAGGTACCTCGAGGGGCGGGCCACAGGGGAACAGCGCGATCCACAGCATCACCAGGCCCCGCCCCCCCTCGAAGAGCATGAAAACGGCGCTCACACGACCCGGCCGGGGCCATGACAAAGCAAAATTACATCAGGTTATAGTGCCCACAGCCGCGGAGCGTAGTACAAAGCTGTGCGGCAGCTAAAAACACCAAAGAACGCACCAAAATCGCCAAATTACTTCAGAAAACACCGCTCGCCACCACTGCCACCCCCCCCCCCCCCCGAACGGAGTCAGAGAGGGGGGAGAAGAGAGGGAGACGAGGGAAGGCAGCGGCGAGTATCCATGGCCAGGGAGGGGAGGGGGGGAGCCCCAGAAGTAAAAGAAGAGGACATAGTCCTCAAATAACTCACCCCCTCAGAAGGCAGTGCATGAACTCTACATCCCAATCAGGCTTACTATAAAGCCTATGGCCGGCTCCCCTTTGTAGTACAGGGTCTGCGGCTTGGAGCAGTGCTCCTGGAGCACTTGACCCTAGTGCTCTTCTACCTTCACCCGATCTGTCAGCCGAGGCTGGGAGGCAGTGGGAGTCCAGAATCGGATGGGAATAGACTTGCAGGGCCTCAGGCTTGGTTGCCTCGCTCACCTGCGCAAGAGAGAGAGAGAGAGACATCTTCTATCTTCGCAGTCCGACTGCAGAAGGAACACTGGGAATTTGTGGGAGGTTCCTGGCTTTTTATAGGGCCGGGAGATGCCACAAGTCTTTCTGCAGTCCACTGCGCCACCTTGTGGCGGATAACCCAGACGTAAAGAATTAAGTGAAACAGGACGTGCTGTATACTTGGAAAAATAAGGTTTAGAGAATTGCTCCCCTAAACCAGCCCTCTGATGATCAGAGACATAAAATGTTTGAAAGGGCTCAACATGTTGATGATGTGGAAAAATGCACTCCTAGAATTACACAGGGGCGGCCATCTTACTACAAAGTGAACAGTCCTGCTTATACATAATAATTAGGGGGGGGAGCTGTACCAGCAGAAATTCACACCAAACTGAGAAAAATGTATTCCTCGGAAACCTGGGGAAGCTTGTCCTATACAGGTATATATTGTGGTAAATTGTATCAAAATGTCTGTTTCTTCCCTGCTTGGTTGTATAAAGCACAATCCGGCCCGGGTTTTCAGGACCCGGGTAACTTCCCCAATTCCATAACGGGTTGTTACATGTTCTAAGGCCTCCACAAGTGTGCACGCTGATTACAGGGGAAGCCTGTATAAGAAGAGAGCACACGGCCTTTCCTTTGTTGATGACCAGCCTGTTGGAGTGAGCCCAGGCTGAGCTGCACCGTGGTGAAGGATAGCACTGGACATTGAGCAGAGGGCTGATACGCCCTGTAAAGTGGACTGGAATTGATCAGCTTTCTGGAGTACCCAGCTCAGGATTATTTGGTTGGTGAAGTAACCAGGGGCGTAGCTAAAGTCTTGTGGGCCCCGATGCGAGGAGTCAAACTGGGCCCCCCCCCATCCCATCATCAGTGACAGCGACCTACCTTATAATGAGCGGCGCCGGGCCGCCGGCTCTCCGTGCTCCAGTCTGGCAGTCCCCTTCAGAGTGAATCCACGGGCGCAGGCGCTCCCCCGTGTAGCTGCACGTGCTCACTGTGCGCCGGCGCGCCGCCTGGGAGGCGCCACCGACAGCCTCCTGCCAGTGAGCCCGTGACGTGACCTGACCTTCTCATTCCTCCAGCCCCGCCCCACCAGACCTTCTGTCTCTCCTCCGGGCCCTGCCCGACCCAGTCGCAATGGCGACCCTTGCGACCCCTATAGCTACGCCCCTGTGCAGGGGTAAACCATGAGCCAGCCCCAGAGTCTTTAAAGTGGACCAAAACCCAGGATTTTGACTAGCCTTGGTTCTTGCCCTGAGGGCACCCCGATCAGGGATACCCCGCTGTGTGAAACTCCCCAGGTTGTTCCATCTCACTCACCCTTCCCCGGTCCTACATCGCATGAACAGCCCTCTCGTCTAATCTGCACGCTTGGGTACGAGTACGCAGGCAGCCACATCCCCTGCTACCCTCTAACAGGGAGCGTGCCCACAACGGCCATTCACAAATGCCTGATGCGGGCATATGCCCTGCTAAAGGAATAGCGGGGATGCAGCCACATCTCGCGCACGTGCCATTGGACCAGGAAAGAAGGCGAGTTTCCGGGCAACTTAGGGGGTTTCACACAGCGGGACATCCCAATTCTAGATGCCCCAGGAGAGGGAATTCATCTATAAGATTCCAGGGCCATTGGGGCATGGGGGGTTTCGAGCCACTTTAAGACTCTAGAGCTGGATTACTATGGTTATAGTCTGCTTTAAAGAAGAAGCCAAAATCAGTCAAGGAATGCTGTATGATGGAGACAGACAGGAAATAACAGAGCAATGCCTGGCAGAATGTCTCCTATTGGAGGCAGCACAGATGCCGCAGCAGTTTCCTGTCCCCCATCAGCAGATGGGTAAAGGGAAGGCCTGGCTGACTGATGATGGGAGGGGGTAGGTTACAATAGGGTCTCTGTGAATCTGATGCAGTGTTCTTCACATAGAGAGCATGAGTCGGCAGTGAGGGCTCTACAATGGCATGAGAGTCATTCATTCAGTCCACCCTCCCCTAGCTGTCATGCAGCACCCATACACCCCTCATAGTCCGCCCACCCTGGCATCACTGTACCTTATAGACAGCCACACAGGCACACGTGCAGCCCAAGTGTACACCGATAGCCGCCATACCGGTGTCTGGCAAAAAGGAAAGCGCCTGCCGACCAGAGCTTGCAGCCAATCAGCTCACAAAGCCAGTCAGCTAAGCGGCCAATAGCAGCTCGGTACAGGCGGGCTCTTTGCTGTGTCCGCCGGACAAGACGTCAGGCAGAGTTGAGGGGTGTATTGCTATGAGGAAGGTAGCAGTGGTGTGGTGGCGGCGGCGCTGTCAGGGAACAGTGGGCAGGGGGAACAGACAGTTACAGTGGGCAGGGGGGGCCCTGCGGGCCCCCCTGGCTTAGGGGCCCGGTCGCAATGGCGACCCCTGCGACCCCTATAGCTACGCCCCTGGAAGTAACCCTTTTTGCTTTCTGCATTTATGCTGCAACCTTTGGACTAACTACTGAACTTTGCTGAATAAAAGCCGTTTTGCCGTTCAAATCCATTGTCGTCACTGCTGATTGTTTGGTGGAGGATGCGAGGGGCACAGTGACTGTTGCTAGGGGCAACGGAGTGACAAAACGCACTGCATTTTGCTTGTCGTTGGCGAAGGCAGCAATCAAGATGTCTCAACAAAAGCAAATGGAGGAGGTGATAAAACACCTAATACAAGCTGACCTCCGGCATGAGCAAGCTCTGGCCCAACAGCAGCAGGCCCTCGCACAACAGCAGCAAGCCCAGCAGCAGGCCCTGGCACAACAGTTCCAAATGCAGCAGGAGACAAATCGCCTGTTGATGGAACAGATAGCTGCGATTAGAGAGACTGGTGGTGCTAAAGTTTCACAACCGGAGAGAAGCCCAGTTGAGTCGGAGGGTGCAAGGAGAGCCGTACAGTGGGTCCTACAAAAGCTGACCCATGAGGATGATGTGGAGGCCTACCTCACGGTGTTTGTGCGCATGGCTGAGAGAGAGCAGCTGCCAGTCACGGAATGGGCTGACGTGATTGCACCGTTCCTGTCAGGTGAGCCGCAAAAAGCATATTTTGATCTCAGGGAGCAGGATGTGCGGGACTATGCCAAGCTAAAAATGGAGATCCTTGCTCGCCTGGGAGTCACGCCAGCGGTTCAGGCAAGGCGAGTACACAACTGGATTTTTTCTGTTGATAAACCTGCCCGTTCGCAGATGTATGACCTAATTCATCTGGTCCAAAAGTGGTTGGAGCCAGAGCGTTTGTCCCCTGCGCAGATCATCGAAAAAGTCGTGGTGGACCATTTTGTTCGGGCACTACCGCCGAAGCTACAGCAATGGGCTGGACAGGGCGACCCACAGACTGTTGAGCAGCTAGTTAACGTCGTGGAGCGACTTGTCGCGACTGAGGACCAACTTCGGGATGCCCTTGACAAGACCGGCAGACCAGTGAGTAAACAAGTTCCCCTGGGAAGTGTGTGGAGCGCTGTGAGAGGGCAAAAGACTGTCCCTGACCCCCAGAGGCCCCCTAACCATAGGGAAGACATCCGGGCAAGGAGGTTCCGGGGTCCCCAGTGTTGGAGGTGCCGTGAGTGGGGGCACATAGCCGCGGATTGCCCCCTCGGCCCTGAACCCATGGAATGTGACGCGGGTCACAGAAGTTCCTTGCTGGCAGACCCCGGTTGGGCCGCCAGTCAGCGGTCAAAATCTGAAACGCAGGTTGTGTCTTTAAAGATGAATGGTCACCCAGTAAAGGCATTATTGGACTCAGGTAGCCGGGTAACTTTGGTCCGGGCCAACCTGGTGCATGGTGGTTGCAAACCAAAGAAAAAGCTGAGCGTGCTTTGCATCCACGGGGATATCGTGACTTACCCTGTTGCAGTGGGTAAGTTTGAGACCCCCGCGGGAACATTGTCCCATGAGGTTGGCGTAGTCAAACGCCTGGGCTATGATGTCGTGGTTGGGTGGGATTTCCCCTTGTTCTGGCCCTTGTGGGAAAGGTGTATCCCTCCTGCTAACAATGGAGTACCCCTGGCAGAACGGGTAACCCTCCCCGTTAAGTCCGTTAGACGTGTGGTCCCCAACACATTATGTAATAGGCCGACCAGGGTGAGGGCCTGTAATCAGGGTGACCGAGTGCGGAGAATAGTACCCATGGCTGAAAAAGTGAACTTTAAAGCGGAACATAAGTCGGGGAATGTAGTCGCTGTGTCCTGAACCTACTGTATGGCCGCTGAAGGTTGTCAGACCGTGGGTCTGAAGAAGAGGGGGGGGAGGGATATGTGGTAAATTGTATCAAAATGTCTATTTCTCCCCTGCTTGGCTGTATAAAGCACAATCCGGCCCGGGTTTTCAGGACCCAGGTCACTTCCCCAATTCCATAACGGGTTGTTACATGTTCTAAGGCCTCCACAAGTGTGCACGCTGATTACAGGGGAAGCCTGTATAAGAAGAGAGCGTCCTTTCCTTTGTTGATGAACCAGCCTGTTGGAGTGAGCCCAGGCTGAGCTGCACCGTGGTGAAGGATAGCACTGGACATTGAGCAGAGGGCTGATATGCCCTGTAAAGTGGACTAGAATTGATCAGCTTGCTGGAGTACCCAGCCCAGGACTATTTGGTTGGTGAAGTAACCCTTTTTGCTTTCTGCATTTATGCTGCAACCTTTGGACTAACTACTGAACTTTGCTGAATAAAAGCCGTTTTGCCGTTCAAATCCGTTGTCGTCACTGCTGATTGTTTGTTTGCCCGCTTACAAAATATATATATATATATATACACACACACACACACACACACACACACACACACACACACACACTCTTCATAAACTGCTGCTTGAGGAATTCTTTGTGAAGGGAATCTGTTACATTGCATCCTCATGTTATGTCAATCATGTGGCAGCCACAGAGCATTCACATAGTGCTATTAATGTATCTAAAATGTAACTATTTGCTCTCCACTGATAGCAGAGCAATGCCAAGTCATTACAGCTGATGGCTTTCTACTTCTGCCTAGATAGCTGCAGAGATTTGAGCTAATGTTGACTGTGTTTTTCAAAAGCCGAGCTCTTGGGTATAAATCAAGGTGGAAGCTAGTTAAAGCACATAATCTCTTTTTCATAATATCTGCTTGGGGTTAAGCCTTCTCAAATAGTCACTAATTGCCAGAGGGTGGCTTTAAGTGAGCAATTTACTAATCTTTTATTCTGCATAGTTCACCTCTGCTATGCAGAATACCAACCCGCGCTGGCATCAAGGGAGGATTCTGAAGAGTTGGTTTATTTAACGCCCCAATCGGGCTTAGTACAGGGGGAGCAAGGGGTGGCAAAGTAAAAATGTTTTAGGGCCCTTTTAATAAAACAATTTTAGATGTCCTTCTAAGATTCTTAGGAAACCATATTTAGGCATGAAGAACTGTACATTGACGCAAGGAGGTGGATTAGGTTAGTTAAGTGTCTTTGTGAACCGGCACCCTTCCTGGCACAGGTGGGTAAGGTTAAGTGTTTAGGTTTTGTTGGTCCCCTGAAGGTTTTTTAGAGCAAATATCTCTTGTGTGAAAAGAGAATGTCTTTTTAAATTCTCCGTCCAGGCACACACTATCATCCTCCCACCTTTCCCCTTTGGAAACAGTTTAACATGAGCCATTTCAAAGCATTTCAAAATCTCTGATGAATATATCTTAAATATTCTAAGCACAGGCGCTTTCTTTGCGTCAGTCATTGGTCATCACCAGCTTAATAAGTCTTGCATGCTCTGTTAAGGTCAGAGACAGCTGGAGACCACTGCGGCTTGCCATGCTCACTCATCCTGAGAGAACCAACGGGAGCCCTACTATTGCTTCTACCCTGTGCGGCAAGGAATGGAGAAAATGCTTGAGACACACATTAGGTGGGATGCGTGCGGCCTTATTATTGCTGTTGTGTTCACAGTCCCTTTACTCTAAACTACCCCTCATGTCATTAGTGGGCCATGCATTATCCTGATACTCTTTTTTTTTTTTTTTTTTTTTTTTCCCTACTAGAGCTCGATAATTTGGGGGCAGGGAGGAGCTGCACACAAAGTCCAACTTTCCAGCACCACACCTCCTCTTATAGGAGACATGGTTACCTGCAGTGTGGCACTGTTCCCATCACACAAAGCCCAAATGTTTTTCTCTTTCTAGGAATCCTTAATTGCAGGGACATGCCTAATCGATTTGCCGCATGGGTGCATGTTAAAAGGGACCTAAAGTGGGCCAAAAGATTGTTTGGACAGTCCTAGAGTCTAGAAGACTCTAGGGCCAGATGATTTCCTTTCCCCCGGACATCATGAGTTTGCTCTGCTGGTGAGATCACCGTAAAACATACCGTCCCAGAGATCACACAGCACCCTGGCAGAAACATGAATACACTCCAGGCCTATCTGAATGGCTGATTAGTGCACAGGCAGACATAGGGCAGCAGCCAAAAGCCTGCTCTCAGAACTGTACTGATCTCCTGTTTATTAGTTTCCTATACAGTTTATTCATATGCACAGTATAGAGTAATGATTGGAGGAGATCTGGTGCATGTGATGTGGGAGCGGAGATATGTTAGGCAGACCCAGCCAATGCTGGGGGCCCACACACAATGACAGGGGCCTCAATCCCAGGTGTTTAATTGTAATTTTAGACATCAGACCTAAACAGATGTAAATTTAAAATGGACCAAAACCCAGTATTTTGACTATCCTGGGCTTTGGTCCTTTCCCCCAGGGCACCTTGATTGAGAGTGCCCCGCTGCATGAAACCCGCAAGACCAACTCCCCTCTTCCTGGTCCTAGAGCGCATCTAAGAGCAGTGGCTCTGAGCGGGCTGGCGGCGGCATCCTCCACTTCTCTCTAACAGGAAGCGTGCCCATGCCCTGCTAGAGGGATAGCGTGGATGTGGCTGGGCTCGCGCAATCGCTGTTGGACTGGGAAATGAAGTGAGGGAATGGGGCGACCTGGGGGGGGGGGTTCACACAATGGGGCATCCCAAATTTAGGTGCCCCTGGGGGGGGGAATCAATCGGAAGATTCCCAGGTCGTTCGGTGTGGGTTTTGGTCCACTTTAAACTGGACCAACACCCGTTTTCTCTTTAACGGGTGCTGGTCCGGCAGACAGCTAATCTGAACAAGCTTGGGGTGGCATTCAGAGTACTAGAGTCCCCCCCCCCCCGCACATAACCCCCCAGAACGCCCAATATCCTCATCTACTAGTCCCGCGATTGGCCGGTCACAGGGGTGGGTCACTACGGTGCAGAGGATATGACAATGGCCCACATGCACACCAGCGGCCAATCGCGGGACTCCTTTCCTGGTGCTGGCTTGTAGTGAAGAGCCGGATTATGGGCGTTCTGGAAGGTTATGTGCGGCATTCTGGATGTCCCGCCCAAGCTTGTTTTGATTAGCTGCCTGTGGGACCAACACATGTTAAAGAAAAAATGGGTGTTGCTCCCGTTTAAGGCAAGGAAATGGCGCAAGGCAAGTTGTAGTAGCAATAGGTATGCACATAATGATGAATACGATGTGACATCACACCTGTCTACAATACATTTTCCAAGTCTTCTCTGTATTATTGAGCTGCAGGGATTGCACTGTTTAATGAATGATAGAAAAGAAAAAGAGGAGCGCAGATCAGGAAAAGCTGTAAAGAGGAATGGGTGCTGGGACCTGACATTCCTCAAAGTTGCAGTGATGCATTCTGACAGCTCTGTGAGATAGAAGGCGAAGAAGAGTGCAATAAGCAACATATGTACATGTGATTATACTTTCTGTTTTGAAGCCGTCTCGTACCCAAAATGAGTGTCAGCCTAATGAAAAATACATAACAAGGGGAAGGAGGAATAATCTTTTTATTTAACTCCTGTTTTTTAGGTGTTAGGAAATGTCTACCAAAGTGTAAAAGATCTTGCTAACCCTGTTCAATTTTAATGTGAGTATAGCGGTTCAGCAACAACATATTTTTCTGTGCCTTTGCTACAACACGTTGGGGATCTCATCATTTCAGTTTTTAATATTGTTCTTTACAGTTGCAGGGAAACTAAAGATGCTAAAAGACATAAATGCCTTGATGCCCAGTGCCTCATGCCAAGGGCACATAAATCATTTGGGTAAACATTTGGGTATAGGTGCTTATGGGTTTTTTGATACGTCAGATCATATCACTTTATTTTGCCAATTGCAGAAGTAGATATCACACAAGGAAATTGTTGTGGTTAGTCACAGGGGTGTAGGGGTTGAGGGAAAAGTGTTGATGTGGAGGGGGAGAACATTGTCCAAGGTAAAATAAATGGGATGTTATATTCAGGGCTGCACATGCTCTCACTGTAGTAGGAATGAAAAAAACATGCCTCCTGTCTTTCTCATTAAAAAATTTTGCTATTCCCACTTTGCCCCCTAGATAGGACTATAAGACCATACATGAGAGAAGAAGAATTATAGCTTTAGTCAAGGGACATAAGATACATTTGGAGAACAACAGGAAACTGATGAGATTGGTTGGAAGATTTTTAAAGGGAAAACCGCAAGCAACATAGGTGGCTGTAGTGAACCAGAGCTGTGCTGCATTGCAGAGAGAGTGAGAAGAGTAAGGTGTGGGATGTCCACGCAGAGAGGAGAGGACTCTGGCGGAAAGGAGCCCAGGTATGGATGTGACAAACGAGGCGCGCGAGGAGGGAAGCCACTGTGCCTGAGACACCGGTAAAATGTGGTCTCGGGCATAGACAAGTTTTTTTTGGCCTGTGAACTGTGTATTTGCCATTGCCTCATTGCCTGAGATAAGTTGACACCATGACATACTTTGGATTGCAATTAAAGCTTACTGTGATTACTGCTGTTTGAAACCCCAAAAACTACCGTTACACCACTACCAAACCTCCCATGTTAGGATTAGTGTCATTTGGTTAGAGGGTGGCTGTGTAGCATCATGGTTGTTCAGTTTGTAGGTAGATGAGGTGGGCTTATTCCTTTTGTTCATGAGGTTGATGGCAGTAGGGTAGAAACTGTTCTTGGAGCAAGTGGTTTTGCAAAAGAAGAACTCAATATTGTCTTCCAGATTTCAAGGGGAGAAAGACAGGTTGGTCAGGGTTGTTCTGATTGTAGGGAGTAGGGATGAGCGAATCGATCCGGACGAACCCGGATTCGATCCGAATTTCATTAAAAATTTGATTCGGATCGCATTCTAAGATGGCGGACGGGACATGTCCAGACATCTACCCCGCACCAGTGCAAGCTGGGGCAGTCACATGCAGCCTATCAGCAGCCAGCAAGCCCGGTGACGTCACAGTGCTATTTAAGGCGGCGGACATCTTGCTTTTCCTCATTTCTCTATTGCATTCGTGAGACAGGATGCTGCTGTAGTCAGGGAGAGACAGTTAGACAGACAGGGACAGACAGGAGACAGGCAGGAGACAGGCAGGAAGTCAGCGAGAAGCAGGGAAAGTTAGGAAAAAAACGGATGCAGTGACAGGGATTTTTTTTTGTTTTCATGCAGCCTGAGTGTTACTGCCTGGGTCACTGGCTTTGTTAGCTGTTTCACCCTGGTTAACCACTGTTGCTTTGCATAGTACTACTGCTCCCAGGTGCACTGCTGTTGTGGCATCCCATTCTGTGACTACACCAGCCTCTATTTACTATAACCCTTTGCACTTATTCTAAAAGTAATTTGGCCTGATAAAGACACTTTTGCTTTGCATAGTACTACTGCTCCCAGGTGCACTGCTGTTGTGGCATCCCATTCTGTGACTACACCAGCCTCTATTTACTATAACCCTTTGCACTTATTCTAAAAGTAATTTGGCCTGATAAAGACACTTTTGCTTTGCATAGTACTACTGCTCCCAGGTGCACTGCGGTTGGGGCATCCCATTCTGTGACTACACCAGCCTCTATTTACTATAACCCTTTGCACTTATTCTAAAAGTAATTTGGCCTGATAAAGACACTTTTGCTTTGCATAGTACTACTGCTCCCAGGTGCACTGCTGTTGGGGCATCCCATTCTGTAACATACCATTAGCCTCTGTATTCACTGTAAGCTGCACAGTTATTTAACGTAATTTGGCCTGTTTCAGCCTGCTTACACACTGTTACTGTGTGCATATATTACTGATCTCAAGTCTGCTGTGGGGCATCCCATTCTGTAACATACCATTAGCCTCTGTCTTTACTCTAAGCTGCACACTTATTTCAAGTAATTTGGCCTGTATGAGGCTGCTTACACACTGCTGCTGTGTGCATATATACTGATCTCAAGTCTGCTTGGGGCATCCCATTCTGTAACATACCATTAGCCTCTGTATTTACTCTAAGCTGCACAGTTATTTCAAGTGATTTGGCCTGTTGCAGCCTGCTTACACACTGCTGCTGTGCGCATATTTTACTGATCTCAAGTCTGCTTGGGGCATCCCATTCTGTAACATACCATTAGCCTCTGTCTTTACTCTAAGCTGCACAGTTATTTCAAGTAATTTGGCCTGTTTCAGCCTGCTTACACACTGTTGCTGTGTGCATATATTACTGATCTCAAGTCTGCTTGGGGCATCCCATTCTGTAACATACCATTAGCCTCTGCATTCACTGTAAGCTGCACAGTTATTTAAAGTAATTTGGCCTGTATGAGGCTGCTTACACACTGCTGCTGTGTGCATATATACTGATCTCAAGTCTGCTTGGGGCATCCCATTCTGTAACATACCATTAGCCTCTGTCTTTACTCTAAGCTGCACACTTATTTCAAGTAATTTGGCATGTATGAGGCTGCTTACACACTGCTGCTGTGTGCATATATACTGATCTCAAGTCTGCTTGGGGCATCCCATTCTGTAACATACCATTAGCCTCTGCATTTACTGTAAGCTGCACAGTTATTTCAAGTAATTTGGGCTGTTTCAGCCTGCTTACACACTGTTGCTGTGTGCATATATACTGATCTCAAGTCTGCTTTGAGGCATCCCATTCTGTAACATCACATAACCTACCTCTCTTATTTACACTAAGCACCTCTCTTATTTAAACTAAGCAGGCCTCTTATTTACACTAAGCAGCTCTCTTATTTAAGCTAAGCAGCTCTCTTATTTAAACTAAGCAGGCCTCTTGGAGGCTGATTGTCCACTTTTGGGTGTGCATTTATATTCGGTTTCATATACAGTGGGGTATCCCAATTTGTAAGATAACCTACCCCAACCATGTAAACTAAATTGGCCTGTTGCAGCCTGAGTTTCTCTGCTTGCGTATGGCCTGCATTACAATCTGTCTCTTTCAATGACACTGCTGCCTGGGGTATCCCAATTTGTAAGATAACCTACCCCAACCATGCAAACTAAAGTTTACGTCCTTCCAGAAGGAAAACTTATGCCGAACACTATTTTTGTTAGGGGCATTGACCTTTGGATTGATCGGCATGAAATTAAGGATTTTCTTTCAAAGTATGGCGCTGTAAAGAAGGTCAAAATTATTTCTCATACTTGGATTATTGTTACTTTTTGTTCAGCTTAAAATATACCAGGCCACACGGGCATCCCAAGGCACATGCTGTTTAACCCTATTTGTTAAGCACAAGCATTTCTCATACTTGGATTATTGTTACTTTTTGTTCAGCTTAAAATATACCAGGCCACACGGGCATCCCAAGGCACATGCTGTTTAACCCTATTTGTTAAGCACAAGCATTTCTCATACTTGGATTATTGTTACTTTTTGTTCAGCTTGAAATATACCAGGCCACACGGGCATCCCAAGGCACATGCTATTTTAACCCTATCTGTTATACAACATAAGCGTTGATCAGCATCAGCTGCTTTATTAAGCTACTTCAGTTTGCACTTGTTTTTGACTGCTTTTAATAAACCAGGCCGCAGGGCACCCCAAAGCTGCACCTTGCACCCTATCTGGTATACAACATAAGTGTTGATCAGCATCAGCTTCATTAAGCTACTTCAGTTTGCACTTCCTTTTTGACTGCTTTCATTTAACCAGGCCGCAGGGCACCCCAAATCTGTTTATACTAAATAAGCATTTACAGCCTCAGCTTTATTAAGTTATTGCATTTTATATAGTGAGGTAAATTTGCCATTTTGCTTCATTATATAGAGCACCCCCTCTGTAAATCTGAGGGGCAATAGTTTATATTATGCGGTAAATTCATGGTTTTGCACCATTATATGGAGTAGCCCCTGTGTAAATCTGAGGGGCAATAGCTTATATTGTGAGGTAAATTTGCCATTTTGCAGCATAATATAGAGCAGCCCCTGTGTAAATCTGAGGGGCATTAGCTTATATAGTGAGGTAAATTTGCCATTTTGCTTCATTATATAGAGCAGCCCCTGTGTAAATCTGAGGGGCAATAGTTTGTATTATGAGGTAAATTCATGGTTTTGCACCATTATATGGAGCAGCCCCTGTGTAAATCTGAGGGGCAATAGCTTATATTGTGAGGTAAATTTGCCAGTTTGCTTCATTATATAGAGCAGCCCCTGTGTAAATCTGAGGGGCAATAGTTTATATTATGAGGTAAATTCATGGTTTTGCACCATTATATGGAGCAGCCCCTGTGTAAATCTGAGGGGCAATAGCTTATATTGTGAGGTAAATTTGCCATTTTGCTTGATTATATAGAGCAGCCCAGTTGCCATCTAAATCAACTACTGTCCGGCCAGTACAGCTTTTCCAGGGTAAACTCTGCTAGTTGCGGACACAAGTCAAGTTTGGCTTCCCAGCAAATCCAGTGGATCCTGAAGGTGTGTTGGCATGGTCATGTCAAGGTATGACATGACCTGCTGTTTGAGGTCCAGCTCCAGGTCTTCCTGCTGCTCATGAGTAGACTCACTATGCGGGTGTAGAAATCTACTCACTAGCGACTGAAGACTGAGGCTGCTGCTGATGGAGCTGCTGCTGCTGCTCCTTCCACCCCCCCCAGCAGCCATGGCAGTGGAAGGTGATCGCAGAGGTCCCCCCGAGTCAGACCTGCGGGAGTATGGGCCAATGGCGCAGATAGACATCACCCAACTGGCTACATGGGATGTCTCTGTAGTAGGTCAGTTTTTCCTCCCTCTCAGTAGGCGTAAAAAATGCCCCCATTTTGTGCCGGAAGCGAGGGTCCAATAAGTTGGAGAGCCAGAAGTCTTCCCGCTGACAAATGGAGACAATTCTGCGCTCACTAGTACGCAAGCATGTGAGCATGCATCATGCCATTTGTGCAAGTTACTCGGAGGGACTACCTGTCTCCATCTCCACTGTAAACTGCCACGATGTGTCTGGGTCCTCTGTCTCGCCTTCCTCACAACCCTCTAGCTCCTGTGGCTCCTCCTGCTCCTCCTCTCCTGTCAGATGACTAGATAAAATGGCCATTTTGTGAAACCTAAACTGTGGTTTGCTGTGCCCCACCCCATCCTCCTCCTCCACTTCAGCTCCCACAGGCTTCATGTGGCTGTGAAATGTATGTGCCATGTCTCCAGTGCCCTGACCAGCCATGGTTTCCAACATGTGTTGTAGTACATGAAGCAGTGGAATCTCATCGTTCATCTCATAGTCCTGGCAACTGACTAATAAAGTAGCTTCCTCAAAGGGTCTGAGCAAACGGTCGGTGTCACGTATGAGCTGCCAATGGTTTACATTGAATTTACACAGGGGTGTCCCCCTATCCGTTTGGATCATCCAGAAATCCGTGATGGCTTTTCTCTGTTCCTATAGTGCAGTGGTCCTCAACCCGGTCCTCAAGGCCCACCAACATGTCATGTTTTTTGGATCTCCAAATAGCCAGCTCTATTGCTCTGCAGCTGCACTAATTACTCCACCTGTGCATCTTTGTGGAGATCTGCAAAACCTGGCCTGTTGGTGGGCCTTGAGGACAGGGTTGGGGACCACTGCTATAGTGGATCCTGCATATGGAGGGTGGAATTCCAACGGGTGGAAACATCGCAAATCAGACTATGTTGGGGTACACCGTTGTGACGCTGAGGCTCAATAAGGTTGTGCTTGGTGGTGTAGGAGTGCCAGAAGTGCATGCTAACTTTCTTTCCTGTTGTTCGGATGTCTTTCAGATGGGGGCAAGACTTCAGAAAACGCTTGACAACTAGACTGAACATGTGTGCCATGTCAGGACGCATGACTCTGGCTTCCTTGTCGCAGCGCAAACAAGATGTTCTTCCAAGTATCAGTCACCATGGGTCCAAATTTGCTGTTTTCGTGGATTAAGCAATGATTTCATGGATTGAGTTCTCATTTTTAGCAGTTCCTCCCATGTGTGACTCAAGGAAAACCATGTGAAGAACAGGGTGAAACCACAATCACCAAGGGGGCCTAAAAGTATATATATTGTCCACCATGAGTCCATAGTTACAGCTCCAGACGTAGACAACACTGTGCACTTTGGTACACACTGACAGGCTAAAGGACTGGCCCACCTTCTGTTCAACAACATTTTACAGGGCAGGTACTGCCATCTTTGCAAAGCAATGATACCATGGGACTCTCCACCTCGGCTCGGCACAAGCCATCAGTTCTCTGAAAGGTCCACCACTAGGTAATGCAGCAGGCTGGACTTATGGTGACGCTGTCTGAGAGGAGAAATCCCTCAGACATCAAGATTAAAAATTCCAAGAATTTTTGAGGGCTAATTATTCAGAGGCAATGATACCCAGTTGTTTCTGATTTAATTACAAGGTGGAAACACACCCTCAAACAAAACTTCACTTTGGCAATACTATTGCATTTCTTTATTCATAATTTTATGTATATATACTAACTAACCTACTTTTTCTCCACAGGATTGTGGATGCTACATGAAAAACTGCCACATCGCTGAGTAGCTGATTTTTCCTACCAACAGTCCCCATTAATTCACTGCTGCTGCTTCCGCCGCCACTGCCGCCGCAGACTCCAGGGACCCTCTTCCACTACCTCCGCTTGCAACACCTCCTCCCACGACACACTCCTCATCACTAATTGCCCGGCTAGTGGAAGAAGAGGCGAGTGTCTCCTCCACTTCTTGGCTGGGCAGTAGCTGCTGAATTTTATGATTATCAGATCTTCATCAATGGATAGTGGAGCTGAACCCAAAGCATAACAACAGACAACAGACAGTTGACTGGGGGTGTCAGATGCCACTTGTGATGCAGTGGACTGCTTTTGCAGCACTTCCAGACAAAGTTGCTTCATTGGCTGACACAATGACTGGTAAAGCTGTGGAACATATGGTTGAAAGCAAGAATAACCATTTGTTTTTATATGAAAAAGACCCTGGTTTATATATACTTTTCTTTTTTCCAGAGACTGCCCTGCATGGAAATTAATGGCGCATGGATCAGCCAAGCTTTCCTCCCAACAATGCCTGATGTATTCCAGTAGATTGATGATGGGGCCAGACCAACACTAAAGAAAGATGGATCGTGCAAAACAGATTTAAGGCGCTGCTCTCCAGTTACAGACATTCCTCCATTTTATCCACAAGGATAAAAAAAATCCTTTACGTTACTCTTACTTTTTATTAATATTCTTTGGATAAGACGGATCAGACATCCAGATTCAAAATTCCAAGAATTTTTGAGGGCTAATTAGTCAGAGGCAATGATACCTTGTTGTTTCTGATTTAATTAAAAGGTGGAAACACACCCTCAAACAAAACTTCACTTTGGCAATACTTTTGCATTTGTTTATTCATAATTTTATGTAGATATTACTAACTAAGCTACTTTTTCTCCACATGACTCTCCACAGGGTGTGATTCATCCAATTTTTGGGCTCCTGAAGCCAACCCCAGTGTCTCTTTAAAGTAATGTTTGGGCTCCTGCTGCTGCTGCCAACTCCAGGGTGTGATTCATCCAATTTTTGGGCTCCTGAAGCCAACCCCAGTGTCTCTTTAAAGTAATGTTTGGGCTCCTGCTGCTGCCAACTCCAGGGTGTGATTCATCCAATTTTTGGGCTCCTGAAGCCAACCCCAGTGTCTCTTTAAAGTAATGTTTGGGCTCCTGCTGCTGCTGCTGCTGCCAACTCCAGGGTGTGATTCATCCAATTTTTGGGCTCCTGCTGCCAACTCCAGTGTCTCTTTAAAGTAATGTTTGGGCTCCTGCTGCTGCTGCTTGCAACTCCAGGGTGTGATTCATCCAATTTTTGGGCTCCTGAAGCCAACTACAGTGTGTCTTTCAAGCTATGTTTGGACTCCTGCTGCTTGCAACTCCAGGGTGTGATTCATCCAATTTTTGGGCTCCTGCTGCCGAATCCAGTGTCTCTTTAAAGTAATGTTTGGGCTCCTGCTGCTGCTGCCAACTCCAGGGTGTGATTCATCCAATTTTTGGGCTCCTGCTGCCAACTCCAGTGTCTCTTTAAAGTAATGTTTGGGCTCCTGCTGCTGCTGCTGCTTGCAACTCCAGGGTGTGATTCATCCAATTTTTGGGCTCCTGAAGCCAACTACAGTGTGTCTTTCAAGCTATGTTTGGGCTCCTGCTGCTTGCAACTCCAGGGTGTGATTCATCCAATTTTTGGGCTCCTGCTGCCAACTCCAGTGTCTCTTTAAAGTAATGTTTGGGCTCCTGCTGCTGCTGCTTGCAACTCCAGGGTGTGATTCATCCAATTTTTGGGCTCCTGCTGCCAACTCCAGTGTCTCTTTAAAGTAATGTTTGGGCTCCTGCTGCTGCTGCTGCCAACTCCAGGGTGTGATTCATTCATTTTTTGGGCTCCTGCTGCCAACTCCAGTGTCTCTTTAAAGTAATGTTTGGGCTCCTGCTGCTGCTGCTCCTGGCAACTCCAGGGTGTGATTCATTCAATTTTTGGGCTCCTGCTGCCAACTCCATTGTCTCTTTAAAGTAATGTTTGGGCTCCTGCTGCTGCTTGCAACTCCAGGGTGTGATTCATCCAATTTTTGGGCTCCTGCTGCCAACTCCAGTGTCCCTTTCAGCCAATGTTTGGGCTCCTGCTGCTGCTGCTGCTGCTTGCAACTCCAGGGTGTGATTCATCCAATTTTTGGGCTCCTGCTGCCAACTCCAGTGTCTCTTTAAAGTAATGTTTGGGCTCCTGCTGCTGCTGCCAACTCCAGGGTGTGATTCATCCAATTTTTGGGCTCCTGCTGCCAACTCCAGTGTCTCTTTAAAGTAATGTTTGGGCTCCTGCTGCTGCTCCTGCCAACTCCAGGGTGTGATTCATCCAATTTTTGGGCTCCTGCTGCCAACTCCAATGTCTCTTTAAAGTAATGTTTGGGCTCCTGCTACTGCTGCTTGCAACTCCAGGGTGTGATTCATCCAATTTTTGGGCTCCTGAAGCCAACTACAGTGTGTCTTTCAAGCTTTGTTTGGGCTCCTGCTGCTTGCAACTCCAGGGTGTGATTCATCCAATTTTTGGGCTCCTGAATCCAACTCCAGTGTCTCTTTAAGCCAATGTTTGGGCTCCTGCTGCTGCTTGCAACTCCAGGGTGTGATTCATCCAATTTTTGGGCTCCTGCTGCTGCCAACTCCAATGTCTTTTTAAAGCAATGTTTGGGCTCCTGCCCCTCATAGTGATGCCACTTCAACTCTCTGCAATTGAGCCGCTCTGCGATTCTATTAGCGATGCCTCTGATCTGCATGTGATATTTATTCAAAGTATTATTTAACTAACCCAGCACGCATCCTATGCATGTTACAGCAAGGCAGAATGGTTTACAAACCTATTGAGGCTCTAGGAGGCTCAGAAATAGCCGTTTTTAATAGCGATTCGTCGAGAATAAATTCAGGTCGAAACAATTTTTGTCGGAAAATTCGGCGAATCAGTCGAATCGAATTTTTCAAAAGTTCGCTCATCTCTAGTAGGGAGTCCTGTCCACATGGGAGACTTATCTCTCCTTAGATACTGGAGCAACGGTAGGGGTGCACCTATAATCCTTACTGTGTTATTAACAGTATGTTGTCGCCAAATTACTAGGCGGTGTCACCCAGTGGCTTGCTAAACGTGATGGGGCCCTGATGTGAACAATAAATGTTCAAGACTCGTACAGAATTTTTTTTTCCAGCGTGTCTATCCCTTCTCTGTATGCTGATTCCTCCCTGTTGCTAAGAGGACCGGGCAAATTTTAAGATTTTGATTGAGTTCACTGTAGACGTGTAATTGTCAATGCACATGGAGAACAGTAGGGGGGATAAGAACTACAGATGAGCAAACTTTCTGAAAATTAGGCCAAACCTCAAACAAAAAACAGCCAAACTAATAGAGGTGCATTTCGGGAACATTTTTTTCAATGCCTGAAGCAAGCAGAAACCTACTTGCGATGGAAGGGGATGGGATCCTGGTGCCGAGATGTGTAGCGGGTCTTCCTAACTCTCACCATGCTGCAGTGCATTGTTCTCTCTTGTCCGTCCTCCTGTCTCTTCTATGAGCAATTACACTGAGCCATAACAGGGACCAGGAGCACAGCCAAGCTTGGTGCTGGTGAGCCCACCGCTGCAGCGGGAACTGAGTGAGAGACCCCTCAGCCCAGGGCAGCCCCAGAATTGCCCTGAGTCTATGGATGACCCTGGGTCTCCACCTCCACTAGAGTTCATCCTGGAGAAGAGCAGTACTTACTGAAGGACAGGATAGGCTTCACCATCCTGGGGTTTTATTACATAAGGCTCCCTATTAAGGTAGGATTTACTGGGGGCCTCCAATACCTGCCATCCTAGCCATCAAAGGGGACCCCGACCACCTGCCTCCCTATACATGGAAGAGCATTTGCCCACCGCCATCCAAGAAGTGGCCATCAGGGACCAAGGTAAGTTCACTTTTTTCTCCCTAGACAAGGAGACCGCTCATTCAGCATTTATCCTAACTCTCCTAATCTGCTTTCAATTTGCATGAGGCCTTCCCCAGTACCCACCCCAAAGCTGTTCTATGAGCCAAGGGCTTCTTCTAGGCGAGGGCCGGCAAGAGAGGAGGAGACCTTCCTGCCCAAATCCCCATCTCCTATCTAGCCCACTCTTTTTTTTTACTTCCCATATATGCTAGAGGGGCCTTTCTCAATGTCAAGGAAACACCCCCCTCAGGACCCAGATGGTAAGAGGTCTTTAGGGGGACCCTTTACACTCAATCTCTGCATATATGACCATTTTATGCTTGTGCACACATAGAGATTTAACCTCTCATCTGTGCAGGGCAGTGCGACGATCACAAGTAATAAGTGTACATGTGGCTAGGTCGGTTGGTTGTCCTAATAAGGGCGCCGGTGGAGCATTTGGGGGTTAGGTGTCTTCCTCCTGAGCTTTTCATTTGTGTCCTGACCTGGACACCCTCTGGTCACAGGATAGCTTTCTTACCTCTAGGCCATTACTGCCCCTGTCATGCCAAAATGTGGAGATCCTGACATTCATAAAGATCAGGCCTGAATAAAACCAGATTTTTGCGTTAGCAATGAATGCACTCTGCCCCCCATGATTCTTTCCAACACTGTTATTGGCGCTTATATGGCAGCCGTGTAGAGAGTGCACAGAGCCGAGGGATGAGGTGACAAGGACCCAAAGCAGGTAAGCTTTTATTTATTTTTTTTGTAACCACCTGCCCTGCTTTAGCATTGGGGGAGAAGGCCAAAGTGGGGGGTGGGGGTGGTCATTGCCACACTGGACTTTACAGAGTGCCCAGGTTGAACCCTAAATACAGCCTTGACCTCACCCATTAACAATATGTCACATAAAATAAGCACAGAAAAGTGTATAGTACATGGGGGACACCAATGTGACAAATCTGAAACATTTATTAAACTGATGTATATATATATATATATATATATATATATATATATATATATATATATGGTTTCGGCTCAAGTGAGGACTTTGTTAAATTTGGTTGGGGTAGGTTTCAAGTAATGTACAGCTCCAGTCTACATGATGTAATAGAGAAAAGTCACTGGAAACACTTTTATCCCAACCATCCTATTTTGTGCCGATGAGATGGGTAACTGTTAGTGGTGAAGGCCATGAAACAGTCCCCTCACCCTCCCATATTGGGTTCAGCGAAGGTAAGAGACACCTGCTAAGAAAGAGTCACAACATGACACATATTGGTATGGGATAGCAGCAGTAACATAGGATGGGTGAGAAGCTGGCAGATTTTTTGCCCACAAACTGCCCTTGTTATGGAAGAGTAGCTAAGCAGTAGCTGATTTTTCTTAGTGCGGGTTTGCCATAGAAGGTTTGAAGTACCAGGGAAGCACAATGAAGGGAAGGCAGTTTGGTAGATTATGCTTTCCACCTATCTCCCCTTTTACTAAAAACATTCCTGGACCTTTAAAACCCACATAAGAAGTTAGAACCTTATAATTTAGCAAATTTCTACATTTCACCTAATCTACTGCCTATCCCTTTAATTCATAGTATTATTGTAACCCACCAGGCAGGACCTATTGTATCCAAAAGTAGAAATTGCATGATTATTTATTTTCCGCCTTGGAATTGGCTTAGTTTGCAAATTCCACAGAATAGTTATTGCTGGCACAGAAGATTGTGTAATGAGAAATATTGAGAATCATGTTTAATTACCTGTACCTAGCACTACAGGCTCGATTCAGAGAGCCAAAAAAAGACTTTAGTTTTTGTGCCAATTTCGTATTATTTTCAAATGTTCCCGCTCTCGTTTGAGTGTGCGAGCGATTCTATGCATGCACTGAAAACCTTCTGTAAAGTTTCCGTCCGTTCATATGCCAGAGTACGAGGATGTCATTTTCCATCGTGACTTTTCTGTTTTATTTTCTCAAGTTACAACGTAGCCTTTCGTTTTTGCCCTTTTCCCATCGTATCCTCCCACAAATCCTTTACGTTTCCCGTTAGTTTCTGTTTCCCTTTTTCAATAAATATTCGTCCAGACAGAAATCCTTACGATCTTGCGCCTGCGCACTACAAATTTAACTCATTAAAGTGCTCGCCTACATATTTGACACCCTCACTTATACTACAATGTTTTGCTAAATCACTTAGCACTATCCTCCATCTTCCCTTTTGGACCCTTAAAGCTCACCCCAACCACTTAGCACTATCCTCCATCTTCCCTTTTGGACCCTTAAAGCTCACCCCAACCACTTAGCACTATTCTCCATCTTCCCTTTTGGACCCTTAAAGCTCACCCAAACCACTTTGCGGTTATGTTCTTCTTCCATTTTAGGCCCCTAAAACTTACCCAAACCACTTCGCGGTTAGGTTCTTTTTCCATTTTAGGCCCCTAAAACTTACCCAAACCACTTCGCGGTTAGGTTTTTCTTCCATTTTACGCCCCTAAAACTTACCCAAACCACTTCGCAGTTATGATGTTCTTCCATTTTAGGCCCCTAAAACTTACCCAAACCACTTCGCTGTCATCTGAATCTTCATCTCTAAATATTTATTTGACCCTTCGTTTTGTGTTAATGTATTTGTGTTTAAAATTTTTTTTTTTTTTACTTAAAGGCCATTTTTGTTGGCCATTATATATATTTTTTAAAAAACATTGGGTAACCAAGTTTAAAAATAACAACATTAAAAATTAAAATTAAAATTTAAAAAACCATTTACGAAAATAAAATCAGTGACAGGACCCAGAACACTATTCTTCTTCTGTTGTCCCCAACGAGTCAACCAGCTGCTGCATATCGGCCACCAACTCAAGGACCCTTCGATTCATTTCTTCTACTCTTGCCCGTGTGGTCCCTGTATAAAATTTAGACAAAAACATTATTTGGCGACAAATACATGTTTATCACCTGTGGATGGAATGTTTGTTAGTTGGCAACCTAAATAATCACGACATATGTCAGTCTGCTAAGTCATTACTGTAAGGAAGTGGCCAGAGGTCATTGTGGTAAGTAATTAGTCTAAGGAAGTGGGCACAGGTAATTCTGGTAAGTAATTACTCTAAGCAAGTGGGCACAGGTAATTCTGCTAATGCCATTGACTCTGGCTTTCTGAATCTGGGGGATCATGTCACTTAACACATGCTGCAAAGAATAACATTCCAACTTACTTGGTTGGGGACAACCCTACGTCCTGGGCCCTGCCACTGTTGTGAAGTAGAGGCTGTCGAGACATGGCAAATAGGGTCAGTTATAATGTCTTAGTCAACAGTAATCAAATGTCATTTTCAATGTGTGTGTCACATCACTCACCTTCTCCCTGTGCCTCCTGGGCAAGATCTGCTGCATCCTCCACATCTTCACCCGCTCCAGAAGCATCTACAAAAACAGATTAAGGGAATCAGCTTGGGTGGAAATTGCATGTATATGTGTGTGCGGTTACATGAAGAGTCACATACCAGAGGCTCCCGCATGCGTCGCTGGGTACGACTCCCTGCCCACGCCGTGCCGCCCCTCCTCTGTGGAAAGGTCCAGGGGCTGGTCGGAGGACCCAACAGAGGAGGGGTAGGACCGTCGCACTGGAGATCCACCACCTTCACTTCCAGCTGCAGATTCATGCAGCACTGGTCGGCCTGTGCGCCTCCGGGTGCGGCAAATGCGGTAATCCATTTCCAACACTACCAAAGAAAAGGCATTATAACTAAAGGCCTACCTTCTGTCTTAATTACATCTTGCATGCAATCGCTATGTACTTACTTGGGAAATGGATTCCGAAAAACCTCCGCACCCGGGGCATGTGCAGTCGTTTCAGGTCCGACCAATGCTGCATGATCTGCGTGTGGGTGAAGGTGGTGTCCGTTTGATGTTGTATTTTGGCAATGATCTCCAGTGCGACGGTGCGCTTCTCAAAAGAGTTGGGCAGGTAGTCAAAAAAACCAAGGTTTGAGTTAAAACAGCATACCAATATCTGTCAACAATCGGTCATTTGACTAAATGACATTAACAGACACATTTGTAGCCTAATACAATCCTTGAAGCTGGCCTCAGTGCTGGTTCACACGTGTGGGCACTCACTTCAGTTTGGCACGGAGTTTGATACACTTTTTAAAACAACCGTTTGTTCATGCGCTTCCTTAACATAGAAACATAGAAGGTTGACGGCAGAAGGAGACCATACGGTCCATCTAGTCTGCCCTTATGTGTATACTGTATGTACTCTTTATCTTAGGATAGATGTGTGCTTATCCCAGGCATGTTTAAATTCAGTGACTGTTGATTTTTCAACTACCTCTGCTGGAAATTTGTTCCAAGCATCTACTACTCTTTCTGTAAAATAATATTTTCTAACATTGCTCCTGATCTCCCCCCCGACTAGCTTCCGGTTGTGCCCCCTTGTTCTATCATTCAGCTTCTTCTTTAAAACACTTCCCTCCTGAACCTTATTCAATCCTTTCACATATTTAAAGCTCTCAATCATGTCCCCCCTCTCCCTTCTTTCCTCCAGACTGTACAAATTAAGTTCTTTAAGTCTCTCCTGATAAGTTTTAAGTTTAAGTCCTTCCACCATTTTCGTTGCCCGCCTTTGGACACATTCTATTTGAATAATGTCTTTTTGCAGGTAAGGTCCCCAGAACTGCACACAGTATACTAGCTGTGGCCTTACCAGGGCTCTATACAGCGGCATCACAACCTCTCTCTTCCTACTGGTGATGCCTCGAGCTATGCAGCCAAGCATCCTGCTTGCTTTTCCCACTGCCTGGCTACACTGTCCACTCATCTTGCAGCTATCAGTAATCAGTACCCCTAAATCTCTCTCCTCCGAGGTCCTGGCTAACACAGTGCTGCCCATACGGTACTCAGAGCAGGGATTCCTTCTACCCAGGTGCATGATTTTACATTTAGAGATATGAAACTCTATCTTGACCATCTATCCAGTAAAGCTAAATCATTTTCCATGTTGCAGACACCTCCAGGAATATCCACCCTATTACTAACCTTTGTATCATCAGCAAACAGACAAACTTTTCCTACCAAGCCTTCTCCTATGTCACTTACAAATATATTAAAATGAATGGGGCCCAGGACAGAGCCTTGCTGCACACCACTTGTAACTCGCCTTTGTTCAGATTGCACACCATTTACAACAACACTCTGATACCGATCCCTCAGCCAACTGGAAATCCACTGAACTTTCCAGGGATTGAGTCCTACCTTCAATAACTTATCTATGAGCTCCTTATGTGGTACAGTGTCAAAGGCTTTGCTAATATCCAGATAGGCGATATCCACAGCACCACCTTCATCTAACACTTTAGTGACATTGTCAAAGAAATCAATAAGATTGGTCTGACATGATCTGCCCTCAGTAAAGCCGTGCTGTTTTGGGTCCAATAGGTCATTAATTTTTAGATGGGAAATTATCTGTTTTTTTAAGAGTGTTTCCATTAATTTGACCACTATAGATGTTAAACTAACTGGCCTGTAATTACTGGCTTCTTCTCTACTCCCATTTTTATGGATTGGTACGACATTGGCCATTCTCCAATCATCTGGAACCTCACCAGTTGAAAGGGAATGGTTAAGTAAATCAGTCAGAGGGGCTGCAATCACAAACCTAAGTTTCCTTAGAACTCTGGGGTGGATTCCATCTGGACCCATCACCTTACTTACCTTTAGATGGGCCAGTTCGGATAGGACATCAGCCTCCAGAATCTCCGGAGCTGTGCCCTCCCAGCGGGATGCTGTGCTATGGCCATGCCTGCTACTATCTGAAAATACCGAACAAAAGTAGCTATTCAGATGGTCAGCCACAGCCTTATCTCTGTCAATATAATTATTTTATTATTATTAACAGGTTATCTAGATCCTCAGATTGTCCAGGGGGCCTATATATCACACCAATTCTGATCACAGCTGCATGGTGGTAACCCAGAGAGTTTCTAGTTCATTATGTGTATGCTGAATTATTGTTGGTTGAAGTGTAGTCTTGACATAAATGGCTACTCCACCGCCCTTTCTATCCAATCTGTCTTTTCTGTACAATGTGTAACCGGGTATGGCTATCTCCCAGTCATTGTGATCCTTGAACCTAGTCTCTGTTATTGCAACAAGATCCAATTCATCTCTGGATATGATAGCCATTAATTCACAGAGCTTGTTTCCCAAGCTGCAAGCATTGGTACACATCATGTGGATGTTGTTGGTATTGTATTTTAGTGTGTCCTTGATCTTTTCCACCTCTAGCCTACCACTGACCGGGCTTCCTGCTTCAATGTCCTGCTTCATCCTAAATGGTAGGGGACAGAAATCACCCTTACAAGTTACATCTCTGTCCCCTTCCTCTAGTTTAAATCAAAAAATGCTCTGAGTTCCACTCCAAGTTCTTCTGTGCCTTTCTGTGAAGGATGCAAGCCATCCCTCTTAAACAACTCATTGTTCGATCACCTCCTAACATCATGACTAATACATCCAAAGCCTTTGTCTTCACACCACTGACGTAACCACAAATTGAACTTGGCGATGTTGAGTGCCTTTTTTCCCTGATTACATACTGGCAAAACTTCAGAAAAGGTGATGTAACCTGTTATTTTGCAAAGAACCTGTAATTTTGCAGGGCTAGGCATGCATTTACATGGCAAATGTAAGGCATTAAAAGACACTTACAAGCATGATGATCTCTTCTTGTTGGCGGGTGAAGATTGTGGGCACCATCTTGCCTCTTGTCTGCAGCAGATAAGTAATGCCCCTGCGGTTTCCGGGTTCCGCACGGCCAGACGAACGGCCGTACGCACGCGTATGCGAACGCGTAAACGTCAGACCCCGGCATTAGTATTTAAAGGGTCCTGGAGCCACAGCTCATTCTCTTTCAGAGTCTCTTCATGATGCCAGCCAAACAAAACGCAGCAAAGGCCAAAGCAGCCAAGGAAGCCAGCAGGAAAAAGTGTGAGGAGGCTTCAGCAGGCCCCACCACTCGCTCAAAAATGCCTAAGGCGAAGCGGCCGGGAACCCGCAGTGGGCAGGCGAAGGGGACCACAAAGGTACCCACAAGCCCAAAAACCAAGGAGCCAGCACAAAAGAAGAAGGGCCAGGCCAGCAAACACACAGGTACGGCCTATAAAAAGCACACCAAGAGGGTGAGAAGCCCCAGCCCCCAAAGATCACCATCACCCCAGCCACGTGGGAAAAGCTCTCAGGCCAAGAGGCCAAGCCACCGGGCCCAAAGCCCCAGCAGCCAGAGCTCAGCATCACCCCAACCACGTGGGAAAAGCTCTCAGTCCAAGAGGCCAAGCCACCGGGCCCGAAGCCCCAGCAGCCAGAGCTCAGCATCACCCCAGCCACGTGCATCAACCTCCCAGGGTCATGAAAGTGTGAAGGGGCCACAGAGGCACAGGCCAAGAAGCCCAACATCATGCACCACACCTCTCCTCCTCGCCCACATTTGGCACCGGCACAGGTGGAAATGCAGGCAGAATATGCCACAGCTACACCTGCTAGTTCAGTGGCCACCCAGGCAAGAACCCCAAGTCCATATCCAAGTCCAGTCCAATCAGAAGCCAGCCACCTGTCCTACATTTCTCCCCAACACAGCCATCCCAGAATGTCCCCCCATTTGCCGCCAACCACTGATGAGCCAGAACGTCAAGCAACAGGGCGCACATTGCCACTTGAGTGGCAGGTTTGGTGAGGCCCAAACTCTGGCATTGGCTAGTGGCCTCACCTTGTATTATGATGAGCTATATTGGTGCAGATCCAAAGCTACAAGCAAGCAGCGGAAAGCCGAGATTTTGGAGGAGCTCACCAGACAGGTCAATGCAGCGGGGGAAGAGCTCAAAGATGTGGAGCAGATACAAAGGAAAATATCGGACCTAAAGTATGCAACACGGAAGAAAGAAAATAAAAGGCGTAATTACAGGTACATATATACTTTGTGGATTTTGCTTCGTCTTGTATTGGAAACATTTATCTAAATGTGTGCAACTCTCTATTTCAGCTTACAAACAGGCGGCGGATTCCCCACAAAACTGCAATTTACCCGAGGGTAAACAGGGTGTGTTATGTGTGGTGACCCATTATTTGCTTGTTTACTTCCTCAGAGATTATTTTGGAGAGTCTTGAGGAACACTATTGAGATTAGCAAAGGACTGCCTGTTATGTATTTGGAGAAAATTACATACAACACTTCCATCTTTATCCGTAGCCAATTTGGGTTGGAGCTGTGCTTTGTTCAGAAAGACTTGATGTGGGGTGCTTGAACGTTTGACCTAGAAAGAATGTCAAGCAGCCTAATCTAATGGCAAATGCTATTTGCAAGCTGAGTGTGGTCCCATAATGGGCTTTAAGTGATGTGTGAAGCCTCAGAACAGCCAGTACATGCATGTTTATTTTGGTTAAGGAGACCAATGTGTATGTACTTGTTGACTAATACATCTAACAGATAATGACATTCATAGTCAAGTTTAACTTGGTCCATTGGGGGAGTTGCCATTCATGCATGGGCCCGTGTTTTAGGGAACCATATGTGTTAATACACATCACCAATGCCTAGTTGTGTGTTAACATGCCTTCTTTTCCCCAATGCAGCCCAGCATCATCCCTCAGCTAGTGGGGAATCCTCTGCCAGTTTTAACATGCCGTCTACTTCCGTGCTGCCTCGAACCCAGGATCCGATATATATCGTAAGTGTCTTAATATGATGTTGCTCATGCATGTGCCTTGACATGTTTCTTTTTGCGGAATTACATATGTAGTCCCTAAACTGAACCTTTTTTTTTTACATGTCCCAATAGACCCACACACTGATGGAGGAAATCCAGGAGCTGGAGGAAGATGGAGCCTTCATTGAACCTTCAGAACACCTCCCCCTGGGACAGAATCTGCAACTGTCCCAATATGTTTCTACAACAAATGCTCAGCAGCAGAGTGAAGCTGGCTGCATGCTGCCAGCCCACCGTGGGCAGCATGCAGAGACTGAGCCGACAGTCCCCAGTGTTAGCTCTGCTGCTGAGGATTTGCCAAGCAGACCTGTGGCTGTTGGTGGACCTAGAGGCACATCATCTGCACGCCCCCAAACCTGGGGAATTGGGAGGCATAGTCGACTATGTCGCCCACTTGCCCAGGGGAGGGGCGCGCAGATGATGGAGTCAGCATGGCGCCATGAGAGGCGGCTATTTCGCCTCCAAAATCAACGAAACCACGAACATCTTCATGGCCAATTAGAAACCTTAAACAACACATTAAACTCCATGCTGACTCCATTTAGGTCCAACAACAGCCACATGGCCACCTTATCCAATTATTACAGTGGCATGCTTGAGGAAATTTGAAATAACAACAGCCACATGGCCACCTTAACTGCCAATCTCGGTGCCATGATGGCTGAATTTCGAACTTCTAATAGAAACATGTCGGAACAGTTGCAGATTCTGAATGCCACACAGGCCCAGGTGAGGGCCCACCTCCAAGGGCCCCAACCTGGGTTTTATGGGCATCCCCCATTTTAAGGCCTATTTGGCCTGTATCTGCTCCACATCTTTGATCTACATCCCCACTGTATTGACCTGTCTGGTGAGCCCTACCAATATACCCTTTTGGTATGGCTTTGCTTGTTTGCTTTGGATGTGCGCCCATATAGCTCATTAGAGTGCTGAGGTAGGCCACTAGCCAATGCCGGAGGTGAAGCCTCAATGAACCTGCCGCTCAAGCTGTTGCGCTGCATGCTTGTAGCGCATGACATTGGTTCTGGCTCCTCCTGTTTGTAGGCATGATTGGGGGACATTCTGGGCTGGCAAACTACTACCTTGACCCCTGGCTGAGAACTGGACTTGTGGACCTGGACCTGTGCCTGTGGCAAATGTGGCCAAGCAGGAGAGGGTGTGTCTGTGGGCCTATTTGTTTGCTGTGGACATGGCAATGCTTGTCACCTATGTTTGTAAAATTTTCATTTGTCCTTAACTTTGCACAGGAGTGGCTTACTTTAAAACTCCTTCCTCTGGGCAATTGCTATGTGGCTTGATTTGGATAAACTTTCATTTGTGTTTTGCCCATGTATTTTATGCAACTATGGGAGTGACCATCAAATGCAATGTTTGCTTCTGAAATAAACTACATAAAATTGTAATTAACCTGTTGTGGACTAGGTTTATGCCTTTAAGTTTTGGGTGAATAAAGATGAGTTAAAGTAGGCAGTAACACATTTGTAACATCCCAAAAAACCCAAATGAAAATCATGTGTGAGGTTGTTTTAAATAATTTCTTTACTGTTTGTAAAAGTAACAAACAAACATACAAACACAAAGGGCCAAAAACAGAATTAGCCAAGAATAAAGGGACAAAACAAACAAAGAAACCACAAATTAAGCAAAATGTGTCTCAATTAAATTCGACCGCACTGCTTGGGCAGACGCACTCGGTGGCCCACGATAGTCCTCGTCTGGGTCATCGGTGGGTGGAGAGGGGGGCACATCCACATACCGGGGGACACGCTGCAATATAGCAAAATTATGCAACACTGCACAGGCCATTATAATATCTATGACCTTTTTGGGGTCATACTGAAGTGCTCCCCCGGTATGGTCCAAGCATCGGAAGCGGGTCTTCAACAGGCCAAACGCCCTCTCCACCACGGCCCTGGTCTTCCTGTGCGCCCTATTATATAACTCCTCGGCTGCATTATGGGGCCGGAGGACGTGCGTCAACAGCCACGGAAGAAGTGGATAGCCGGAATCACCTGCAAAAATGTATTATAAAAAACATAAATGACACATTACTCAATAAATGGAATCCCCTAAACCAACATTACTAAGAGCCTAGGTCACATTTGTTACACAGCATGAGCAAACATAGTGTACAGGCCCTTTAAAAAATTACAAGACTGCAAATAGATGTTTGAAAAAATTAAACATCCAAGATGGCGGGTGAGGGCCAATCAGCCAGACTGCTACCAGGTATTGGTTTAGGACTGTGCTGCTCAGCATTCTTGGATGTCTTAACTTTTCAGGACCCTGTAGCTGCTTGGTGTGAGTACAAACCAGCTCTAACCCGCCCCCTGCACTTTATCCCGCTCTCCTCTACTCAGTAAGTGTAATGCATCTACTCAAAGATGGCGCAGACCCTAGGATAAATTCAAGGACATAATTTAAGCAGAGTGTGTGGAAGACTCATTATTACTTTAATCTGAATTCCATTTCTGCAGTTTGCTAATGCAGGACTAACATTTGCCAAGGTTTGGTTGCTTGAAAAATCTAATGGTTAAGGTCGTGTTTCACAGGTAAACAAGGTGTTCAAAAAGGCATAGAGGCCGATTCATTAATAGCGCCAGGTAGCGACAGATGAGCGACAGTAGCGGCATTTTCAGAACGCCCGCTAGTAGTCGCTGTGCTTAGCCGTTGTTCTGTTGTTGATAGCGATTGTTGAATATTGGGTGAGGAGTCGCTATTTGACAGGTTCCGTGCTGTATGGGAGCGCATGACAGCGAATGGCCATAGCGAACGGCTCCCAGCATATTCATTAACAAATCACGCTCCAAAAATTCTCACGCAGTGAAATGCTTGTTTAAACCCCAGAGCGCTGGTGGCGATGGGTTAAAAGTAGTTTTTTAACCCCCAAACAACCATATTTTTAGGAAAAAAAAAAAGTTTTTCAAAACCTATTGTAATATGAATACATATCAGACCTATAATATCAATTCTGCACAATTTTTTTTTTTTTTAACCTTAAAAAAAAAAAAACTAACATTGCAGAAGTGGTCACAGAATTTTTGACATTTAAAAAAAAAAAAAAAAAAAAATTAATAGCAATTAATTAAGAATATTTAAAGATTGCTCCATTAAAATGCATTGGAGAGCGCCAGGTAGCGAGAGGTCATACCTGTCGCTGTTCAAGGTCGCTCGCTGGCGCTGTGGGGTGAGGCTGGAATAATGATGAATGATTCGCTATCTGGCGCTCTGTCAGGCGCTAAGCAGGATCGGCTTCATAAATGTGTGATTGCGGAGGGGAGCCGGCGTACTCGTGGCGGTGACCGTCATTACCGTTCGCTCACCATTCGCTACCTGGCGCTATCCCTTGTTAAATAAGGGCCATAGTTTCATACATGGAACACTAATCACATTCCTAGCCATACATATCCAAAAAAAGGACGTTATTGGCGGCAACTTACCAAGGAGCCATCCACCGGAAAATTCCCCAGACTCAAACCGACCGTACAATCCAGATCTGCGAAGAATGTAGACATCATGGGATGAGCCTGGGAGCCCAGCGAGCAGACTAAGGAACCGCATGTCCGGGGCCACCACTGCTTGGACATTCATTGAGTGGCCCATTTTGTGGTTCCTGGGATAAAAAAAAAAAAAAACAACAAAAACATATAGGGGACGCAAACTAGGGGAACACTAACTAATCACACCCTAAGCAAATGCTGTGGACAAATTAAATTGGCAATAAACAAGTACATAAGTATTTTGGCTTGCCAAAAAACAATATGTATGTTTTATAAAGTAAAGATTAACTTTCCTGGGTCTATTTCGGGTACACATTAAAATTTTTCCTTGGTGAACACGTGACATTTTATATGCAACTAAATACGGTCCATGGTTCCACAGGGACTCTTTAAAAGGAGGGATACATTAAAATGTTTGCAAAATTACAAGGAGGGATAAATTACAAGGAGGGAATAATTAAAAGGAGGTAATAGTTTAAAGTAATAAGTTATTCCATGGAGGGATTACTTCCACGGAGGGAATATTTACAAGTAGGAAAAAATACAAGGAGGGATAAATTGCAAGGAGTGATTATGTAAAAGGAGGGATAAATTAAAAGGAGGGATAAATTACACGGAGGGAATAAATAAAATAAGGGAAGTATTTGCAAAGATGGATAACTTACAAGGAGGGATTAATTACAAGGAGGGACTAATTCGAAGAAGGGACATTTTACAAGGAGGGTATTTGGGAATTTTTAAGGACATTAAAACAAAACCAAAAAAAAGGACTGATTGAACCTGCCTGTAGATATACTCGTCGACTGCCGGAGGGACAAGGGCAACGTGGGTGCAGTCAATGGCACCCATGACGTTGGGCATGTCGGCGATGTTATAAAATGACAGCTTAATCGCATTTCTGGCTACCATGTCGTCAGGAAAACAAATATATTTGCGAGTAATGGTAGCCATGCCTTCCAAAAACTTGGATAGCGTGCGGCTCAGCGTAGGCTGGGAGATCCCCACGGAGAGGGCACCCAGCCTCTGGAACGAGCCGTTCGCCAAATTGCAGGCAGCCAAGCATCTTGGTCTTACCTGAAATTGCTTGCCCCTTCCTTGTGGTGCGGGCTAACCATGGCCGCAGCTCACTATACAATTTATGGAGGGAAGCGCGATTAAGTCTGGTGAGCTCGAACAACTCAACGTCATGCATGCCATCGATGTGCATGCGTCGCCGCTGGTGCAATCTGGTCTCAGCCCTCTGGACAATTTCAATGCCCATGAGCTGTAGATCCTCATGCTCCTCAAATACACTAGAGTCGTCCATAGCTGCTAGTCTCGAGGTCAAAATGGTCCCGTAAGGGGATCGCAAAGGAAACGGATTTATAGGGCGGTGGTCCGTCGGCAATCAGCTCTCTGAATGAGACGCAAGCCCATAGCAATAACGTAAGTTATCTGAACGAACGAAAAATATCAGATTTGGTTTGAAAAATGACCCGAACTAACGGAAATGTTCAGATTTGCTTTCGTTCATCGAAAGCGCATATACGCATTTGCCCGAATATTCATACGAATGAAAAATGAACGAAAAAAAAGCAAAAAAATGACAAACACCCACCAAAATTTCACAGACAGCTACGGAAGTGCAAACGAATGTGGCTCTGAATCGAGCCTTATATGTTGGAGTCTGGTGACCAATGAAAAAATCTGGAAACAAAATCCAATTGCACAAGTATAGTTTTTAAGAATGTAGTAGAAAAATGTGTGCATGGCTAAGGCTCTAAACACATCTCTGAGGTTTATGCAGAGGTAAATTAAAGGCCATCTTTGGACTAACAAAAAAAATTAAAAATACTCTCTTTAAGTGACTTAACCTAGCTTAGCCCTACCTCCTCAAACAGCTCTGTTCTTCTGCCCATTGGCTCCAGGGCAATCTTGAACTCCTGAAGAAGCATGCTCAGAGCAGCCACCTTGATAGCCCTTTAGGTGGACCAAAAGTTAAAGACTCAATGTTGGCTGAATGCCCACTCCACCCACTTTACAATAAATAGTGTAGGCATGCTGCAAGCACTGTGAGTGAGGCAGGGGGGCATACATTTTACATGGCTGAACTAGGACCAATCAGCTGCACACCCCAAAGCTTGTGCCTATAGTGGACTAAAACCATAGAGTCTATGTGAAACCCCCAGAATTATGGTGTAAACTTAGTTCAATAGTGATCCCACTAGGGATGTGAGGACTGCTGCCAACATCCCAAGCACCCCCCCCCCCTCTAACAGACTGGCTGGCGTGAGCATGCACAGCTGGAGTGAAGCAGCCAGTGGCTAGTCTGTCTTTCAGGTTTACTAGCCACACTTTCATACCTTATGCGCAGCTAGAGAATTTGATAAGTGGAGAGCCTGTGTGATGGGTGGAAAAGGTGAGTATCACTACCAATAGAAAAGGTTAGAATCCTCTTAAAGTGGACCAAAACCCAGGATTTTGAATATCCTGGGTTTTGGTCCTTGGTTCCGAGGCACCCTGATCAGGGATGCCCCACTGTGTGAAACTCCACCAGGTCACCCGAACTAAATCACCTCTCCCCGGGCCTATGTTGCATGCACGGCCTCCTGTCCAATGAGCATGCTCGGATTTGTTCCCGTCCACTCGTCTAAGGATCATCTAAGGATAGAGTCCTGAGGAGCGGAACAGAGTGCACCGTCAGGTGCATCCCCGCTACCCTCTAACAGGGAGCATGCTCGCACCCATTTACAAATGTCTGACATGAGTGTGTGCCCTGCTAAAGGTTAACAGGGAGTGTGCGCCACTTGTGCCTGCACCATTGGATCAGGGAGAATGTGAGTTTACTGGGCAATCTGGGGGTTTTAGACAGTGGGGCATCCCAAATCTGGAGGCCCTGGGGGGGGAGGAGTATGCCTGCCGTGGAGTCTCAATGACTCCAGGGTGGATTTTGCTCCACTTTAAGGATTAGCCCTGAAAGTGACAATAAGTTCCCTGTTACAGTTAAATAGGAGTACCTAGGTATCACTGAAGGCCTGTGTAAATAGAAGGAAAAACCTCATGGTAATGGCAACATCTACTGTTCTGCCATTGGCGAAAGTTAAGAAACAATGTTGAAAATGGACAGGAAGGAATTATTTAAAGTGGTCCCACACCTGTTTTCTAACTAACGGGTGTGTGATGTCATCGTGACAGGGCAATGACCCCTGCAGCACCACTCAAACCTTACCTTGACCTCGATCCTGGGCCAAAATGTGGTCCTCTGATCTGCCACTGGTCAAGGCTGGCCCCTGTGACCACTGGCCTTGACCGACCAACCTAAGTACCCAAAGTAGCATGTCTATCCATCTAAGCTGATAACAATGTAATATAGAGGGCTGGACTATACCATGGGGAGAAAAGCCAGCAGTGAGTAAAGCAGACCATAATCCTGTTACTGGATCCTGATAAGTATTGTGTCCTGCCAATGCAAAGTGCACCTGCTGATGAGGCTGTATATAACATCTTGAAGTGTAATCTGAATTTGCTGCTTGAATATAGATCCTGTTGTTTCTACTGAAATTCCAGCTATGGAATCCAACGAAGTAAGTGCTCCTCACCCAGCACTAGGCACCCACCGTTGGTCCAGGAACACCCCTTGCTCCTCACACCCTCTGCCACATGCCAGGAAGAGGGGCCTTACACCCATGTATGTAGCGCTGATTGTCGGCAAAATGAACAGTTTAAATGAATGGAGAAAACAACTGCCTGCTTTCTTCAGCACAAGACAATCTAATGTAGGTAGCAGACTCTATCTTGCCCCCTAGTAACCACACACACCAAACTAAAACACCACTGTTTTTCTTTATATTGTATATATAGAATATTATGTAGACTGTTTAAATTCAGCCTTTCCTGGAAACCCTTATATTCTCCAAAAAGGCTCTTTGTTAGGCATGCTTGGCTATTGGCACTTTGTAGACAGCTTTGACAAACGTGTTATGCCCATATTGTTTTGAATGTTGTATTTGCATAATATTTAAATGCTCCAAGTAAAAACGGTACATTTGTGTTTTTAATTCTCGGTAAGATTTGGCAAAAATGCCAGTACCTGGCATGATATGAGCATGGACAGCACGCTCTGGACTGCATTTCCTTAAGGATTTCAGTCAACTGTGAAATGTGTTCTTGATCATCAGACCAGTTAATTGGCTTTTTAATAAAACATATAAGATGAGATAGCAGATTCAATGTTTATTTACAGGACAGGTTTTCTTGATCTGGAATGAAAACTTACCAAGAAATTTGCTTGCAACATTTGAAACTATGTTGTCTATATTTCTAAGCTATTAAAACTGCTCTGTATATTTTATATGGCAAGTCATTTTACAATGCTTGGTTGACTAAATGTCTGAGGGTATAGAGAACAGAATAGGTGGATATGGATACCATCAGGTTATGGTTATGCTTGGGCTATAAATAGATTGTGGAACAGATTTTTGTATTGACCCCAAAAATATTTATACATAGTTATTAAATCACCCCAGGCATCTCTTTTCCAAACTAAATAAATCTCACTTTGACATATGTCAAAATATATTTGACATACATATGTTGAAGAGAATTGGGCTCAGAACTGACCCTTGCGGTACCCTTCTAGTAGCAGTGACCCAATCTGAGTATGTACTGTTGATAACCACCCTCTGCTTCCGATCATTAAGCCAATTTCTCACCCATCTGCACACGTTTTCCCCCAGTCCAAGCATTCTCATCTTTTGTACCAGCCTTTTATGTGGCACAGTATCAAATGCTTTAGAAAAGTCAAGATATATGATATCCAATGACTCCCCTGATGCAATCTTGAACTCACCTCCTCATAAAAGCTGATTAGGTTTGTCTGGCAGAAGCGATTCCTCTTAAATCCATGCTGATATGGAGTATTAAGGTTGTTTTCACCAATATATAGGGATGAGCGAATCGATCCGGACGAACCCGGATTCGATCCGAATTTCAGGAAAAATTCGATTCGGATCGAATCCGAATTTCCCCGCGATTCGATCACTCGAAGTTTTCCTTTAACATCCATTCATTTACATTTACAGGCATTCTAAGATGGCGGACGGGACATGTCTGGACATGTATCCCGCGCCAGTGCAAGCTGGGGCAGTCACATGCAGCCTATCAGCAGCCAGCAAGCCCGGTGACGTCACACAGCGGTATTTAACGGCGGCCATCTTGCTTTTCCTCATTTCTCTATTGCATTCGTGACAGACAGACAGAACGCTGTGTAGCTGAGGCAGTTAGACAGGCTGGAGACAGGCTGGAGACAGGGACAGACAGGGACAGGCTGGAGACAGGCAGGAGACAGGCAGGAGACAGACAGGAGACAGACAGAAAGCCAGGGAAAGGTAGGAAAAACGGAGCTGGCTGACAGGGAGATTTTTTTTTTTTCATCCAGCCTTTGTTAGCGTTTTCAGGCTGCTTATAGTAACTAACTGTGCATATATACTGAACTGATCTTAAGTCTGCTGTGAGGCATCCCATTCTGTGACTAAAGTAGCCTCTGTTTAAGACCATATAAGCATTTGCTCTAATCATATTTGAAATTAGGCCTGATAAAGACACACTTGCTGGCCAAAGCACTACTGTACCCTGGCAGCTCGATTCCTGCCCGGGGCATCCCATTCTGTGACTAAAGCAGCCTCTGTTTAAGACCATATAAGCATTTGCTCTAATCATATTTGAAATTAGGCCTGATAAAGACACTTTTGCTGGCCAAAGCACTACTGTACCCTGGCAGCTCGATTCCTGCCCGGGGCATCCCATTCTGTGACTAAAGCAGCCTCTGTTTAAGACCATATAAGCATTTGCTCTAATCATATTTGAAATTAGGCCTGATAAAGACACTTTTGCTGGCCAAAGCACTACTGTACCCTGGCAGCTCGATTCCTGCCCGGGGCATCCCATTCTGTGACTAAAGCAGCCTCTGTTTAAGACCATATAAGCATTTGCTCTAATCATATTTGAAATTAGGCCTGATAAAGACACTTTTGCTGGCCAAAGCACTACTGTACCCTGGCAGCTCGATTCCTGCCCGGGGCATCCCATTCTGTGACTAAAGCAGCCTCTGTTTAAGACCATATAAGCATTTGCTCTAATCATATTTGAAATTAGGCCTGATAAAGACACTTTTGCTGGCCAAAGCACTACTGTACCCTGGCAGCTCGATTCCTGCCCGGGGCATCCCATTCTGTGACTAAAGCAGCCTCTGTTTAAGACCATATAAGCATTTGCTCTTATCATATTTGAAATTAGGCCTGATAAAGACACTTTTGCTGGCCAAAGCACTACTGTACCCTGGCAGCTCGATTCCTGCCCGGGGCATCCCATTCTGTGACTAAAGCAGCCTCTGTTTAAGACCATATAAGCATTTGCTCTTATCATATTTGAAATTAGGCCTGATAAAGACACTTTTGCTGGCCAAAGCACTACTGTACCCTGGCAGCTCGATTCCTGCCCGGGGCATCCCATTCTGTGACTAAAGCAGCCTCTGTTTAAGACCATATAAGCATTTGCTCTTATCATATTTGAAATTAGGCCTGATAAAGACACTTTTGCTGGCCAAAGCACTACTGTACCCTGGCAGCTCGATTCCTGCCCGGGGCATCCCATTCTGTGACTAAAGCAGCCTCTGTTTAAGACCATATAAGCATTTGCTCTTATCATATTTGAAATTAGGCCTGATAAAGACACTTTTGCTGGCCAAAGCACTACTGTACCCTGGCAGCTCGATTCCTGCCCGGGGCATCCCATTCTGTGACTAAAGCAGCCTCTGTTTAAGACCATATAAGCATTTGCTCTAATCATATTTGAAATTAGGCCTGATAAAGACACTTTTGCTGGCCAAAGCACTACTGTACCCTGGCAGCTCGATTCCTGCCCGGGGCATCCCATTCTGTGACTAAAGCAGCCTCTGTTTAAGACCATATAAGCATTTGCTCTTATCATATTTGAAATTAGGCCTGATAAAGACACTTTTGCTGGCCAAAGCACTACTGTACCCTGGCAGCTCGATTCCTGCCCGGGGCATCCCATTCTGTGACTAAAGCAGCCTCTGTTTAAGACCATATAAGCATTTGCTCTAATCATATTTGAAATTAGGCCTGATAAAGACACTTTTGCTGGCCAAAGCACTACTGTACCCTGGCAGCTCGATTCCTGCCCGGGGCATCCCATTCTGTGACTAAAGCAGCCTCTGTTTAAGACCATATAAGCATTTGCTCTTATCATATTTGAAATTAGGCCTGATAAAGACACTTTTGCTGGCCAAAGCACTACTGTACCCTGGCAGCTCGATTCCTGCCCGGGGCATCCCATTCTGTGACTAAAGCAGCCTCTGTTTAAGACCATATAAGCATTTGCTCTTATCATATTTGAAATTAGGCCTGATAAAGACACTTTTGCTGGCCAAAGCACTACTGTACCCTGGCAGCTCGATTCCTGCCCGGGGCATCCCATTCTGTGACTAAAGCAGCCTCTGTTTAAGACCATATAAGCATTTGCTCTAATCATATTTGAAATTAGGCCTGATAAAGACACTTTTGCTGGCCAAAGCACTACTGTACCCTGGCAGCTCGATTCCTGCCCGGGGCATCCCATTCTGTGACTAAAGCAGCCTCTGTTTAAGACCATATAAGCATTTGCTCTTATCATATTTGAAATTAGGCCTGATAAAGACACTTTTGCTGGCCAAAGCACTACTGTACCCTGGCAGCTCGATTCCTGCCCGGGGCATCCCATTCTGTGACTAAAGCAGCCTCTGTTTAAGACCATATAAGCATTTGCTCTAATCATATTTGAAATTAGGCCTGATAAAGACACTTTTGCTGGCCAAAGCACTACTGTACCCTGGCAGCTCGATTCCTGCCCGGGGCATCCCATTCTGTGACTAAAGCAGCCTCTGTTTAAGACCATATAAGCATTTGCTCTTATCATATTTGAAATTAGGCCTGATAAAGACACTTTTGCTGGCCAAAGCACTACTGTACCCTGGCAGCTCGATTCCTGCCCGGGGCATCCCATTCTGTGACTAAAGCAGCCTCTGTTTAAGACCATATAAGCATTTGCTCTTATCATATTTGAAATTAGGCCTGATAAAGACACTTTTGCTGGCCAAAGCACTACTGTACCCTGGCAGCTCGATTCCTGCCCGGGGCATCCCATTCTGTGACTAAAGCAGCCTCTGTTTAAGACCATATAAGCATTTGCTCTAATCATATTTGAAATTAGGCCTGATAAAGACACTTTTGCTGGCCAAAGCACTACTGTACCCTGGCAGCTCGATTCCTGCCCGGGGCATCCCATTCTGTGACTAAAGCAGCCTCTGTTTAAGACCATATAAGCATTTGCTCTTATCATATTTGAAATTAGGCCTGATAAAGACACTTTTGCTGGCCAAAGCACTACTGTACCCTGGCAGCTCGATTCCTGCCCGGGGCATCCCATTCTGTGACTAAAGCAGCCTCTGTTTAAGACCATATAAGCATTTGCTCTTATCATATTTGAAATTAGGCCTGATAAAGACACTTTTGCTGGCCAAAGCACTACTGTACCCTGGCAGCTCGATTCCTGCCCGGGGCATCCCATTCTGTGACTAAAGCAGCCTCTGTTTAAGACCATATAAGCATTTGCTCTAATCATATTTGAAATTAGGCCTGATAAAGACACTTTTGCTGGCCAAAGCACTACTGTACCCTGGCAGCTCGATTCCTGCCCGGGGCATCCCATTCTGTGACTAAAGCAGCCTCTGTTTAAGACCATATAAGCATTTGCTCTTATCATATTTGAAATTAGGCCTGATAAAGACACTTTTGCTGGCCAAAGCACTACTGTACCCTGGCAGCTCGATTCCTGCCCGGGGCATCCCATTCTGTGACTAAAGCAGCCTCTGTTTAAGACCATATAAGCATTTGCTCTAATCATATTTGAAATTAGGCCTGATAAAGACACTTTTGCTGGCCAAAGCACTACTGTACCCTGGCAGCTCGATTCCTGCCCGGGGCATCCCATTCTGTGACTAAAGCAGCCTCTGTTTAAGACCATATAAGCATTTGCTCTAATCATATTTGAAATTAGGCCTGATAAAGACACTTTTGCTGGCCAAAGCACTACTGTACCCTGGCAGCTCGATTCCTGCCCGGGGCATCCCATTCTGTGACTAAAGCAGCCTCTGTTTAAGACCATATAAGCATTTGCTCTTATCATATTTGAAATTAGGCCTGATAAAGACACTTTTGCTGGCCAAAGCACTACTGTACCCTGGCAGCTCGATTCCTGCCCGGGGCATCCCATTCTGTGACTAAAGCAGCCTCTGTTTAAGACCATATAAGCATTTGCTCTAATCATATTTGAAATTAGGCCTGATAAAGACACTTTTGCTGGCCAAAGCACTACTGTACCCTGGCAGCTCGATTCCTGCCCGGGGCATCCCATTCTGTGACTAAAGCAGCCTCTGTTTAAGACCATATAAGCATTTGCTCTAATCATATTTGAAATTAGGCCTGATAAAGACACTTTTGCTGGCCAAAGCACTACTGTACCCTGGCAGCTCGATTCCTGCCCGGGGCATCCCATTCTGTGACTAAAGCAGCCTCTGTTTAAGACCATATAAGCATTTGCTCTTATCATATTTGAAATTAGGCCTGATAAAGACACTTTTGCTGGCCAAAGCACTACTGGACCCTGCCAGCTCGATTCCTGCCCGGGGCATCCCATTCTGTGACTAAAGCAGCCTCTGTTTAAGACCATATAAGCATTTGCTCTTATCATATTTGAAATTAGGCCTGATAAAGACACTTTTGCTGGCCAAAGCACTACTGTACCCTGGCAGCTCGATTCCTGCCCGGGGCATCCCATTCTGTGACTAAAGCAGCCTCTGTTTAAGACCATATAAGCATTTGCTCTTATCATATTTGAAATTAGGCCTGATAAAGACACTTTTGCTGGCCAAAGCACTACTGTACCCTGGCAGCTCGATTCCTGCCCGGGGCATCCCATTCTGTGACTAAAGCAGCCTCTGTTTAAGACCATATAAGCATTTGCTCTAATCATATTTGAAATTAGGCCTGATAAAGACACTTTTGCTGGCCAAAGCACTACTGTACCCTGCCAGCTCGATTCCTGCCCGGGGCATCCCATTCTGTGACTAAAGCAGCCTCTGTTTAAGACCATATAAGCATTTGCTCTAATCATATTTGAAATTAGGCCTGATAAAGACACTTTTGCTGGCCAAAGCACTACTGTACCCTGCCAGCTCGATTCCTGCCCGGGGCATCCCATTCTGTGACTAAAGCAGCCTCTGTTTAAGACCATATAAGCATTTGCTCTTATTATATTTATATTATAAGACACTTTTGCTGGGCATAGGCTTACTGCTGCCTGCCAGGTGCACTTCTGTTGAGGCATCCCATTCTGTAACATAGCATACCCCTCTTTATTTACACTAAGCAGCTCTCTTATTTACACTAAGCAGGCCTGTTGGAGGCTGAGTGTTACTGCTCACTTTTGGTGTGCATTATATTCTGTTTCATATAGACCCACCGCTGCCCGGGGTTTTTTTAAATATCACCTACTACCACGCCAGTTAGACTATGTCGGGCAGACAAGTGCCTGGAAGTGAAAAGAGGAGTGGCAGAGGCCAAGATTCCGCAGGAAGAGCTCGCATCAGACTGGGGGCCAGTAGCAGCAGGAGTCACGCTGAGAGACCTAATCTGCCAGTATCTGCTAGCGGTCGGGTCTCCACCAGTAACGCATCTGCCGTGGTAGATTGGTTGACGCGCTCATCAACAACATCATCACAACTTACGTCTGAGACCCCCAGTCTAGGGTCGGTAGGTTCCTCTGACACAACCCTGAGTTGGCATGCCCCGAGAGCAGTCCCTGTCCTCCCATTGCCTCTGGCCTACGCCGTTCCCTCCCCCAGCGACGTATCCTATGCTTTGGGTTCAGCTCCACTCTTTAGTGAGGAGGACCATCAGATAGAGGACAGTCAGCAGCTACTGCCCAGCCAAGAAATGGAGGTGGCTTCTTTAGCTAGGCAGACAAATAGTGATGTGGACAGTGTCGTGGGTGCTGCGAGCGTTCCAGCTCCTGCGCCAGACACTGTTGACGAATCCACGAACATCAGTGACGTACAGCCACAACCCGGTGATGATGATGATGATGACGATGAAGCCGATCGCACTTGGGAGCCGGGTGATGAAGGGGCTTCATCGTCATCATCAGGAGAAGAGGGGTGCAGGTTGCCCCGGAGTCAGCAGCTGAGGCAGCAAAGTGGTAGCAGTCAGCATGGGGGCACAATTCCAAAGGCTGGAGCCGGCCGGGGCCGGGGCCGGGGTAGAGCACCTGCTGTGCGGCAGTCTACCTTATCGGGAGGTAGTGGAGCAGGGGTTCCTGGAGTTGGCAACAGCAGCAGTGAATCAGTGAGGCCAGGGGGTGGGAAAAGTAGCTACTCGGCAGTGTGGCAGTTTTTCCTGAGGCATCCGCAGGAGGGTAACATGGCCACATGCAAGATATGTAGGCAAAAGGTGAAGCGTGGCCAGGGTCCAAATGTTGGCACCACGGCCCTGCGTCAACATATGATGCGTCACCATAAAACGACCTGGGAGAACCGAGGCTCCCAAGGGGTGGTCCAGTCTGCTTCCTCACCAAGTGAGCTCCCAATTTCTGCCAGCCAAGGCTCCAGCACCTCAGCCGAAGGCAGCTGTGCGTCATACCCATCCTCTGTCGCTCCTGCTCCTCCTCCTCCTCCTCCAAGTCATGCATCCCGCCAGCAATCCATCAGCGAAGCCATGTCCAAGAGACAGCAGTATGCGCCCACTCATCCTACGGCGCAGAAGCTGAATGTGCTCCTGTCCAAGTTGCTGGTGCTGCAGTCGCTCCCTTTTCAGGTGGTGGAATCTGCACCTTTCAGAGAACTGATGGCTTGTGCCGAGCCGAGGTGGAGAGTCCCAAGCCGTCATTTCTTTGCCAAGAAGGCAGTACCAGCGCTGCACACTTTTGTTGAACAGAAGGTGGGCCAGTCCTTGAGCCTGTCGGTGTGTAGCAAAATACATGGCAGCGCCGACATCTGGAGCTGTAACTACGGTCAGGGGCAGTACATGTCGTTTACGGCCCACTGGGTGAATGTGGTCCCTTTGCAGCAGCAACTTGGACAGGTCACGCCGCTTCGGCCTCCGCGCTCTCTGCCCATTGGGCCTGTGACACCGTGCGACTCGGCCTCCTCATCCTCCGCCATCTCCTCACCCTCCACTGTAGGCTCAAGTCTCAGTGCCCCTCCAGTCTACCATGTGTGCAGGGCACGGAGGTGTCACGCAGTGCTTCACATGGTTTGTCTTGGCGAACGGAGTCACACAGGGGAGGAACTGCTTAAATGTATTCATCAGGAAATCCAAACATGGCTTACTCCGAGAAAACTTAAAATGGGAATCATGGTTACCGACAATGGGAAGAACATTTTGTCTGCGCTGCGCCAAGGAAGCCTGACCCATGCCCCCTGCATGGCTCACGTCTTCAATCTGGTTGTCAAGCGGTTTCTGAAGTGTTCCCCCCATCTGCAGGACATCCTAACAACTTCACGGAAACTTTGCATGCACTTCAGCCACTCCTACACTGCCAAACACACCCTTCTTGAGCTACAGCGTCAGAATGGTATCCCCCAACATAGTCTGATTTGCGATGTTTCCACCCGTTGGAATTCCACCCTTCACATGTTGGACCGATTATATGAACAGAGAAAAGCCATCACGGATTTCCTGATGATCCAAGCAGATAGGGGGACTCCCCTGTGTAACTTCAATGTCAACCAGTGGCAGCTCATACGTGACACCTGCCGTTTGCTCAGGCCCTTTGAGGAAGCCACTTTATTTGTCAGTCGGCAGGATTACGGGATGAACGACGTGATTCCACTGCTTCATGTACTGCAGCACATGTTGGAAACCATGGCTGGTCAGGGCACTGGAGACATGGCGTTTACATCTTACGGCCACATGAACCCCCTTGGAGCTGAACTGGAGGAGGAGGAGGAGGAAGAGGAGGAGGAGGAGTTGCCCAGCGAAACACAGTTTAGGCTTGGCGAAATGGCTGGTTTATCTAGTCAGCGGACAGGAGAGGAGGAGCAGGAGCAGCCAGAGGAGCTAGAGGTTTTTGAGGAAGGAGAGACAGAGGACCCGGGCACACCGTGGCAGTATGCAGTGGAGATGGAGACAGGTAGTCCATCCGAGTCACTTGCGCAAATGGCACGAAGCATGCTCACGTGCTTGCGTAGTGACCCCAGAATTGTTTCCATCTGTCGGCGGGATGACTTCTGGCTGTCCACCTTATTGGACCCTCGCTTCCGGCACAAAATGGGGGCATTTTTTAAACCCACCGAGAGGGAGGACAAACTCAACTACTACAAAGACATTCTACGTAGGCAGTTGGCCGATGCCTATCTGCGCCATGGTCCATACTCTCGCAGGTCTGACTCGAGGGGACCTCTGCGCTCACCTTCCACTGCCATGGCCGCTGGGGGGGTTGGCAGCAGCAGCAGCAGAAGCTCCATCAGCAGCAGCAGCCTCAGTCTTCAGTCGCTAATGAGTAGCTTTCTACACCCGCATAGTGAGGCTACTCATGAGCAGCAGGAAGACCTGGAGCAGGACCTGAACCAGCAGGTCATGTCATACTTTGACATGACCATGCCAACACACCTTGAGGATCCGCTGGACTTCTGGGCAGCCAAACTTGATTTGTGGCCGCAACTAGCAGAGTTTGCCCTGGAAAAGCTGTCCTGCCCGGCAAGTAGCGTGCCATCTGAGCGGGTGTTTAGTGCGGCGGGGGCCATAGTTACGGCGAGGAGAACTCGTCTGTCAACTAAAAATGTGGAGAGACTCACCTTTGTCAAAATGAATCAGGGATGGATCAGCCAGGATTTCCACCCACCAATGCCTGATGCATGCGACTAGATTCAGCATGGTGCCACGTTTTACACTTTCCAAATGGTGCAAAACATATTTATGTCTTTAGGCCATTTTTTGGGCTCCTGCTGCTGCTACTGTCAACTCCTGCCAACTCCAGGGTGTGATTCATCCAATTTTTGGGCTCCTGAAGCCAACTCCAGTGTATATTTGGGCTCCTGCTGCTGCTGCTGCCAACTTCTGCCAACTCCAGGGTGTGATTCATCCAATTTTTGGGCTCCTGAAGCCAACTCCAGTGTATATTTGGGCTCCTGCTGCTGCTACTGTCAACTCCTGCCAACTCCAGGGTGTGATTCATCCAATTTTTGGGCTCCTGAAGCCAACTCCAGTGTATATTTGGGCTCCTGCTGCTGCTGCTGCCAACTTCTGCCAACTCCAGGGTGTGATTCATCCAATTTTTGGGCTCCTGAAGCCAACTCCAGTGTATATTTGGGCTCCTGCTGCTGCTACTGTCAACTCCTGCCAACTCCAGGGTGTGATTCATCCAATTTTTGGGCTCCTGAAGCCAACTCCAGTGTATATTTGGGCTCCTGCTGCTGCTGCTGCCAACTTCTGCCAACTCCAGGGTGTGATTCATCCAATTTTTGGGCTCCTGAAGCCAACTCCAGTGTATATTTGGGCTCCTGCTGCTGCTGCTGCCAACTTCTGCCAACTCCAGGGTGTGATTCATCCAATTTTTGGGCTCCTGAAGCCAACTCCAGTGTATATTTGGGCTCCTGCTGCTGCTGCTGTCAACTCCTGCCAACTCCAGGGTGTGATTCATCCAATTTTTGGGCTCCTGAAGCCAACTCCAGTGTATATTTGGGCTCCTGCTGCTGCTGCTGCCAACTTCTGCCAACTCCAGGGTGTGATTCATCCAATTTTTGGGCTCCTGAAGCCAACTCCAGTGTATATTTGGGCTCCTGCTGCTGCTGCTGTCAACTCCTGCCAACTCCAGGGTGTGATTCATCCAATTTTTGGGCTCCTGAAGCCAACTCCAGTGTATATTTGGGCTCCTGCTGCTGCTGCTGTCAACTCCTGCCAACTCCAGGGTGTGATTCATCCAATTTTTGGGCTCCTGAAGCCAACTCCAGTGTATATTTGGGCTCCTGCTGCTGCTGCTGCCAACTTCTGCCAACTCCAGGGTGTGATTCATCCAATTTTTGGGCTCCTGAAGCCAACTCCAGTGTATATTTGGGCTCCTGCTGCTGCTACTGTCAACTCCTGCCAACTCCAGGGTGTGATTCATCCAATTTTTGGGCTCCTGAAGCCAACTCCAGTGTATATTTGGGCTCCTGCTGCTGCTGCTGCCAACTTCTGCCAACTCCAGGGTGTGATTCATCCAATTTTTGGGCTCCTGAAGCCAACTCCAGTGTATATTTGGGCTCCTGCTGCTGCTGCTGTCAACTCCTGCCAACTCCAGGGTGTGATTCATCCAATTTTTGGGCTCCTGAAGCCAACTCCAGTGTATATTTGGGCTCCTGCTGCTGCTGCTGCCAACTTCTGCCAACTCCAGGGTGTGATTCATCCAATTTTTGGGCTCCTGAAGCCAACTCCAGTGTATATTTGGGCTCCTGCTGCTGCTGCTGCCAACTTCTGCCAACTCCAGGGTGTGATTCATCCAATTTTTGGGCTCCTGAAGCCAACTCCAGTGTATATTGGGCTCCTGCTGCTGCTGCTGCCAACTCCTGCCAACTCCAGGGTGTGATTCATCCAATTTTTGGGCTCCTGAAGCCAACTCCAGTGTATATTTGGGCTCCTGCTGCTGCTGCTGCCAACTTCTGCCAACTCCAGGGTGTGATTCATCCAATTTTGGGCTCCTGAAGCCAACTCCAGTGTATATTTGGGCTCCTGCTGCTGCTGCTGTCAACTCCTGCCAACTCCAGGGTGTGATTCATCCAATTTTTGGGCTCCTGAAGCCAACTCCAGTGTATATTTGGGCTCCTGCTGCTGCTGCTGCTCAACTCCTGCCAACTCCAGGTGTGATTCATCCAATTTTGGGCTCCTGAAGCCAACTCCAGTGTATATTTGGGCTCCTGCTGCTGCTGCTGTCAACTCCTGCCAACTCCAGGGTGTGATTCATCCAATTTTTGGGCTCCTGAAGCCAACTCCAGTGTATATTTGGGCTCCTGCTGCTGCTGCTGCCAACTTCTGCCAACTCAGGGTGTGATTCATCCAATTTTTGGGCTCCTGAAGCCAACTCCAGTGTATATTTGGGCTCCTGCTGCTGCTGCTGTCAACTCCTGCCAACTCCAGGGTGTGATTCATCCAATTTTTGGGCTCCTGAAGCCAACTCCAGTGTATATTTGGGCTCCTGCTGCTGCTGCTGCCAACTTCTGCCAACTCCAGGGTGTGATTCATCCAATTTTTGGGCTCCTGAAGCCAACTCCAGTGTATATTTGGGCTCCTGCTGCTGCTGCTGTCAACTCCTGCCAACTCCAGGGTGTGATTCATCCAATTTTTGGGCTCCTGAAGCCAACTCCAGTGTATATTTGGGCTCCTGCTGCTGCTGCTGCCAACTTCTGCCAACTCCAGGGTGTGATTCATCCAATTTTTGGGCTCCTGAAGCCAACTCCAGTGTATATTTGGGCTCCTGCTGCTGCTGCTGTCAACTCTGCCAACTCCAGGGTGTGATTCATCCAATTTTTGGGCTCCTGAAGCCAACTCCAGTGTATATTTGGGCTCCTGCTGCTGCTGCTGCCAACTTCTGCCAACTCCAGGGTGTGATTCATCCAATTTTGGGCTCCTGAAGCCAACTCCAGTGTATATTTGGGCTCCTGCTGCTGCTGCTGTCAACTCCTGCCAACTCCAGGGTGTGATTCATCCAATTTTTGGGCTCCTGAAGCCAACTCCAGTGTATATTTGGGCTCCTGCTGCTGCTGCTGCCAACTTCTGCCAACTCCAGGGTGTGATTCATCCAATTTTTGGGCTCCTGAAGCCAACTCCAGTGTATATTTGGGCTCCTGCTGCTGCTGCTGTCAACTCCTGCCAACTCCAGGGTGTGATTCATCCAATTTTTGGGCTCCTGAAGCCAACTCCAGTGTATATTTGGGCTCCTGCTGCTGCTGCTGCCAACTTCTGCCAACTCCAGGGTGTGATTCATCCAATTTTTGGGCTCCTGAAGCCAACTCCAGTGTATATTTGGGCTCCTGCTGCTGCTGCTGTCAACTCCTGCCAACTCCAGGGTGTGATTCATCCAATTTTTGGGCTCCTGAAGCCAACTCCAGTGTATATTTGGGCTCCTGCTGCTGCTGCTGCCAACTTCTGCAACTCCAGGGTGTGATTCATCCAATTTTTGGGCTCCTGAAGCCAACTCCAGTGTATATTTGGGCTCCTGCTGCTGCTGCTGTCAACTCCTGCCAACTCCAGGGTGTGATTCATCCAATTTTTGGGCTCCTGAAGCCAACTCCAGTGTATATTTGGGCTCCTGCTGCTGCTGCTGTCAACTCCTGCCAACTCCAGGGTGTGATTCATCCAATTTTTGGGCTCCTGAAGCAACTCCAGTGTATATTTGGGCTCCTGCTGCTGCTGCTGCCAACTTCTGCCAACTCCAGGGTGTGATTCATCCAATTTTTGGGCTCCTGAAGCCAACTCCAGTGTATATTTGGGCTCCTGCTGCTGCTGCTGTCAACTCCTGCCAACTCCAGGGTGTGATTCATCCAATTTTTGGGCTCCTGAAGCCAACTCCAGTGTATATTTGGGCTCCTGCTGCTGCTGCTGTCAACTCCTGCCAACTCCAGGGTGTGATTCATCCAATTTTTGGGCTCCTGAAGCCAACTCCAGTGTATATTTGGGCTCCTGCTGCTGCTGCTGCCAACTTCTGCCAACTCCAGGGTGTGATTCATCCAATTTTTGGGCTCCTGAAGCCAACTCCAGTGTATATTTGGGCTCCTGCTGCTGCTGCTGTCAACTCCTGCCAACTCCAGGGTGTGATTCATCCAATTTTTGGGCTCCTGAAGCCAACTCCAGTGTATATTTGGGCTCCTGCTGCTGCTGCTGTCAACTCCTGCCAACTCCAGGGTGTGATTCATCCAATTTTTGGGCTCCTGAAGCCAACTCCAGTGTATATTTGGGCTCCTGCTGCTGCTGCTGCCAACTCTGCCAACTCCAGGGTGTGATTCATCCAATTTTTGGGCTCCTGAAGCCAACTCCAGTGTATATTTGGGCTCCTGCTGCTGCTACTGTCAACTCCTGCCAACTCCAGGGTGTGATTCATCCAATTTTTGGGCTCCTGAAGCCAACTCCAGTGTATATTTGGGCTCCTGCTGCTGCTGCTGCCAACTTCTGCCAACTCCAGGGTGTGATTCATCCAATTTTTGGGCTCCTGAAGCCAACTCCAGTGTATATTTGGGCTCCTGCTGCTGCTGCTGCCAACTTCTGCCAACTCCAGGGTGTGATTCATCCAATTTTTGGGCTCCTGAAGCCAACTCCAGTGTATATTTGGGCTCCTGCTGCTGCTGCTGTCAACTCCTGCCACTCCAGGGTGTGATTCATCAATTTTTGGGCTCCTGAAGCCAACTCCAGTGTATATTTGGGCTCCTGCTGCTGCTGCTGCCAACTTCTGCCAACTCCAGGGTGTGATTCATCCAATTTTTGGGCTCCTGAAGCCAACTCCAGTGTATATTTGGGCTCCTGCTGCTGCTGCTGTCAACTCTGCCAACTCCAGGGTGTGATTCATCCAATTTTTGGGCTCCTGAAGCCAACTCCAGTGTATATTTGGGCTCCTGCTGCTGCTGCTGCAACTTCTGCCAACTCCAGGGTGTGATTCATCCAATTTTTGGGCTCCTGAAGCCAACTCCAGTGTATATTTGGGCTCCTGCTGCTGCTGCTGCCAACTTCTGCCAACTCCAGGGTGTGATTCATCCAATTTTTGGGCTCCTGAAGCCAACTCCAGTGTATATTTGGGCTCCTGCTGCTGCTGCTGCCAACTTCTGCCAACTCCAGGGTGTGATTCATCCAATTTTTGGGCTCCTGAAGCCAACTCCAGTGTATATTTGGGCTCCTGCTGCTGCTGCTGTCAACTCCTGCCAACTCCAGGGTGTGATTCATCCAATTTTTGGGCTCCTGAAGCCAACTCCAGTGTATATTTGGGCTCCTGCTGCTGCTGCTGCCAACTTCTGCCAACTCCAGGGTGTGATTCATCCAATTTTTGGCTCCTGAAGCCAACTCCAGTGTATATTTGGGCTCCTGCTGCTGCTGCTGTCAACTCCTGCCAACTCCAGGGTGTGATTCATCCAATTTTTGGGCTCCTGAAGCCAACTCCAGTGTATTTTGGGCTCCTGCTGCTGCTGCTGCCAACTTCTGCCAACTCCAGGGTGTGATTCATCCAATTTTTGGGCTCCTGAAGCCAACTCCAGTGTATATTTGGGCTCCTGCTGCTGCTGCTGTCAACTCCTGCCAACTCCAGGGTGTGATTCATCCAATTTTTGGCTCCTGAAGCCAACTCCAGTGTATATTTGGGCTCCTGCTGCTGCTGCTGCAACTTCTGCCAACTCCAGGGTGTGATTCATCCAATTTTGGGCTCCTGAAGCCAACTCCAGTGTATATTTGGGCTCCTGCTGCTGCTGCTGCCAACTTCTGCCAACTCCAGGGTGTGATTCATCCAATTTTTGGGCTCCTGAAGCCAACTCCAGTGTATATTTGGGCTCCTGCTGCTGCTGCTGTCAACTCCTGCCAACTCCAGGGTGTGATTCATCCAATTTTTGGGCTCCTGAAGCCAACTCCAGTGTATATTTGGGCTCCTGCTGCTGCTGCTGCAACTTCTGCCAACTCCAGGGTGTGATTCATCCAATTTTGGGCTCCTGAAGCCAACTCCAGTGTATATTTGGGCTCCTGCTGCTGCTGCTGTCAACTCCTGCCAACTCCAGGGTGTGATTCATCCAATTTTTGGGCTCCTGAAGCCAACTCCAGTGTATATTTGGGCTCCTGCTGCTGCTGCTGTCAACTCCTGCCAACTCCAGGGTGTGATTCATCCAATTTTTGGGCTCCTGAAGCCAACTCCAGTGTATATTTGGGCTCCTGCTGCTGCTGCTGCAACTTCTGCCAACTCCAGGGTGTGATTCATCCAATTTTTGGGCTCCTGAAGCCAACTCCAGTGTATATTTGGGCTCCTGCTGCTGCTGCTGTCCCAACTCTGCCAACTCCAGGGTGTGATTCATCAATTTTGGGCTCCTGAAGCCAACTCCAGTGTATATTTGGGCTCCTGCTGCTGCTGCTGTCAACTCCTGCCAACTCCAGGGTGTGATTCATCCAATTTTTGGGCTCCTGAA